>JAESUZ010000337.1:0-441933 GCA_017311185.1 Proteles cristata cristata
AGGCCAGGACAGAGGCCGGGATAGTGGCCAGGACAGAGGCCAGGACAGAGGCCGGGACAGAGGCCAGGACAGAGGCCGGGACAGAGGTCAGGACAGAGGCCGGGACAGAGGCCAGGACAGAGGCCAGGACAGAGGCTGGGATAGTGGCCAGGACAGAGGCCAGGACAGAGGCCGGGACAGAGGCTTGGGTGGATAGATTCTCCCTTGGAGTTTCCGGAACCTGCTGACCTGACCTCAGATCCAGTGGGCGGGACGGAGGGGCTGTGTGGGCTGGTGGCCTGGGACCCAGGAACCCACGGTGGCCCCCACACCTTCCTCCTGAAAAGTTCCGAAGCAAGAGCATGAGGACGGCTCTGCCACACGCGTCTTGCGCTCAGACCCGGGGTTGCTGAGGGCAGCGCTCGAGGCTGGAGACTTGGCCATTCGAGCTGCAAAATGAGTATGTCTCATAATCAGCCGCTTTGGCAAGAGTTGGGGTGAAAGCCAGTGGGTGAGGTTTTCTGTTGTGGGGTCCCAGGCAGGTTGAGGACGTCCCCTTGGGGGTGGGGTTTGTCTCGGTAGCGTCCATGACCTCCCCCTGCACAGCACTGCGGGCAGGGACCCCGCCTGTCCACTGGGCTGCCCCAGGGTATTCCTTCCTGGTCCCCGCCGCCCCTCGCCCCCAGTGCTGGCTTCCCGCCGTCCTGGGACGGGCCCTGTGCGTTCCCGTCACCCCCTGCCCCCTGAGAATCCTCAGCCCCTCTGCCTTCCAGAGCCTCGGCCGGGAGGAGGGGGCTGTGTGCAGGGCTCGCGGCCTGGCTCAAAGCTCTCTTGTGAAGCTGCCAGTCATGCGTCCCCCATTCCTCCGGCATTGACCGACAAGTCCGACAGCCACATACTCCACTGATTGATTGATCTTTGATCCAAAAACATGTATACGTCCAGTGCCCACCACGAGCTGAGCCAGGCACTGTCCTGGGGGCTGGGCGTTCGGCTGCACCCGAGGGAAGCAAGTCCCTGGCCCCGCAGAGCGCATCTCTGGGGTAAGAAATAATACATGTGGCGCTCCATTCTCTCAGCTCCTGGGGGAGGCTGCGAAGCTCAAGGTCAAGGCGCCGGAAAATTCAGTTCCGGTGACAGCCCTCTCCCAGGGTGGCATGTAGTCACCTCCCCCTCTGTGACTCTCCCTCTTAGAAGGCCACCAATCTATGAGATTAGGAGCCCACCTTCATGACCTCACCTAAACGTATTACCTCCTCAGAGCCCCATTGGGCATTAGGGCTTTGACATATGAGTTTGAGGGGAACACGGGTCAGGACCCAGCAAGCACTATGCAAGAGGACACAGCTGGGGCAGGTAAGGGGGTTGATGTGACAGGAGTGGCTACTTCTGCTTTGCAGGGCAGAGGCTGTTTGGAGAGATGGCATCGGAGCAGACGCCTCGATGATGGGAGCAAGGCAGTCAGGTAAAGAATGGGGGCAGGGCAATACGGTTGGAGGAGCAGCTTGTGCAAAGGCCCTGGGGTAGGGTCTTCAGGGAGGCCAGCGTAGCAGGAGGTGAGTGAGAGGGAGAGGAGCGGGACAGGGGATCAGGTGAGAGAGTCACCAAGCCTAAAATTCATCAGGCCTGGTGGCCCTGGTGGAGGTCCTTGGATCTGATGCTGCAAGGGATGGAGGCTGTTCAGGGAACAGGCGCCCTGCTCAGGCTAGGAGGAGAGAGTGGGCTGCGGAGGGCGAGGTGGAAACGAGGCCCCGGGTCGATGGCCGAAGGGTCTAGGAAAGAGAGGAGGAGACTTGGCTGGGGCAGGGGGTGGTGAGATAGGAATCTAGGACACCGTGGGGAGGCAGTGGGGAGGCTGCTGGGACAGCCCCCGCCCCCGGCAGTGACACCAGAAGCCCTGGTGGGGGCCTGGCCTGGGCCCCGGGGACTGGGGGTGGGTCTCAAGTGCGGCCGGGTGGGGGCAGGAGCCACGGGCTCCTTGGAGCTGCTTCCACTCGCCCAAACCTGATTCTCTCTGTGCAGACGCCTGTTCAAATGCCCTGCTCCCCGCCTGGCACCCAGGTCCTGTCTGTACCTGGAGCTGTTCGCAAAGCGCTTTCTGGAACGCGAGCTCTTGAGTCCCGCGTGGGGGGTTTTGGTGAAGAAATGAGGGCTCGGGAAGGCCGGGTGACTTGGCCAACACCACGTGGCTGAGGGGACCTGGTCCCTGGGTGTCCCTCGGCCGCTAGCCTGCTTCCGGCACTGTCCCTGACACACGCCCCTGCCCCACCTGACGCCCCTCTCTGCACCCCACACCCCTCCCTCCCTCCTCTCCATCTCTGTCTCCCAGGCCACACAGAGGGAAGGAGAAAGGAGTTGTCTCCACCAAGGAAGAGAGGCCCTGCCAGAAATCTAGGCCAAGGGCCCGTGATCCCACGCCTCTGGCCTCTAGAACGGACACAGAATAAAGTTCTGCTGTTTAAGCCCCGTCTGAGGGTCTCCGGAGGTCAGAGGACTCCTTCGAGGGTGTTCTGTCTTCTCAGCGGTAAGAGAAAGCCCCCCTAGCCCTCCACCCGCTTCCTGCGGCTCCGCCCCTCCCTCCCCTCTTGGGGGGGGGACGCTCCCAGCTCTGGGGCTGCCCCCGGGGGTGGGGACACCCCCTGCGGCCTCTCTGACTGCCCAGACCCCTGTCAGGTGCTGTCGGGCTGCTGGACTGGCCGCCTCCAGAGTGATGAGGTTGCCTTGCTTTCCCGCCTCACGCCCTCCTCGCCTGGGGGTGTGTCTGTCTGTCTGTCCCACCACAGAAAGCTCCGGGAGTCAAGGATGGCATCCTGCCCGCGTCTGTCCCACGGAGCCCAGCCCAGGCCCCCGCATGCGGACTGTGGGGGGTTGTGGGGCCAGAGGGGGCGGAGGGGCCCTGGGTGTGGGCACGTGCGCGGCCCTGAGCGCAGAACCGGCACCTGGCGTTTATAAATAGTCTCAGGGGTGAAAATACATCTGCGAAGCACATGAGGTACTCGGAAGATGAACAGTTTGTTTTCCCGTGTTGGGGTGACCAAGGGTGATTGACCTGAACCGTGTCCTTGGTGCCCGGAAGGTGAGCGATTGGCCCCGCGCCCGGCCACACCGCGCCTGCTCCAGACCTGCTCTGCTCCGCCGTCTTCCAGGGCGGCTTGCAAAGTGGTCTGGGCGGGCGCACCAACAGGTGTCCTGGGTATACAGCAGGCAATCAATAAATGCCCATCCAGAGTTGACTGTGGGGAGCTCTAGGAGGAGAAATAGAACAGGTGGCGCGGAGCCCGCCCTCCCCCCGAGCCCTGTTCTCTGAGCCCCTGCGGGGAGAGTCCTGCCTCCAGGCTGAAGGAGACCGTCCAGGACAGCAGGGACTCGGCCCCCGGCCCCCTGGCCCTGCACACGCGCACCCACGTGCACACACACACACACGGATGCACACACACATGAACACACACACGGACGCACACACACATGAACACACACACGGATGGACACACACATGAACACACATGGACACACACGGACATACACACATGGACAGACACACATGAACACACACATGAACACACGGACACACACACGGACGGACACACATGAACACATACACACGTAACACACATGGATACATACACACAGACACATGCAGACACACACAGACACACAGACATGGACACATATAGACACACACACAGATATACACAAACACATACAGATGTACACACACACACACACACACACACACCTCTTGACCCTACACATAGAGACAGATCCTGTCAATTTAATCCAACTAAACTCTCCAAGACAGACTTTCGAGTGCATCTGTGATAAACAAAAAATGGTTCGTGGGCCTTTGATTCCATCTGGGGCTCCGCCGTGGGCCGGGGTCGAGGAGGCAGCTCTGCTGGGGAAGGGGTCTTGTGACGTTCAGGTCCCACCTCACGGGCAGTTACTGGCGGCAGAGCCAAACTCTGAGATTTGTGCTCAGAATGTGAGGAGCCCCCCCCCAGGACAGGACAGCCGTCCCCCACGCCGGGACCCCCTCCTCAAGATGAACATTCAGGAATGGGTACAGTGTGCGCTATGTTCAGTGGAGACGGAGGGACTTTTGTTCATTCAAGTCCTTTCCTCTGCTCTGTGTTCTCCGTAGATCATTGGGCACGTGGCAACCCGTACCCGGAGAAGGGAAGGGACCACAGAGCGGCAGTCACTCCTTCTCACACTCACCTGAGTGAGCGGGGGAGGCCGGAAGCAGCGAGGTGGCCGCGGGGGGCGGGGTGGGGGCTGGAGTTTTCCTTACCTCCTCTCCGCCAAGGGCACTGAGCCCGCGGGAAGCTGGAGCTCTCTCAAAGCGAGCTGATGGTGGGGCTGGGGCGGGGGCTGGCCTCTCCTGACCCCACCGCCACCAGTCTCCAGGCCGCGCAGGGACCTGGGTCACACGCCAGCCCCCCCTCCCCCCGCCCCGCCTCCATGAGGGGAGTGAAGCTGGGCGAGTGACTTAACCTTTTGAGTCTCAACACTCCTGCACGACAAAATCAAACGGTATCTAAGACGGACGCATAGAAATGTTGGCTCCGTTCGCTTCGGGGGGAGGACAGGGCGGCTGAACCCCACGGAAGGTCAAAGCTCCGATCCCACGTAGAACTCACTTCCCGCTGTCCCGTGTGGGGTGAGGGAGTCAGGTCAGCTCGAGGCAGCAGGGGCCGGGCCTGCCTGCATCCCTGACCCGAAAAGGGCTCTGCTCTGAACGCTCACCCGGGTGGGGACCGGGGGCCCCGCCTGCCCAGCACCACCTGGGGCAGGGCCGGGAGCCTCCTTTGCCAAGCTCCCCGCCGGCGCTCTTTCTGCTTCACCCCAAGAAGAAAAGACATTTTTGTTCTGGAAAGTCAGTTTCCCCGTTCAGTCTGCGAATTCCCCGCACGGAGCTCATGCTTCAACCCCCGGGGCCCTTCTGCCGCCTCCTGTGCTAAGGCCAAGGCCGAGGCTGCGGGAAGGGCACTGCTGGCTGGTGCGCCCCGCCCCGCCCCCGCCCCCGATCGAGGACAAGGCTTCAATGTTTCCTTGTTGGCCAGGCAGGCGACTTGCTGGCGGCTCCTCCTGGGTCTCCTCGACCTGGCACCGCGTGAGGCAGAAGAAGACGCGCCAACTTGCCAGGGACGCCCGTCTCCCTTGGGAACAAACGCTCGCGTCTGGTCTTTCTGTCCTTTCCTTCCATTGCCTCTGGCAGGCGAGCGGCCAGGCCCTCCCGGCTGCTCCTTCCCGGGGAGCCAGTGTGCAAGCCGCGTGGGGTCTAGCCTGGGACGTGCGAGGGTCCCCACGCACCCCATGTGGCTCGGATCCCGCATGGAGCAGCGTGGGCAGGTGGCAGCCTGGACGGACGTCCCCCCCTCCCCCGGTGAGAGCACTGAGGCTTGAGGTGGTGAGACCCCAGCAGGGAAGAGACCACGTCCGGCTTCTACCACCGCGAGGCCACGCACACCTGCTCCGTGGGACGTGGCTGGGGACACACAGGACTGACCGGCTTAGGCGTCTCTCTCCTGTGCGGCGCCCGCCTTGCTGAGTGGCATCAGATCGGTTCCTTCCCTTGGACTCAGACTCGTCATCTTAGCCACCGTCAGGGATGAGGCACCTGTCACCCCTCCCTGGAGCCACAGCTATGCCCGCCTCACTTTCCCAGACCCAAACCCCCAGCTGCCCACACCCCCCAGGCCAACGTTATCTGTCTCCCCATCTGGCTAACGACGGAGCTTGGGAGCCGACAAGGGACACACTGGCTGGCCCAGTGTAGACAACACTCATTCAGTTTTGAGTGGAAACAGAAGAAACCGCGCCCGCCGTGAGTGCCCCCAGGACCACGGAGGGCAGCGATGCGCCAGCCTCTGGTGTCTCTGACGACGGGCTGACCCAGACATGGTTCTGCTGACCCAGGTGAAGAGATGTCACCGTCTGTCCTCTGGCATCAGGGGGAGGCTTTGGTCACACAGAACTCCGGCTGGAGGAAAGAGCATCACCTGCAGGAAATAAAATGTGTGCTGTCCTGACCCACTGGGGGGCTCTTCCTGGCTCGCAGCCCTAAAGTGAGGTCCCTTGTGACTCTGGGGTCACAGTTTCTCTTCTGAGACCTGTCTTTGGCCAAGGTCTGTTTGGATCTCTTTCCCCTCGACCCTCTCCCTCCTGCCCCAATCCTGAGATGTGAACGGGACAGACATCATGTAGGTATGGTCTTCCTTCAGCTCCACGGGGCCCCCCCTCAGGGCCCCCGGGGACTCGGTCAGCAGCAGGTCTTGCACAGCCCCTTCACAGGGGAGGAGACATCTAGTTCCCTGCTTCCGGGCTCCCCCCACGCTGGGGGGACTCGTTCCCTCAAACCTGCGTGTCCACCCAGAGCCTGTGAAGGTAACTTATTTAGAAACAGGCTCTGGGGCGCCTGGGGGGCTCAGTCAGTTAAGCATTGGACTTGGGCTCAGGTCATGATCTCACAGTTCATGAGTCTGAGCCCTACATCGGGCTGTGTGCTGACAGCTCAGAGCCTGGAGCCTGTTTCGGATTCTGTGTCTCCATCTCTCTCTGCTCCTCCATTGCTCCTGCGCGCTCTCTCTCTTTCTGTCTCTCTCTGTCTCTCAAAATATAAACAAACAGTTGGGGCGCCTGGGTGACTCAGTCAGTTGGGCATCCAACTTTGGCTTGGATCATGATTTCATGGTTTGTCAGTTCGAGCCCCACATCAGGCTCTATGCCGACAGCTCGGAGCCTGGAACCTGCTTCAGATTCTGTGTCTCCATCTCTTTCTCTGCCTCTGTCTCTCTCTCAAAAATAAATAAACATTAAAAAATAAATAAATAAACATTAGGGGGGAAAAAAACAAAAACCAGGCTTTGCAGAGGCATTCAAGTTCAGGTGAGGTGACCCTGGATGAGGGTGGGCCCAGCCCAGTGACTGGTGTCCTTGTGAGAGATCCGGACACAGCACATGCAGAGGTGAGGCCGCCACGGGACAAGACAGGCGGAGCCTGGAGAGAGCCCTCACCCGTCCTGCACGGAGGGCGCCAGCAGCCACCAGAAGCCGGAAGGCCGAGGAAGGCTCCTCCCTCCAGGTGTCGGGAAGTGTGGCCTTCCCGCACCTGGATTCTGGGCTTCCCACCTCCAGAGCCGCGACAGGCTGTGTTTCTGTTGTTTGGCGCAGACGCAGGGAAGAAACACACCCCCTGGGTGTAGAGAGGCCCGGTGCCCGGGGGACCGAGCCAAACACATTCCGGTGAACGCACGTTCTTCCATTTTGCCTGCGTGGCCTCCTGATTATCTGAGAGGTGGACTGAGAGGGGATGGTCACCCCCACTTTCAGACGGGGAAACTGAGGCCTCGAGAGGTAAAGGGACTGACTCAAAGCCCAACAGCCGGGCAACGGAAAGCCTGGATTCTCACTTCGCCCTCTCGAAGCCGGGGGTCTGGGGACCGGCGCCTTGCGTGGGCTTTGCTGCCATGATTTGTGTCCGTCCTCACCCCTAGTGAGGTGATCTGGCCTCGTGGCCGACGTGGCCTCGGGCGCTTTGCTCACTGACCAGTGACGCCATTGTGCTGGCCTCCCCGAAGCCCCACAACACAGGGTGACTCCGCAGGGTGTGATCTGGGTTTCGACCCCCCAAATCGGGCCTCTCACAGACCGAGCTCACTCACTGCAAGCTTTCTCAAACTAGCGCCCGGCGAGGGCACCCACCGCACATAAGGATCTGCTTCAGGCCGGCAGGTGGGCTTTGCAAAACGTCATTACCACACACTTTCTCTGGCCTACTCTGTTTCCCGTGGCTCCATTCACCTCCATCGATACCTGGGCCCCCACCCTCCACCCCCCACCCTCCACCTGCTCAGGGCTGGCCCACCTTTTCGGTGCACCGAGCCCACCGCCAGGCCCTGTGATGCAGAAGGGGGTGGGCGGGACATTGGTCGCTGCGGAGAGCTCTGTGTCTGGGAGGAGAGCAGGGGTGCGGAGACCACTGGGGAGTGAGGGCGCCCGAGACCAGGGCCCATGGAAGGGCAGCGTCTGGGGGACGTCAGGGGAGATTTCACGCAGGAAGCGTGTTCCTGCCGGATCTGCAGGGAATAGTCGCCCCCGGGGTTGAGGCTGGAGACAAACAGGTCGTCTGCCCCCTCTCGCTGCCCCCAGTCGTGCTGGCTTCTCATCTCATGTTGTGTCCTCACTGCCGACCTGGGCCCCCGGGAACTGAGCCCCCCACCCTGGTGCTCTCCCTACTCTCTCTCAGGCTTCTCCACACTGGGGTTCCCCCTGACCCGGGCCCGGGCCCCCTTCCCTCCTTACCCTGCACTCTCCCCAGGGGAGCCCATCTATAGCCAAGGCTTTAATAATCAGCTCAGCAGAGCTAAAAGAAGACACGTCTGCAGCCGGGCCTGTGTACAGAGCAGCGGACTCCTACGCATACGCTGCGGCCCCAGCCTGGCTCACGGGGGATGGGCTGTGACCACCCAGCCCCGTGGCTGGCAGCTTGAACTCCCAGCTTCATTTATTTTTATTTTTAAAAGTTTATTTATTTATTTTGAGAAACACAGAGAAAGTGCAAACAGGAGAGGGGCAGAGAGAGGCGGGGAGAGAGAGAGAATCCCAAGCAGGCGCTATGCTGTCAGCGCAGAGCCCGATGTGGGGCTCGAACCCACAAAGCCATGAGATCATGACCTGAGTTGAATCCAAGAGTCAGATGTTTGACTGACTGAACTGTCAGGCACCCCTGAATTCCCAGGCGTCTCTTCCTCCCGTTCTCCCTCATCTCTCCCGGTTCCAGAAAGTCAGGGCTCCGGGCAGGGCCCCGCCCCCCTGCGTGCGTGCCCTTGGACAAGCTACTCTGGGCTGTCAGTTTCTTTTCTTTTCTTTTTTTTTAAATAGTTTACTGTCAAGTTGGTTTCCATACAACACCCAGTGCTCATCCCCACAAGTGCCCTCCTCCATGCCCATCCCTCCTCCCCCCGCATCCATCAGTCCTCAGTTTTTGTCAGCATTCAAGAGTCTCTCATGGTTTGCCTCTCTCCCTTTCCCCCACCATTTCCGCCCTTCTTCTCCCCCTTGGTCCTCTGTTAAGTTCCTCCTAATCCTCCTATACGTGCACACATATGGTATTTGTCCTTCTCTGCCTGACTTATTTCGCTCAGCATAACACCCTCAAGGTCCATCCATGTTGCTACACAGGCCGGATTTCATTGTTTCTCATGGCCATGGAGTATTCCATGGTGTAGATAAACCACATCTTCTTGATCCGTTCGTCCGTTGATGGACACTTAGGCTCCTTCCATGTTTTGGCTCTGGACTGTCAGTTTCAAACGAGCAGAGGTGTTGTGGGGCCACGGGACACAAGGCAGCGGAGCTGTGACGCTTGGTCATGGGCGTGCTCAGTGCCTCTGCCCCAAGGACGGGGCGCATGCTGATCTTCGTGTCATTACAGCCGCGCACAGTCAGCCAGCAGTTCCACGTAGGGCGCTGCTCCGTCTGCCCACCGGGCCACGCTATGTCCCTGGAACCGGCCCCGGGAGTGACACCCCCCTGCCCCCCGCGGCCTGGATGGCCCTGCTCCTCAGACTTGCACAAAGCCCCTCGCTCTCTGACACCAGCCGAGCCTCCTCCGACGCACCCCTCCAGCAACACTGGCAAAATGGCCCCAGGCCTCCTCGAAGGGTCCCCCTCCCTTTCTGTCCCTGGGGCTCCTCTTCTTCCTGGTTCCCGCCCTGCAGCCTGCGTCTCCCTGCTCCCCTCCCTGGGAAGTGGGGACCCCCCAGGCTTAACCCCCGTTGCTGCCCTCGCTCACGGCAGGGCGGGCGACCCCTCCCCAGGTGAGGCTCCTCCGGGAATGCCGTCCCTCCAGGTGGGAGCTCACTCGCGCGGGCTGATTGGATAGACCCGAGAAGACCGCGTGTAAATAACGTTTAATATGTCGAAGCACATTAAAAATGCATTGGGAAAGCTGGCTATTTAAGGGAATGCCATAGGGAATCATTCTCTAAAAATGAGAGCCTCGTCGTAACAGGAATAATCACTCCCTAATCCACACGGCGCCCGCGCTGGACTCTTCATTGACAGTATTGCCTCCCTTAATAAAAAGAACATCTTACAAGGACACTCTTCGTTGCCAGAACCTTTTTTCCCAGGAGCAGTAATAATGGCAACGAGTGGCTGGGCCAGAAACAAAATGAAATATTAACTAAAATCATGTCAGGTGTCCAAGAAGCTATGAAGTATGTTTGCAGGTGCCTTTGCTGGAGGTAAGGAAAGTTATGGCCGGGCCAGAGCGGGATATGAGATTTGCTCGCACACCCTCACCTGTACCCCCACGGGGCTTGTGCACAGGGCAGGGTCCTTGACACAGGACGCGGCACCTTGGAGGAGCTCCGTGGTCCTTGAACGCAAGGGTGAAGGAGAAATGAAGGAGCTGACAGAGCAGGTGAAAGTGATCACAGGCAGGGGCGCCTGGGGGTCTCAGTCGGTTAAGCGTCCGACTTCAGCTCAGGTCATGATCTCAGGGTTCGTGGGTTCAAGCCCCACGTTGGGCTCTGTGCTGACAGCTCGGAGCCTGGCGCCTGTTTAAGATTCTGTGCCTCCCTCTCTCTCTGCCCCTCCCCCACTCACACTGTCTCTCTCTCTCTCTCTCTCTCTCTCAAAAATAAATAAATGTTAAAAGAATTTTAAAAAAAAGAAAAGAAAGTGAGCACAGGCAGGCTGGCGGGGGGGACCCTCTCTCCGCCCCACCTCTCCTTCTGCCCGCACAACTCTGAGGCTGTTCAGAATCCTCCCTACCCCCCCGGCCCCCCGGGGCTCTGGCCGCTTCCACTGATGTCCCCTCACTCTGCTGAGCTGGACTCGGTCGGAATGGCTTGCGGTGGGTCCAATGTCCTGTGGCTCCCTTTCCATCCGCTCCCCTGACTGCAGGCGGTGGTGATCGGAGTTGGCAAATGGCACACATTAAAGCTGGGGGCTGTTACTGGTGGGACTTGTCACCCAAAGGGGGGGCCACCCTCTCTGGGGCTCTCCAAGGTGCTGACACGCTGTGTCCCAGCACCAGGAGCCCCCTCTACAGGCAGATGTGATTTTCCAGCCGGGGCCATGGAGCCACGCCCTCAGCAAGGAACCTGCCTCCCCCGCACCCCTGCCATGGGGGGGTGGGGGGGCACGCGGGGCTGGAGGACCCAGTAGAAGCCTGCGGAAACGCAGCGAGCATCTGCAGAGGCCTGGGCTCTAAGACCCCGCAGGGGTGGGGATCTCCTCTCGCCCAGCACGGGTCAAGACACACGCTCCGTTCCGGGTGGAGACGAGCACACTGCCCTGGGGAATTTTGTGACGCCGTTGCCCACGGTCACCTGGAGAGAGGATGGCCTGGACCAGTGCCTCCGGGAATCCTCAGACGCTTTGTCAGCCTCGGGCCAGGGTAAACGCTGGCGCTAAACCCACAGGGACTTGGGGCCCAAGCCACTCTCTCTCACTTCTTCCAAAGACCCCCCCCCTTCTGCCAACACAGCTCCAGACGTGGGCCCAAGGGGGTTTGGGCGGGAGTGGGGTGTCCCCTCCCAGGAGGGAGAGGGCATGTGGAGACCCCATGCCAGGTTCCCAAGCAGCCTGCATGCTCGAAACATCTAGACATTTTCAACAAGTTAGCGGGTGGGTGAGTCCAGCACCAGGCCTGCTTCTGAGGGCTCTGCTGGACTCTTGTCAGTGGGGACAGGCCTGGGGGTAGCCTCACGTGGTTCAGCGGTCCTGCTCTTCTCTGGTGACTTCCATCACAGACAAGGGCAGTCAAGTGGCCCCAGACCCTCGGAGGGTCTGAGAGGCCGCCACTTGCAGAGACCCTGGTGAGGCACGGTCTGCTGGTGCCTCCAGCCACACCCGTGCACCCGTCTGGAGGCCTCTCTCTTCCCTCCCCTCCCCTCCCCTTTCCCTTCCCTTCCCTTCCCTTCCCTTCCCTTCCCTTCCCTTCCCTTCCCTTCCCTTCCCTTCCTCCAGCCTTCCCAGCGGAATTCAGCAAGACTCCGCACCTCCCCCTTGAACTTCAAAAACCCTGCTCTCCCACGAGCCCCCCAAATTCCCATGTGGACACTCAGGGCCGCACCTCCTCCCTCCCCCATACATGCCCCCTCTCCCTGCTTCCTCTTCCCGAGGGCGCCTGGGAGCTCACGTCTTCCCCCACCGCTTTCCTCCGTCCGTGGGCAGATCCACCCCCGCCCTGCAATGAAAACCCCAGAACAGACCTTAGAATCCCCAGCAAACCCCAGAGAAATAAGTGTTAGGATTCTAGGAACGAGGTTTTTATTGTTCCGCTTTCCACTGCTTGTATGTGCTCCTCAGAGGAGCCGGCCGGTTGGTAGTTTTGTTTGTTTGTTTTTCAGTCTACTGTTCGGGCAGTTTTCCGGACCCGATATCTGTGTTACTTTGTGTGTCCAGGTGGAAACGCGGCCAGAGCACCACCACTTCCTGTTGTTCTGATGCCTGAGCATTTTCGGGCTTCTCTGACCCTCGGAACGTCAGCTGACCTGTACAGTGACACAGTCCAGCGGGTATTAATGTTCCCAGTTGACAGATGAAGAAACCGAGACCCAGAGTCTGTCTCACTCTTAGATCCTTAGGCCCTTAGGCCAAACGGGGCCCCTGCCTCGGGCGGCCTACACTTCTTAGTGCTCCCGTCCACGTTTCCTAACCCTCCTCCCGTGCCCGGGACTGACCGTAGCAGGTGCACCATCCGGCTGGGGCGCCCCGTCTTGGGCAGGGTCCCATGTGGGGCCTGGTCTCCATTCCACCCACTCCTGGGTGCTATCCGGCACGTGGGGTTGACTAGATGTCCCGGGGAACGCCAGGTCTGTGTCCGTGAGTTCTTTCCGGGGCCCTCCGGCCAGCATAGTGCTTCTCTTGCAGGCTGACAGAAGGTGCTGACATGGTGGCTTGGGGGTGACTCCCAGTCAAGTCGGGCACAAAGCAGCTCTGGGTTACTGACGTTCCACTGCCCGCCCTTGGCCTTCAGCTGTGTGGGCGCCACGGCTTGGCTCTTGCCTGAGCCTATTCCACACGGTGCCATCTCTGGTCTGCGGCACCCGGGGGCGGTGGGCTGGGGGCCGTACCATCCTGTCCGCAGGCTCAACGGCACCTGTCAGAGGGTCCGCCAGAGGGCCACCGTATGGCCTCAAGGGTTTTCCAGACCATTCCTCCACAAGCCCACGCGTCCTTCCAATCGAGCTTCTGTCCCGCCCCCGATCAATACATTGACCCTCTGCTCTTCCCGGACAGTCATGAGCCACGCTGTGGAGGGACAGGCCTTCCTGTGTGCGTGGAAGGGACGCCTTCTTCCACCTGTGGCTCCTCGGCTGTCCTCCCTGCTGGCAGCGATGTGTGGGGGGCAGAGGCAGCATCAACAATAAAAGAGGTGATGCCCAGGGGTGCCTGGGGGCTCAGCCGGTTGAGCATCCGGCGTCGGCTCAGGTCATGATCTCACAGGTGGTGGGTTCGAGCCCCGCGTCGGTCTCTGTGCTGACAGCTGGGAGCCTGGAGCTGCTTCGGATTCTGTGTCTCTCTCTCTCTCTCCCCACTCCCCCCTCCCCGCCCCACCCGCCCCGGCTCACCCTCTGTGTCTCAAAAATAAACATTAGGGGCGCCTGGGTGGCTTAGTCGGTTAAGCGTCCGACTTTTGCTTAGGTCATGATCTCGCAGTTCGTGGGTTCGAGCCCCGTGTCGGGCTCTGTGCTGACTGCCAGCTCAGAGCCTGGAGCCTGTTTCAGTCTGTGTCTCCCTCTCTCTCTGGCCCTCCCCTGCTCACGCTGTCTCTCTCTCTCCTAGAAATAAATAAAAAACATTAAAAAAAATAAAATAAACATTAAAAAAATAAATGATGCCTAGGTAAGTGAAGAGCTCCCTGTCTATGTTGTGAAATTCAGAACGGCAAGTTTAACAAGAGCAGGAAACAAGGGGTCACTCATCGTCTTGCGCCTCCTCTGGCTGACTTCGGTGCGAGTACCCACAGCAGTGCACAGTGACAACCCCTGAGAGTGTCCTGGAGCCGGCACCACCGGGAAGGGAGCAGACGGATGACGCGCCATCACGGGTCATCACGGGACCAGTCTTTTTTTTTTTTTTATTTTTAACATTTATTTATTTTTGGGAAAGAGAGAGAGAAACAGAGCGTGAGTAGGGGAGGGTCAGAGTGGGAGACACAGAATCTGAAACAGGCTCCAGGCTCTGAGCTGTCAGCACAGAGCCCGACGTGGGGCTCGAACCCACGAACCGTGAGATCATGACCTGAGCCAAAGTATGACGCTTAGCTGACCGAGCCCCCCAGGCGCCCCTGGGACTCATCTTAAATAAACAGCCCCAGGAGACTGCAGACGGGGAAGGTCTGCGCACAAGAGCCATGACCTTGTTGGTGATAACAAGGAGGCTGTTCCCTACCTGTTTCTGGCTGTAGGAGGCATGAGACTACCCAGGACAGTGCGTTTGACAAGGGACACGCAGGTATGGCTCCTGGAGCGGAACGGGAGGGAGGCGGGATCCAGAGTCTTCGTGTTCCAGTTGACAAATGCGTTAGCAACTCGCCTACCGCTCTTCTAAGTCTTCCTCCATACACCACCATGCCTCTCAGGGGCCCATGGCTCTGTGATGCATCTTCAAGTGACCTTGCTTCTGCAGGCAGGGGCCCTGACAGGGACCCCAAACCCTCGGGGGCCTCTGCCCTAAGACCCAGTGGGCTGGATGGCTCAGCACCGACTCCCGGTGGCGGGGCTGCCCCTGGGGTCCGTCAGGGCCGAGACGCCGTCACAGGGCCCGGGTCGGATTCCAGTCATCCTGCTCCTGAAGACTCTGGACTTGAAATGCACCCTCCCCACCGAGAGAAGCAGGACTTACCTGTACTTGAAGACACTTTTGCCAACGGTGATTTTGTTCCCACCATGGGGCGTCCAACCACAAGAGATACAGGCCGCTATGCTGAGGGGTCCGTCGACTGAGGCCAAAAAGGAACACGGTGATTGGAGTGGAGGCGGCGGGGGTGCCGGCAGGATGGGGACCCAGCAGCCCGGACCAGAGCAGGAGGAATCACATCCAGTGTTCAGCCTGGAAGATACAGGGAGACTTCCTGTAGGAGGCGGCTTGAACTGAATTCTGAGGGTGAGGGGGTGAGGGAGATACAAGTGTGGGAGATGCGAACAAGAACTCCGCTGGGGAAGACTGAGCAGTGGCCTCAAAGACTTCCACGTCCCAAACCCTAAAACCTGACTGTGACCTAATACGGCGACGGCAGTCGGCAGCTGTGATTAAGTCAAGGGCGTGATCCTGGATGACCCAGGCGGGTCCGAAGTCCTCACGCGGGTCTCTACAATGAGAAGCAGAGACAGGAGCCTTGCAGTTCGTGGGCGGAAGACAGGCAGCCACTAGAAGCCAGAAAGGCAAGGAAACTGAGTCTCCCCCAGAACCCCCAAAGGACGCGGTCCTGTCAACCCCACGAAACTATTTCAAGTCTGTGGCCTCCAGAACTGTAAGACTGTGGATTTGTGTTGTTTTAACTTTTTAAGTTTATTTATTTATTTTGAGAGAGAGGGAAAGAGAGCGGGGGCGGGAGGCGGGGGATGGGGGCAGAGAGAGGGAGAGAGAGAGAGAATCCCAAGCAGGCTCTGCGCGATCAGCACAGAGCCCGACGCAGGTCTCGAACTCACAAACTGTGAGATCACAACCCGAGTCAAAACCAAGAGTCAGATGCTTAACCGACCGAGTCACCATGCGCCCCGTGTTGTTTTAGGTTGTTTGATAATTCGTTACAGGATTCACAGGGGCTAATTTGCGAGAGAACCCCCAGATCTGGGGTCAGGACGGGACCCAGCTGTGTCTCCCCATCCTTTTCAGGGTGGTTCAGGCCGCCCCTTGCTTCTCCGTCACCAAGCTCTCTGCCTTTGCAAACCGAAGGGCCCTCCCATGGCCACGCTGCCCTCCGTGCTTTCCTGGTTTGGGCTCCGGGCCCCCGTCCTCCACCCACTCCCTTGCTGACGCAAGCCCCCCGCCTCTGCCTGCCCCTTCCCACCACTGACCTGGCTGTCACCTCACGGCGCCATCCCTCCTGCCTCCTGAGTCGGTCTGACTCAGTCGAGGCTCACGCATGAGTGTCACGATGTAGCCGAGTCTGCCCGAGACGGCTCAGTGGAACCCCAAGGAGCAGGACCGGCTGCGAGGCATGAGGGAACTGTCCACACGGGGCCGGTCCAGGGGCTCCCCAGACCACCCTCCGTGCTGAGCATTCTAGATGGTCTCACAGAAAGCACCGGAAGCTGTTCCACTCACCGGGAAGCAGTCAAAGGAAGAGGCGTGTGTGGCAGGGTCCAAAGTCGAGCTTCTTCCGTCGCACCTTCTAGGGACCGTGTGACAATGTGCACAGAGTCTTGCCCATCTGGGAAGCAAAACAGAGTCTCTGTGTGAAGACTCTCTGCCGGGGCTTCGTTCCGCACCATGACTGAGGGTTGAACTCCGTGCCCGGCACCCCCTGCCTGGAGGGTGGGCCGGTGCCGCTTGGTGCCACGGGCCCACCACGGCCTCCACTTTAATGGAAACGGCCAGGTGGGGTCTGAGGGAAACCCCAAGAATAGAGACACCCCCGTCCCTCTCAGGAAATTCCCAGGGCGATCTGCCAGGGGCCCAAGACAAAAACCAGACCTCTCTGTGGGCCAGGCGGAATTCTTTGCTAACCGTGACCTTGGGCAGGTCTCCCAACCTCTCCAGATGTGCTGCCTCGTCTGTCGAACACGGATGAGATCCCTCTGTCACATGGTTCCTCTAGTTCTAGAATGCCGACGTCCCTTACGCCACGGCTCCTGGCGCTCTGTATGAAGTCACCGCCCATCTCTGGGAGCTATCATTCTAAGGGCCCTGAAGGCGCGAAGGGAGCCCGGACTGCCACTCCCCACCCACCACCCCCAGGACACCCCCTGGCGAGCTGGCCCACTGCGTGCTTCCCTTTCCAGATAATTGATTACAATGTTAATAAGAAAGAGAGAGGCCCCCGCCCCCCACTGTCATACTTCTTGATCTGGAGAATCGCTTGCTTAGTTTTTCCTTGTAAAGTCTTTCCTGACTTTACACCGTGTCATTCATAACAAGAAAGCTTTCTTCCTTAGGAGAAAGTTTTTGATGAGGCAGATGGATTTGAAACATGTTAATCACCATATACTTTTGTCGTTCCCTGTTCATTAGCCACTAGAAAACAACTCCATCCCATTATATTGTAATTCTTTATTCAGTTAAAGTTTATAGCAAATGTGGGCTCTTGCAATACATCTGTTCCCACCACCGCTCGGCGTAAACGTTTATTTCCCGGCAAGTAGTTTCCTCCAGATCATTTGCCCCGATTAGACCCCGAAGGAATCTGGGGGCCTGTCTCACCCAAGGGCCAGCTTCTAAGAGGGTGCTTGACCCCTCGAATCCTAATAAAAACATATCTAACATCTGCTCAGCTAAAGATACCCTGGGAAAATGGGCATTTAGGGGCCCAGTCATTCACTTAATAAGCCTTTTTTGAGAGGTAACTATGTGACAGGCATGTGATGTGCTGAAGTTGTCTCCCGGTTACTATTTAGTTCTGTGACTTCAATAGGTGGTGGTTTGTGGGAAGTTATTCGGATACTTCCAGCTCGCTGCAGGGCACCTACGGCTTCTCACACTTCAGCGTGCAGGGGAAGCCTGGGGGAGGCGGGGTCCTGTCACACTGCGGGTCCCAGAGCGCTAGGACGGCCCCTTCTTGGGGCGCCTGGGTGGCTCAGTCAGTTAAGTGTCCGACTTCAGCTCAGGCCATGATCTCACGGTTCGTGGGTTCGAGCCCCGGGTCGGGCTCCGTGCTGACAGCTCAGAGCCTGGAGCTGCTTCAGATTCTGTGTCTTTCTCTGCCCCTCCCCCACTCGCACTCTCTCTCTTCTCTCGAAAATAAATAAACATTAAAAAAAAGAAAGCCCCTTGTTCTTAAAAAATTTTATTATGATATAAATTTTTTAATTTTTTAACATTTATTCATTTTTGAGAGAGAAGAGAGAGTAGGGGAGGGGCAGAGAGAGAGGGAGACACAGAATCAGGAGCAACTCCAGGCTCTGAGCTGTCAGCACAGAGCCCGACGCGTGGCTCGAACCCACAAATGGTGAGATCATGACCTGAGCCAACATCAGATGCCCAACCGACTGAGCCCCCAGGCGCACCAATATTTATTTTTTGACAGAGAGACAGAGCAGGCACAAGCCGGGGAGGGGCAGAGAGAGAGGGAGAGAGATTCCCAAGCAGGCTCTGTGCTCTCAGTGCAGAGCCAGACACGGGCTTGGACTTGGGAACTGTGAGATCATGACCTGAGCTGAAACCAAGAGTCGGAAGCTTAACCGACTGAGCCACCATCAGTCTGAGGCGTCCCTAAAACAGGCCCTGGAGGTGGTGATGACGCTGGACCTCAGGCCACCCGTGGGGCTAGTCTGACAGGGTGCTGGGGCTGCCTTAACAGACACCACAGACTGGGCGGCTGACGATAGAAATTGATTCTCTCATAATTTGGGGGCCAGAAGTCCGAAATCGAACTGTGGGCAGGCAGTGCTCCCTCTGAAGGCGCTGGGGGTGGGGGATTGGCCGGGGGCCCTATTCCAGGGCAACCTGGAATAAAGGTGCAAAGGAAACGGAAGAGCTCTGGGTATCTCATTTCAGTTAGAATCCCCGGGGGAGCCGGCTAAGGGGCAGCTGGAGGAAGCACGGAGCAAACCTCCACCGGCTCGAGGAGGGGGACCCCACGGCTCTGAGTCAAGGCAGGACGAAGCCCTAGCAAATCAAAGTGGCGGGGTGGGGGGGATAGACAGATGGGGGAAGGGAAGTGGGAATGAATAAGCCACAGAGACAAAAGCTAGAGTACAGGGAATACGGCCAATGGTATGTGACCTTCGGTGACAGACAAGCTGCAGTGGTGGCCAACGGGGTCATGTATGGACTTGCGGAATCACTACACTGTGCACTTGAAATAAGGTCCCGTTGTGTGTCCGCTGTACTCAGATAATACATAAATACATAAATAAATCAGAAAAGTCTGTCTCTAGTCTCAGACAAAATAAATAGTGTTGGGTTCAGCAAGGTAGTCCCAGTACAAGGCTCTGGGCAAAGGAGCCAAATCATGTCCAGAAGTATTTTTTATAAATATTGTTTTAAATTTAAAGTTTATTTATTTACCTTGAGAGAGAGAGGGCGCGCATGTGTGGGCATGTGAGCAAGTGGGGGAGGGACAGAGACAGAGTGAGAGAGAGAGAATCCCCACGCTGGGCTTGAACTCACCGTCTCACCGTGAAATCAGGACCTGAGCCCAAATCCAGAGTCAGACGCTTAAAACGACTGAGCCATCCAGGTGCCCCTAAACTTAAACAGTTTAATATTATTGTTTATATGCTTATACTGTGCATTAATATAGAAAATATACAATATGTTAAATATAAATACTTCTAAATAAATGTTTGTTTCAAACAGTATATATTTAATATCTATTGATACATTTATTTATTTTTTAATGTTTTACTTATTTCTGTGGGAGAGAGACAGAGATCGCACGAGCAGGGGAGGGTCAGAGAGAGAGGGAGACACAGAATCCGAAACAGGCTCCAGGCTCTGAGCTAACTGTCAGCGCAGAGCCCGACGCGGGGCTCGAACCCACAAACCGCGAGATCATGACGTGAGCCAAAGTTGGACGCTTAACCGACTGAGCCACCCAGGTGCCCCTTGATACATTTATTTAATTTTTCTTTTATGTTAGGCTTCCCACTCAGTGCGGGGCTTGAACTCACGACCCTGAGATCAACACCTGAGCTGAGATCAAGAGTCAGATGCTTAACAGACTGAGCCACCCAGACGCCTTTATTTAATCTTTTTAATATCGCTTTCGCTGCTGTGATGCTTCGCTGTCAGGATTTTGCCGGAATTTGGGGGAGGGAAATGACCATTTGCTACCATATCTGTATCTACAGCAAAGAACTCTGTCCCTGACTCTCTAGGTATCAGTCTGTGGGGACAACCCCTAGATGAAGCAAAGAGAACGTGTCCCCCTTTCTCCCTGAGCCCCCTCCCCCTCCTGCATCTGGGACCTGGGTGAATGGCCCGCCATCCACGACGGTCGGAAGCCTGGGGCCATCCCCGAGCCGGCTCTCAGCCCCATGGACAACCGGTCCCCGGGTCCTCCTGGGTCTGTGGCCACCCGCGTACCTACTTCCTGTGTCTTGGTCACTCCTTCTGCCTTGCTGCCCCCAGCCTCACCTCCTTCTAGCTCCTTCACCCCTGGGCAGCTAAGTTGAACCCATGCCTCCCCAGCTCAAAGTCGTCATCCCCGGGACGGAGAGCTTCTGTGAGCTGGTGCCCTCCCTACCCCCGCCTCACCAGTCACTCCAGCCATGGCGGACACCAGCAGTCTCCCAAATTCCCCAAGCTCGCGCTCACCCCTGGGCCTTTGCATGGCCTTCTTTCCCTGCCTCTCCCCCTTGCTGCAGCTTCTGTTCTTTCATTTCTGGCTGAAGGGTGATTTAGCTGCAGAACAGAGATCTGAGGCACCCGGAGGGCACAGGAGCCGAATCGACGACGGATTTTGCCTGCTCAGAGAGCTGCAAACGTCTGTACCATCGAAGTAAGTGAGCTGTCAGCACAGAGCCGGACGCGGGGCTCGAACCCATGAACCGTGTGATCATGACCTGAGCCGAAGTCGGACGCTTAACTGACTGAGCCACCCAGGTGACACCTCTCCCCCTCTAAGAGCTCCGCAACTGTCCCCATCTACCCTCGGAGGGTGGGCGTCCTCACCTACAAAGCCACAGGGATGGGGGTCAAGACTAAGGTCTTCTCTACCTCCGATATCCTTGAATCAGAGCCTCACTGGGGAATGAAGGGAGCGTGAGCAGATAGGCCTGGTTCACATGTTAGGTCGAATCTGGCTGTGTGAACTTAAGCTAATTTAACCTCTCTCTCTCTGGAGGGGTCATAGCTCCTGGCTTGCAGAGGGTTTCTGGGAAGCAGAGAGGACGGATGTGCAATGTCCAGTACGTCATCGGTACTAACTAAGCAGCCCGTGTAATTACAATCGCTGTAAGGATTCAGAGCCATTTCAACCCCACCGTTAAAGGGAACATTTTAAAAGTTCAAAGCCATTTAAGGTAAATCAGGTACCATTCACACTGCCACTGTGTCCCAGAGCGAATTATTTGCGCCGCGAGGGCTGCTCAGTAGAGATTATTCGCTTGCAGAGGGGAATGCGTTTCAAAGGACCCCAAAAACACGTCTAATCTTAATTAAATACCATTTTTCTTCACCCAGAAAGGAGTTTGTGTGCATGCAGGGTGGGGTCCGTTGCAAAGATAAAACAGTCTGGAAGATTCCTGCGGGTTAGGGTCATGGGAACTGTAAGCGGAAGGGGGAAGACGCCACGGGAAACTGTGCTCTACCCCCGGGTGCGAACGTCCGGCTGAGCCAGCCTCTTCCTCCCAAGCGCCCCCTGTTCAGAGTCTCCCCACCTCCGGACAGCAGCACTTTCTGACACCATCAAAGCCTCCATTCACAAGGGGCACGGTTGCCAAGCCCGTGTGTCACCTGCCGCCAGGCATTCTGAGATGACACGCTCTGAGCTCCCAGCACGAGCTGATAGGGTCCCCCCACCCAAGGTCAGCGCCAACAGCCTCTGGTCGGGAGGGGTGTGTTCATTCAGGACGTCGGCTGGGAAGCATCCTGGGGAAACAGATCTGGACCCAGGAGCCCTTTCCTCTGTGCCCCGGTCCGGCCTCCCCGCTGTGCCCGCTACCTGACTTTGGGAAAATCCCCCTGCTTCTCTAGGACTCAGTTTTGTCATCTGTAAAATGGCACAGTAAGTGTGTTTGCACCCCCTGCCCGTGGGAGGCTGTCGGGGAGCCCGCGAGCTTCGGCCATGCTGGCTGCAGGTGTCCTCAGTTCCTTCCGCTGGTCTCCCCCCACCCCACCCCTGCCGGAAGAGCCTTTGTGTCTGGGAATGCTCTGCGGAAAGGTTGGTGCCGGGGAAGATCCAGGGACTGTGAAGCGACAGGAGACACTGTAAAGAGGATGTTTCAGCGCCACCGTATCCCGGGTCCCCGTCCTTCCTCCCCCTCCCGCCACCCGGGCTCTGGAGCCCCAGCCTCCCTGCCTCCTGCTGCTCCCTGGTGCCCCTGCCCGGCCTCAGGGCTGGGGCTCCCTCCGCGCAGCCAGAGCCTGTCCTCACTGCCGGCCCCGGGCAGCCCGTGGCCTCACCTCGGCTCTCACACCCTGCAGCCCCGAACTGCCCCTGAGCTCCGTGCACGGCCAGCGGCCTCCGGGGCAGGCAGCCCTGGGTCCTGCTCCCCTGCCCCCAAACCGCCCCTCCACCTGCCGCCCTCGGCCTGGCCGTTTAAGGCCGAGCCCCCCGGCGGGCAGGGCCCTGACTCCTCCCCACCCCCACACGCAGCCCATCCCGTCTCCGGCAGGACCATTTCCAGGTTTGAGGGCGCTGCTCACCCTCGAGCCTCCGCAGGGAGCTGTCCCCCGCACCCTGTGCCCACTGGCCCGCCTCCCCCCTCCCCAACTCTGCGGGGCCCCAGGGCTGCCCACTGCCCGCGGTTTGCTGTCTACGCTCTGCTCGGACCCTTGGCAATGGAAACTCACCCGGGCAGGAGTCTGGCGTCAGAGGCTCTCCGGAACCGCTTGCTGAAGGAACCACCGGTGTGGAATCCCGCGTCCCGCCAGGCCTCCCCGGCCCTCTGTCATCTCCCCTGCTCCCCGCCACTGAGCTTCCCGAGATCAGGTCCGAGCACGAGAGGCCCCCTGCTTACCCCGTGCTCTCTGCCTCCAGCACTTTCTGTCCCGTTTGCTCGACTCAGATCCGTTTCTCAGACACCGGCTCCTGCGTTAATGTCCTCGGGCCGCCTCGCAGGCCTCCAGGAAGGGGCTGCCTGTCCCTCTCAGCACTGGTCACACTGGGCTGTGGACCCCTGGAGGCCGGCCCCCTGCCTCTGGCCCCGTGCCCACAGCCCCAAGACCTTGGTACCACCCAGCGACCAGGAGGGGCTCCCCACGGAAGTGTCATTTAAATGGAGATCTGAGGGGCGCCTGGGTGGCTTAGTCAGTTAAGCGTCCGACTTTCACTTAGGTCATGATCTCGTGGTTCGTGGGTTCGAGCCCCGCGTCGGGCTCTGTGCTGACTGCCAGCTCAGAGCCTGGAGCCTGTTTCAGATTCTGTGACTCCCTCTCTCTCTGACCCTCCCCTGTTCACTCTGTCTCTCTATCCTAGAAATAAATAAAAAAAAAAAAATTAAAAAAAAAATAAATGGAGATCTGAAATATGAGGAGATGGGGAGAGCAGTTCTGAGCAAAAGGAGGAATCGAGACCGGGGTGTGGGAGCTCATCGGGGTGGTGTCGGGGCTGCGGGGTGAGGCGTGGGGTGGGAGGCTGGGGGCTGCTGGGAAAGGGCAGCCCGGCCCGCGTCCTCAGGGGGCCGACAGCCAGGCGTGCTGGGAGAGAAGTGCATTCGGGCGTCAGAGGACGTGGGAGGCGCAAGGCGGGTTCAGTCCTACTGGGGACAGGCTTTCAAGCGGGGAAGGGACAGGGCGGGCCCGGACTTCCGAGTCTAGGAGTCAAAGACCCTGCAAATCCAGACCACTTTACATGTGTGGCTGTGACCCAGACTTCACCCTGGGGCCCCGCACACAGGGAGCATTTAGTGGATCGGAAGGGTGTAGACAGGGCTCCTGCAGAAATTCCCAGGGGACCCAGGACCCCCCCCCCCCGCATTGCTCGGGTCCAAGGGGAGGCTTTGCCTAAAGGGCAAGGTCAGCAGCGACTCCTTAACCTGAAACCAACACCAAAATTCTTCAGACATCCCCCCACCCCCAGGGGTCTCCCTGTGGGACTCAGGTCGCCCAAATGGCATGTTTTATCCGCACTTTCTCTCCCTGCGACCTCACACCTCAGATGCTGGAGTCCTTGAATCGAGACCAGTGACTTTGCCATGCTTAAAAGGAAATGAAATCGGTTTTTAAATAACACAATTATGGGTTTTATGAAGATCGCACACTGAAGTACACAGCACACATTAGTTTCCTCGGCTTCCAGGAAAATGAAAACACCCCAGGGGCTTCTGCTTTGCCGGCTCCCCGAGAGAGAGACTGGGGGGGCGGGGGTACCAGAGGACGCACATTCCATGTAAAATGTGGGGAGAGAGAGCGCAGACTGTGACCTTCTGGAAGCCGGACAGGCAGGTGCACGGGGGGCTCCGGAATTCAGACCTCACCGCCATCTGCTTGAGCAGCTCAGGTTGCAACGCGCCTCGGTCCGCGGCTGGGGGAGATGCTGGTGGTCACGGGGGACGTCAGGTGCCGCCCTCTGCAGAGCCCCCGGCAGGGGTCCTGCGTCTCGCTTTCAGCGCCTCTCCAACCTCCTGGCCCCAGAATGCGGCTCCTGGCTTTCCCCAGCTATCCCTGATCCGCCAGGTCTCCTTTCTGTCCAACATCCTGTGAGGCTCGTTCTTTTTTCCATCTCCTTCTTCTGCCCCACCAGCCCGTTCCTGCTTTAAGGCCTCCTCCATACATCACGGCCCAGTGGCCGCACCCCTACTGCCTGCATCCACCAGGGACGGGGGAGGGAGGGACAGTGGTGACGTTACCCTCCTGGCCTCGGAGAGAAAGGAAGCAATTGGGGTGAGTGGTCACCCCGTGGACCAACCCACCGGGGCCTGGGAGGCAGGTCGTAGAAGACACTCTTGGGCCCGGGGCCACCCTTGTGTGTCAGGACTCCAGTAAGAAGCAGTCCCTGCGGGCCAGGAAGTTCACCCAGTCTACACACACGTGAACGGGCGACGCCATCACCCAGCCACGGGCCCGGATCAGCACAGCAATGGACTTGTTCCCGCATCTGCGTGGAGGCGCTCAGAGTTACGCGTAGAGCACGTTTCCCATCGAGTCCGGAATTTCCCACCGCGTCTCGAACACACAACCAAGATGCAGAAGGGCTAGCGATGTTTTCTCTGCAGCCCCCCCTCGCCCTCTGTCTCGCAGTCGGTCTCGGGAAACTTGTAACAATTTGAACGGCCCAGATTTTCTTCAGCAGATGGCGGCCATTGGTGGATACACAGCAATCAGCAAAGAGAAGATTCTAGGCTGTCCGCTCCTACTGGGATTCAACCTCAGGGCTGCGGTGCGCCTGGCCGTAGCCACCCAACCACTGCCCCCTAGAATGTCTCATGGTGACCTACTGGACAGGGTGACCTCCAATCCCACGGAGGAGGCTTGCCTGAAGACTAGTCTCAGTGTGCCGGGGGGGTGGCGATGATTAAGGATTATTTGCAAGAGTCGTCATGACAACCATGTTGTGTGAAGATCTCGTCCATCTCAGCGCCGCTACGCAGATGTGGAGGTGGTCTTATTACTGTGAGGAACCCAAGCATCAGAGAGGTTTCGTAACCACCCAAGGACGCACAGCCAACGAGAGAGAGAGTGGCAAACCTAGGAGTCAAAGTTTGGTGTCTCGGGGCCCCTCTGCTTTGCTGCCCTTCTAATCATCCTTCAAGTCACACCATACAGGTTTTGATACACCTAAGAAGGATACTTCCCTGTTAGGAGGCACATGAAACAGTGGGAATATTCTACAGATCAGATGCATCTGGGCAGGGAAATAAAACCACGAGAAACGTGGGTCTCCTTGTGTCCTAACGATGCTGTTTAGAGAGCTGTCGCCTCAGGAAATTCAGACCAAAAAATAAAAGAAAAAAAGTGTAAGATGGAAGCTGAGGAGTTTATCACTGGGTTCCCAGGAAGCCGAGGGAAATACCGTCTTTACATTCCTGATTTATAAGCTGCAGTTTTCATGAACCAAAGAATAACTCACTGAGATCAGAAACGGTGCCGACAAACGACCCTTGCATACGGCCCTCCGGAAAACCCGTATTCTGAAGCATAGAACACCCGAGACCCTGCCGACGAAATCCAACTCCTCTGTGTAACATAACGAGGTTAGGAATGTCTCTTTGCTCGTGGGAGACGTAAAGTCCTTTCTAAAGAACGTTTTTTTTTAATCAAAGGAGATTTTCCCGTGGGAATTTTCAACAAAGGAGGCTCAGGAAGGAGGGAAGGGGACAGGGGCAGGTGCTGGGATAATTATAGATGCAAATTATAAAGGTCAAGGCAAGGAAGTGTCCCGAACGTGCAGAAGCGTCCTCCAGGACTGACTGTTGGGTGGTGAGTGCAGGTTATAACCTGTGGAGCCTGTGCAGCTCCCGTGGGATTGCCCAGCACCCAAGGCATGGTCGGCGCCACCGCCGCGTCCCCAGCCACCGCCGCGTCCCCAGCCACCACCGCGTCTCCAGCCCCAGATGGGCTCCTGCCCTTCCGGCACCAACAGTAGCTTTCTTTCTCTCTTTTCCTTTTTTTCTTTTTTAATGTTTATCTGTTTTTTGAGAGACAGACAGAGCACAAGCAGGAAAGAGGCAGAGAGAGAGGGAGACACAGAATCGAAAGCAGCTCCAGGCTCCGAGCTGTCAGCACAGAGCGCGACGTGGGGCTTGAACTCATGAACCGTGAGATCATCACCTGAGCCAAAGTCAAACGCTCAACCGACTGAGCCCCCAGGCGCCCCTGACAGTGGCTTCCTGGGCTCCTCACGGCTCTGCTGCCCCAGGACACCCGGCCGATGGGGGCCGAGCAGTGACGGGCTCAGGCCCGGAGCCCAGCTCTGGGGAGATTCTCCAAGCCCAGGAGTGCTAAGGGCGCAAGTGTAGGGGCCTCAGTTTCCCTGTGTGTCCAACGCAGGTGACGACAGCCCCCGCCTCCCAGGGGTGTGGCTGAGGGTAACTGAGTTATTTTGTATGTGGTGCCTGAGGGAGTCCTCAGCCGCCCTCCACTTTCTCATTAGGGTTTGACACATTTGTTTCTCCAACGAGCAGAGCGAACAGACATAGACGCAGTGCCCGGCCGCCTGGCCCTCAGTCCCTGCAGACATCCTGTGTCCCCCAGGATCTGTCATGCCTACAGAGGCAGAGGGGAACACCGGTGTCCCCTGGTATAAAGCGACGATATACTCATGCCAGCTTTCCGTGGTCATGTCACAAGCTCACGCCCAGCAGAAGTAACCCTGGCCCGTACCCCAGCTCCCATGGGTCAGGACTGAGCGGCGCAGCCGCCCCCGCTCAGGCCTTGAAGGCCGCCATCAATGTGTCCACGGGGCCGGGGTCGCATCGGAGCCCAGGTCCCCTGCCAGGCTCGTTCCGGGCTGCGCACCCAGAGGACAGGGGTGGGGGGGGTCCTCGGTGGGTGTCAGCTGGGGGCGGCTCTGAGCTCCCAGAGGCCCCAGTTCTTCCCTAACAGCGCGGGAGCGAGTCTTCGAAGCCAGTAAGGGAGGGTCTCCTGCTGCCAAGCTGCAGTCTAAGATGTAAGGTACCAGGCGATGTCCCATCACCTTTGCCAAATGACGCGACCGCATCACCGGAGTGGCCCTGTCACCACCACCCTGCTCCGCTGGTGAGAGCCAGGCACAGGGCCCCTACAGGCAGGGGGAGGGAGCTACACAGGGGAGGCCCACTGGGTCCCTCGCATGCGCCCCTGTCCGCCGCCACACTGTGCGCGTCACTTTATGCCTCTAGTTTTTTCACTTGCATCCTTTTGACCGTTCCCCAAATCACACCGGCCCCAAAGATGAGTCTGCGGTTCCTGCAGGGAGGCCACCAAATGTGCCACCTGTGGTGTGGCCTTGAGCGGAGCGGGGACAGAGGTCAGGGTGTGTGTGTGCATGTGTGTGTGTGTGTGTGTGTGTACATGTGGCGGGTATGTGTGTGCATGTGTGTGTGTGGTCTGCATGTGGTGGTGTGTACACATGTGGTGTGTGTGTGTATTGTGTGTATGTGTGTGTGCACGATTATGTGTGTGTGTGCTGTGCTGTCTGGTGGTGTGTATGTGCATGTGCATATGTGTGGTCTGTGTATGTGTTCGTGTGCACATGTTGTGTGTGTGTGTTCATGTTGTGTGTGTGTGTGTGCATGCACACTTGTGCCTGGTGTGTATTGTGGTGTGTGTTTATGTCTGTGCCTGCATGATTGTGTGTGTGTTGTGGGGAGCTCAGTGGTCCCCAAACTTCCAACCTAGAAGCTCCGGCCCCCGAGTCCGGGGGTCAGAAAGCGGGTCCGGGTCCGGGTCCGGTCCGTAAACACCAGGCCCGTCACCCGCCCTCCCTCCCGTTCGAAGAGCAGGGTTAGTGCCCTGCTTTGTGTTCGAAAGCTGTGACGGCTTTCACTAGAAGGGGTGAGTCACCGCACGGAAGGCATCAGCAGCCTATAAATAGTGCAAGCTGTTGACAGTGTGAGTCCAACATGGGTGTCTCACTGTCCCCCACTCCCACCCCGGGCACCTGTCCCACACAACGTCGGTCCCCCTGCCACCGCAGCCCTAGGTCACGGGCCCCTGAAGGACATGAGACGGGGCCTGGACAGCAAAGGAGGAGCCGGCCGGGCCCCGTGGGAAGTATCAGAGGGGTCCTGTGCTGTCACCAGGTCGTGTCTTGTGAAACAGGCACTGGGTTCCCCTTCATGGGACATGTTTACATGGGGGAGGCTAGAACTGTTCTTTATTTTAAATACTTTGTTTTAAATTTTTAATGCTTATTTTTGAGAAAGAAAGAGACAGAGCGTGAGCAGGGGAGGGGCAGAGAGAGAGGGAGACACAGAATCCGAGGCAGGTTCCAGGCTCCGAGCTGTCAGCACAGAGCCCGATGTGGGGCTTGAACCCACGAACCGTGAGAGTGTGACCTGAGCCAAAGTCAGATGCTTAACCAACTGAGCCACCCAGGTGCCCGTTAAAAAAATTTTTTTTTAAGAGAGTGAGAACATGTGAGCAGGGCAGAGGGAGAGGCAGAGAGGGGATCCTGATGCAGGGCTTGATCCCACAACCCCAAGATCTTGACCTGAGCCAAAACCAAGAGTTGGACACTCAACCAACTGAGCCACCCAGGCGCCCCTTCTTTATCTTCTAAATCTTTTAAATACCTTTATCTTCTTTCTCGTTTTAAAGTAGCAACATGCAGTGAAATACACAGATATTAAGAGCACAGGTCGCTGAGTTTTGACAGACATATACACCCATGTAATCAATAAACATCTAGAACATTCCCAGCACCCCAGGAGGTGGCTCCTGCCTCTTCAGTCCTCCGGCCCCACCACTCCTGCAGAGGCAGCCGCTGTTCTGATTTGTTTGCCTGTTGTGGGACCCTCGCCTCAACGACATAACACAGTCAGGGCTCATTCTCGTCTGGTTTCTTCACCTGACGTAATTTCCGGGAGATTATTTAGATCTTGTTAACATTGCATGAAAATTCTATCTTCTGCTGCGTATGAAGTTCTATCATCTCGCGGTTCTGTGCATCTGACCCCAAGAGCCACCTCTGAATCTAAGATCTGAAGTCACCCTCACGCTCTACCAACGATCGGCAGGAAACCTCAAACCGTGGTGGCTCAAGACCTTCAGAACCCAGGTGTCCGGATGGAACTCAGCCTTGCTAGAAAGCCCCGCATCCAAGAATGGTGCTGCCACCACCACCTGTGGGTATAGTAGGAGACCCACACCAGAGTGCCCCATACCCACGTGCGTGCCAGGCCCGGGGGGCACCAGGTGTTAAACCCTCTCTCCATATCTCATGTCATCTCCAGGACTTCCATGCACCGGGGTAGGGACAGAGCCCAGAGGATGGGCCCGAAACCCTGGCGTGGGGGGGGTCAGGGAGCCCCTCACAAAGGGGGGGGTGTTTATAGTGAGGAGTTCTCCCAGCTTGGAGAGGTGGGTGCACTCAAGCCAACAGCAGAAAGCAGATGCCACTGTGTGGTGGGAGGGCAGAGGAGGGGAAGAGAGGGGGAGAGAGAAGTGTGGAGTGTGACCCTGGGGTTTCCATCAAGGGCAATCAGGTCATCGGTGGGTCGCAGGGAAGCTGCAGTGGGAGGGGACACTTCGGAGCGAGGAGTCACTTGTTTGTGTGAGGTTGGAGCCCAGGGGACGAGCTCGTAAGGGTCTCCTGGGTGAATGAATGGAGACGCCTAAATGGCAGGGATGGTTTAGGATAGACTTAGGCGCCATGAGCAATGGACCAGGCCGGAGAGGTGGTTCAGCTGTGGGGGGTGCTGGCCCCCGAGGGAGGTCACGGACGAGCTGCCAGGGGACTCTGGCCCTGACCTTGCCACCTGCCTCCCTTCTTCTTAGCCTCCCAGCTTCCCCAAGCTGCAAACAAGGGGCACAGGGCGAGAGCTCTCCCCAAGCACTGCCAGATCCGGTCTCCGACTAGGTGTCGGGTCTCTGAATCTTCATGGCTAGATTGTTTTTAAATATAAGTCCAACGACAACGAAGCAAAGAACAGCAGTGGAAAGTCAAAAGAACCTAAGAGGATCCTGAATCCTTTCTTGATCATATGCGTAAATCCGAAAGAAATAGATGTACCTTTTCCAACAGTTACGTTGTGGAGGCTGCAGGTTTTGGAGGGGAAGCTTCTGGAAATCAGGAACTGATGACAGGCTCTGTCATGCACATTCACACACACACACACGCGCGCGCGCGCGCACGCATTCTTTTAAGACTCAGCCACTCACTAACAGAAATGATCTCGGGCAGTTCATCTAACAGCTCTGAGCTTCAGTTTCCTCATCGACGGAAGGCGATCAGAGCAGCTTCGGAGATCACGGTGGGGGGGTGGGGGGGCGTTCATCAGACTAAATGTGAGGAAGGCGCGTGGAGCCTGCCTGGTCCGCGGTAAGAGCTCAGTAAATACTAGCAATTGTCAGCCTTGAGGTCGTCGTGCTGACCAGAGACCATCATCGGTGTCTTTTTTTTTTTTTTTAATGTTTTATTTGTTTTTGAGAGCAAGAGAGACAGAGCACGAGCAGGGGAGGGGCAGAGAGAGAGAGAGGGAGACAGAATCTGAAGCAGCTCCAGGTTCCGAGCTGCCAGCACAGAGCCCGACGCGGGGCTGGACCCACGAACCGTGACAGCTGAAGTCGGTCGCTCAGCCGACTGAGCCCCCCGGACGCCCCTCGTCACTGGTGTCTTTAACCCATGTTCTCCTTGTATCGGTTCCTGCCACGGCCCCTCCCCACCCCGCCCCTCCCGTCTGTCTAGTTACGGGCTGGATCGTCTTCTCCCTGGACAACATTGCATCCTTTTGAATCATCCCAGTTATAGTCAGACTGGTTTTAAAGGCCTGTTACTAACAACAGAGCCTGAAAACAGCTCTGTGCTCTGCAGGTGACTTAGGCCTTACAGGGTAGTGTTTGGGGTCCGGCCCACACCTCCTGGTTTTCCCTGGGGTGCTGCTGGCGTGACCACCGGGTCTCAGCCACCTCGTCTCTGCCTGGGGGGACAGTGATCTCTGTCCACCTTGCCCAGGGCGGAGCCAACATCAGCTGGCCCTCTTCCAATCTTCCAACTCTGAGGTCGTGTGCTCTCTGAGTCACTCAGTCGCTACTTCTCAGTACTTTACTTGACTCTTGATGAGTAAGGTCCGTGCTATGATTAAATACCTTTATGACGGAGGCCCGTGCCCCCGTCCCTGCCCAGCACCCCAGTGCTGTGACCGGAGGGCCTTCCCTCTCCATAAGGACAGTAACTCATGCTATGCCTGGACCCCAAAGAGGAAGAGCCAGTAGCGCCTGTTAGGGGCTAGGCACCAAGGGACACTCCCAAGTGACGTGATGGCCCCCGATTCCCATTCATCAGACAAGACCCCACGAAGGACAGAGGAGTCCCTGATCGGGAGTGGGGCGCTGTCCGTGGAAACAGATGGACACTTCAGTCCTCACAAAACTTCACGCCCGCACTGGAAGGCAGCCTGGGCAGGAACTACCTCCTCTACGTAAATGAGGGACCCAAGGCTGATGGGTTGTGAGCGGCATATTTATTTTAAGTTTACTTATATATTTTGAGAGACACAGAGAGAGAGCAGAAGAAGGGCAGAGAGAGAGAGAGAGGAAGAGAGAGAATCCCAGGCAGGCTCCGCACTGTCAGCGCCAAGCCCGACACAGAACTTGAACTTACAAACTGCAAGACCATGACCTGAGCTGAAACCAAGAGTCGGACGCTCAACCGACGGAGCCCCCCAGGCACCCCCGCGTATTTTTTTAAAGTTGATATTTTTTATTTTGAGAGAGGGAGAGAGAGAATCCCCAGCAGGCTCCTTGATGCCAGCACAGAGCTTGACACGCGTTCCATCCACAACTGTGAGATCATGACCTGAGCCGAGATCATGACCTGAGCAGAGATCAAGAGTCGGACACTCAACTGACGGAGCCACCCAGGCGCCCCCGTGCGTGGCATATTTTATTTCTGCTTTATTCATACGGCCCCAGTGACTGTGTCCCCCGCCACCCCCGGCGTGGGAGGGAGGGGCCCCGCTGAATAGAACGGCCTGGACTGTCTTCACAGAGACCCACCGACAGATCTGTTGGTCAGTGGACAACGAAGACAGCCATCTCATCTCTGGCCGCAAATAAACTGTTGCTTCTTCCTTTTGCTCACAGACTGCATCACCCTGGGCCAACGGTTCGTGGTTTTGTTCTTGGAAAGTTGGGAGGTGGGTGTGACATTTTCAGCTGCTATTTTCACGCATCTTAGTCACCGTGGGCAGCTCACAAGCCGGCAGAAGCCTTCCCACTGCCTGGAGCTGCTTATCCCTGACTCGACGGCACTGACGCCCCTGCCGGCCGAGGAAAGTGACCGGCGCTTGTCCCTCCCCCTCCCAGGCCCCGTGAGGACAGGGGCCGCGACAGCTCTTCCCAATTTAAAGAAAGACGAACCCGGGCTCCGTGACAAAGCCAACCCCACAGAGACACCTGGACTCTTTGGAGATCCATTGTCAGCTCCCTCACTCTTCCGGAACATTCTCTAGAGCTGAAAATAGCAAAGACTAGTCCCTGACTCTTCAGAACAGATGCCCAGAACCCAAACCCTGAGGTTCATGCCTAAAATTGGCGAGAGCACCCCCCCCCAGGCTCCCACTCTAACGCATTGATTTTTATTTTGGCATTGATTTTTATTTTGGATACAATTTAACAGGCTTGATCTTCTCACGTAGGGCTGATTCCAAGCAACGAATTCCTAAAGCGTTGCCCCTTCACCACCTGCCGGGGAAGAGATTAAAAACATCGAGTCGGTGATTATACTAAATGCATCTTAAGGTACTTTCCAACCCAGGTATCCCAGATTTCCATAATCCTCAGCATAGAGCATTTTGAAAGAAATTTATACAATGGACACAGTTTTACAGTTCACTTCTGAGCACGGAGTAAACCAAACATTTGCACAAATATGTTTTTGACTTTAGGAGCTTCTAAGCCCCCTCACCTTCGTTCTCCCTGCTCTTTTTTCTTTTTGGTTTTTTTTTTTTTTTTTTTGAGGATGCGGTTTGGTTCCATGAAGGGACCCCCGGAAGCAGGTGCCAAAACCCTGATATCGACCATGTGACTCTGGGCATGTCTATTAACGACCCCTACGTGGCAGGTCAACCGTATAAATAAACGTTTGTCTGCTTTTCTGTGAAACAGAGATCGACGTGGGCACCAACGTGTGTTGAGCCACGACTGTGTGCCAGGAGCCCCCCCCGACCCCGAGGAATGGGTGCGAAGTGGTTTGGTGGGGTTTCAGAGAGTGGGGGGAGGGGAGAGGACGCAGAGCAGCCAGGGGACGGATGAGCGAGCCGCTTCCGGACAGGAGCGCGTGTCTGAAGCCGCTGAGAGGAGGGCTGGGGACCCGCACCCCGAGCAGACGGCCAGCACACGGGCACGAGTGTGCGGCGTCGAGGAAGACAAAGGTGCGGGGTGGTGACAAACCTGCCGCCCCAGACGGGGTCCCCAGTGAGGGGACGAGCCTGATTCCACCTCCAGGATCGACGGATCCCGCAGCTCAGCGGGGCCCCCGAGGCCCCCGGTCCTTCCCCATCCCTGGTTCTGCGAACCAAGGTGCCATCCGTCCATTCATGCGTCCGTTCGATAAATATAGATTAAGCCCCTGTTGGGACCCAAGCAAGGGACACCACACGTTGCCCGGTCAGGGGACTCTCCTTCCTGTGAGGAGGGCTGATCACGGACGAGTGAGCGAACACAGATGCGCAGTGGCGGGGTGCGCGGGAAGGGTGGGCGTTCAAGGGGGAGACAGGTGCTCTGGGGTGGTCAGCAGCCTACTGGCCGGGCAGGGACACCCGAGCAGAACCCGCGGGCCAGAGGGGGGACCCCTGGGGTGCGTGGGCTTCTCCCAGGCTTCCCGCAGCACAGGAAGCAATCCCCGCAGGGAGCAAAGGTCCGTCTGGTTTCCTTTCCATGCGGGGGTCTCAGCTCAGGCCGCTCTAACAAACCACCCCCGGGCGGCTGAAACCGCAGCATTTACTTTCTCCCGTGCTGGGGGCCAGGAGGCAGCGTCCCATCGGCCGGGTGGCACTGGGTGGCCCGTGACATCGCTTCGTCTGGCTACGGGTGACACTCCAATCCCACCTGTTACAACTTTCACCGCCTCTCGGGGTCCCTAAGCTCGTGTGCCTTCCCTCCTCTTTTCTCTCTCTACGCCGCCCGGCGGATATTTTGCGCAAACCTGTCTTCCAGCTCATTAATCTTCAGCTACCAACAATTAGCTACTAAGCCATCTACTGGGTTCTTAATTTTGTGTATTGGGGTTTTCGATTCTAGGCTTTTCTTTTGATTCCTTTTTATAAATTCCTGTTCCCTGTTAAAAAAAAAAAAATCTCCACTGTCATCTCTATTCTCGAACATATGAATCACCTTTATTTTGATTTCCGTGTCTGGGTTCTGGTCATCAGCAGCTCTGTGTCTACTGTCACTTTTTTCTTCTGCTCCTGTTTCTTGGTAGATCTTGGGGATTTTTTTTTTAATTAAATGCCAGATGGTGTTAAAACTTCAAGGACTCTGGATAATGCACGTCTTCCTCCAGACAGAATTCGTTTTAGATTTTGGCAGCTACGTAGAGAGGGATGGAGCTGAGTTGAGGCTGTAGCTGCATTGGAGGCTTGGTCTAGTTCAAGTTGACTCTTTGCCTTGGGCCGAGCCTGGCAGTTGGCTCCCAGGAGAGAGTCTCAGTCGATCATCAGACGGCTCGTCCTCGGCGGGTCCTGGGCACTAGCTCTGGGCTTCCAGCACCGAGAAACTGCCAAAATATCTTCTTACCCTTTCAGGCTCTTAGCCGTCAGGCTCTCATCCTCGGAGCACAGGTGGTTTACAAATTAGGACACCGTTTAAGTAGTTATTAGCTGCTGTGCAGTGTCGGGCTTGCGTCTCTCGGTCTCTCTTCTCTCCTGATTCTGAGCCCTGGTTACCTGAGTAGCCCTGATTTTTTTTTCTCTCCCCCGTTCTGTAAAAATGCTGACAGTTCTGATTGACCATCACCCTCTGCTCGTTTCTCTGGTCCTTGCTTCATGCTTCTTGGGAATCCTCAAAAGCCTTGAGGGGAAGAGGTGGAGAACAGAGTCCCCTTCTTTCAGGGATCTTGACCCCTCACGTCTTGACCCCTTGACCCCTCTCCCCTTGGTGTATTGTATGTATTACCTTACCTTACTTGTCTCCGCTCAGCTCAGCTCTCACATCCTCGCTCCAGGCCTGAAAGGCTTAGGTGTGCTGTGGCTTCTGCGTTCCAGCGTGTGCTGACTTGCGATGTCCACCCCTCCTTCCCCGGCTGCAGTGCCGCCAGCAAGCGCCCCGTGTTGGGCTCTGTCCTGGCCGAAGGAGCATCAGAAGTTCATGGGTATGGTGTGGGGAGGGGGGAGGGTCCTCGATCCGTGCAACGGGATGGGAACGAATAAGAAAGACTTTCTCTCCCAGACCAAAAGTATCTTCCAGCTTCTCAGTCCCCAAACTTCCATCTTTGGAGAATTCCTTTGTCCCCATTATGATGCAAGTGCCTCTTGAGAGAAGCCACTGACTGTTGTCAGTTTCTGGATGAGGCTTATTTTCTCTTTCCAGTGAGACGGCTCACTTTGAAACGAGGTCTTCAGAAGGAAGGGTGTGAAGAGGGAACGCAGGCATCAGACGCATCTGTCACGAAGTGGGCAGCCCCATCTGGAGTCAGGACGTGCGGTGACCTCTGGACTGGCCCCCAGTCCCTCCAGAACCCCAGTCCTTCCCCACCTAATCTGTTTCCCAGGCTACCTCCAGATTATGTAAATTTGTTCATTTTTTGTTATTATAAAAGTGAAAGCATGCTCATTAAAATAAAAAAGGATGGTTGGGGCGCCTGGGTGGGCTCAATGGTTAAGTGTCCAACTTGGGCTCAGGTCATGATCTCATAGTTTGTGGGTTCGAACCCCACGTTGGGCTCTGTGCTGACAGCTCAGAGCCTGGAGCTGCTTCAGATTCTGTGTCTCCCTCTCTCTCTGCCTCTTCCCCTGCTCACACTCTGTCTCTGCCTCACTCTCTCAAGCATAAATAAACATTAAAAAAAATTTAATAAATAAATAGGGACAGGGTGCCTGGGTGGCTCAGTCAGTTAAGCGTCTGACTCTTGATGTGCGCTCAGGTCTTAATCTCAGGGTCCTTAGTTCAAGCCTCTACACTGGGCATGAAGCCTCCTTAAATATAAATAAATAAACAATAAAACAAAATAAAAGAGGTAATATAAAGAAGAAAAGAAATTTTTCAAAATTCAACCACCCAGCCTTCCAAATTCTTAAATGCTTATTTACACACATAACTATGATACCAGTTAGCTATTGCCACAAAGAACACTTTATAATCAACCATCCTTGAACCCAGGGGCCTAAAACAATGATCATTTATTTCATAAACTGTATGTTGCCTAAGGTCTGTTGATCCAGACTGCGCTCAGCTGGGGGGCTCTGTGGATCTTGCCTGGGGGGCTGGTTCTGCACCATACACGTCCCCCCTCCTCCTCCTGAGGCAAGCGGCTGGCCTGAGAATGTTCTTCCCATGGCCAGAGCCTGGGTACAGAGGCCGAGTGGAAGTACCCTCAGTACCGGTTCACCATTGCTTCCGTCTCATCCTCTGGGCAAAGCAAATCACGCGGCCAAACCCGGTCCACGGATATGCAGGCATGTCTCACACAAGGGCAAGGGCATGGATTCAGGAGGGGTGGAGAGTGCAACATACCACAGGTCTGCGTTATAGACGCCACTGGGCTAGCTGCACTTTTTTTTCCCTTAACGGCCATAGGTATCTTTTCAGGTCAAGCGCTCCTATTGCACATTGTTATTTTCAATGATGGAACAATGTTTCGACACACGGGTGTGGTTTAATTTGTTTAATCATAGAGTTACGTTTCCAAAGTCCAGTCCTGACCAGCTAACTCTTAACTTGTAACTTCTCAGGACCCCTGTCCGAGCCCAGGCTGCTGGGATAAAATACCACAGACCGGGCAGTGTAAGCAACACTCATTCCTCATGGCTCTGGAGGCTGGGAAGTCCAAGGTCAAGGTGCCAGCGGGTTCGGTGCCTGGTGAGAGCTCTTTTCAAGACATCTCTTGCGGCCGCCGCCGTCTTGCTGTGCCCTCACGCGGCAGAGCCAGAGGTCGTCTCTCGGGTCTCTTCTTACAAGGGTGCTAATCCATTCATGAAGACATCACCCTCATGACCTCATCACCTCCTAGAGGCCCCGCCTCCTAATGCCATCGTGCATTAGGGCTTCCACGTGTGCATTTGTCTTTTTAAATTTATAGGAGAGAGAGAGACAGCATGAGCAGGGGAGGGTCAGAGAGAGAGGGAGTCACAGACTGAAACAGGCTCCAGGCTCTGAGCCGGCAGTCAGCAGAGAGCCCGACGTGGGGCTCGAACCCACGAACCGCGAGATCGTGACCTGAGTGAAAGTTGGACGCTTAACCGACTAAGCCACCCGGGCGCCCCTCCGCGTGTGCATTTTGGAGCGACACAAATAAACGGTGAGTAGGAGGTCCCACGCAGGGCCAGATCCGAAGCCCAGGCCTGCTGTCTGAGACCCATGGTCCTCCACAACCTGGCCCCAAACGATCGCTCCTGTTCCGCCTCCTCCGCACCCCCTCACACCCTGTTACAGCGTTTTGCAACCCTTCCGTTCTCCCTGATCACTGCATTGGTCAAGATAACGTCAGCTCCTGTAACAGATAGTCTCTACATCGGTGGCTGAACCCAGAGAGCAGGACCTCACTCAGGCTCACTTAACCATCAGTAGTGGGGGAGGGTATCTCTGTTCTGGGCGTCATTCGGTTGCTAAGGTCCCTGCGACCCCTTGGGGAGGCCACCATTGGTGCCTCCAGCCAGCCAGCAGGGGGGAGAAAGAGCGGAGAGGACGTAGGGACCAGGCTCAGAAGTGAGGGAGTCACATCTGCTCACCTTCCACTGGTCAGAAGTCAGGCGTGTGCCCTAATACCCGCAAGGGAGCTGGCAGAGGTCAGCTGGACATGTGCCCCGGGAGGAGCAGGAGAGGCGTGTGACCTGTGCCCAGCAGCCCAGGATCCTCGTGGCCCAGGATCAAGCCCCTCCTTCTGCCTGGGACACCTCTTGCCTCCCCACCGGGTTACTCATTCGTACTTTCCGTCCACTCCAGGCTCTCCCCAAGGAAGCCCTTCACGCTCCAGGCGGAGTCGAGCCCTCTCCCAGCCCCCACCTAACCCCTCCACCCCGAGGCTCAAGGCTCGCTCACACCTCCCCTCCACCACCTCCACCCCACGTCCTTAGCTTTCAGGTGCCGTGCCTGTGCTTTCGTGATCCTGACAGCCGGCGCCACCTTAAATGGTGCCCAGCCCCCTCCCTCCTCCGAGGACTCTCTGCACACCCATCTCTCCGCCCTCCCCACCCGCTCTCTACCCACAGTTGTCCACCCGTCTTTCCAAAAGGCCAGTGTGATCACGTTCCCGCCTCCAGTGGCTCAGGAGGAGTCGGCCACCCCTACCCGCCTCCCACCCACCACCCGCTCAGACGCTTCCTCACCCTCCTGGCCACAGCGGCTCAGTCTTTCATTTCCCCCAGCGCGTCCCGCCTGCCCCCACCACGCCCTCCTCATCCTTGTTCCCGCCTAGACTGCCAGCCCCTTGGGGACAGCGCCCGTCCCCGGGTTCCCGCAGCTGGTGGCGCGCCGGCCATGTTGGTGCTTCAGATGTTCACCGAGTAACCGCGTGGCGGGGTGAGCGGGGAGCCAGGGGGTGACGCCATGATGTCAACGCCATGATGTCAATGGGAGAAGAGAAAGAGGGAGGAGGAGACTGCGGGGGGGCGGGCAGGAAGGGGAAGGCAGCAGGAGTGAAGAGCGAGCGGGAGAGGAAAGGGTAGGAGAGGAGGGGGGTGCAAAGCTCCAGGAAACCCCAAGGCCCGGTGACCTCTGACCTCTCACTCCAGCCCCCAGCCCGTGGCCGCCCCCACCTGCACTGGGGCAGGAGCCCCTCGGCGGGACTTGTGGGGACAGGAGGCAGAGGCAGCAGCGGAAGTTTCTTCTTGGCTTCGCCTCACCGCGTAGGGCTTTTCCTTGCAGTGATAGAAGAGGAGAGAAAGAAAGAGCCACCCCTCCATTGGGGGCGACCAGGTTCTGTGGCGGCGGGGGGTGGGCGGGGGGGTGAAACTCCGTGGGCTGCACGATTCCCAGAGAGCCAACCTCTGCAGCGCCTCGGGGAAGGAAGCCTCTGATCTAGCGGTCCAGTCCAATATCCAGCCAGACGTTTCTTCCGGAGCCTTCCGTGGTCCCAGTGGATCTGAGCCCTCAACAAAGTACAAGACTGTCGCAAACACACAGCGTCCCTGACCCCCTCCCGAGAGCTCTTCCCAGCTCCTTTCTTCCGGCCACATCCAGACAAAGTCTTAAGTAGACGCTCCTCTCCTTGACATGTTAGAGTCCCTCCCACCCATCCCTACATTGTGGAGCTCCCGGAAGCTCTAGCGCCTCTCGCTGTCTTCTCGCTCTTCTCCAGAACGGGCCAGAACCAAGCTCTTGACGTTTTTCCCCATCAGTGTGCTCCCCTCCCTCTCTTCCCGCCTTAGGGACTGAAGCGCCACCCACCAGTTACACACACCACAGTCGTCCCTGACCAATGCCTCCCTTCCCCTCCAGCCCCACCAAGTCCAGAAGGGATCTGGAATCCACCTGTTTGCCTCCATCCCCGTGGCCACCCCGCCCCCAGTACATGCCGCCATCTTGCTTCCCATCCGGCCCCCCGTCCGATCTAGCCCTGCCCACGGCAGCCAGAGCCGTCCCGCAGAAGGCCCCGCAGGACTGTGGAGGAAGCCTGTGCAGATGAGGTCATGCTTCAGAGCCTAGATCTCCCACAGACTCCCAAGGGTGCCCCAATACTCTCCACCCTGCGGCCCCCACCCAGGCCTCCACAAGCACCCTTCCTTCTGCCCAGCCTAACTTAGCTCTGCTCTCTCCACATGCTCGCATGGTCTACAAGTGTTGTTCTATGTTTTCTTGGCTTTTCCCAATTAATCCTTACAATAACCCTGGAGGTGGGCTCTGTGAGCATCCCTATTTTGTAGGACACAGGGGCTGAGTGCCAAAGACACTTAGCAAGGGAGCGGGTTAGTAAGTGGTTGAGGTGCGATTCAAAAGCTGCCATGGTCTGTCTAGTCTATTGTGGGCACATCGCCAGCTGCCAGCCTTCTAGCTCTCGGCCCGTTCTTTTTTACCAGAGGTCTTTGAGGCCCTACTATGTGTCTAGCATACTCACAGGCACTGAACAGCTTCAACGCCAACCACTCCAACATGGAAATCACGTTTTTCCTTCTACGTAGGATCCCATATGCTTCCGCCATTTCCTTGTCGGTTTGTAGCTGGCATTGACTTGCATGACTGCCTGTCCACCTCCTTCTAGACCGTAAGCCCCAGGAGGGGAGAGTTAGCACAGCCAGCCCACGGCCGGATGTCTGGAAGCCTGCTACACAGTAGGCACAAAAAGGAATGAGTGAGTAAGTGAATGAATGAACCCTCCCCTGATGGCCCCACGCACACGCCCTTGCAGAAACCCTCAATGTGTGGAATAGATACATTTCAGCTAAAGGGTCGCTTCGAAATTACTTTCGGTGAAGTGTACCCCATCTTCTCACCGAGCCAGTCACGGCTGGGATCTCAGTGGCAGAAACTTACGGAGGCCTTGAATCGGCGGGCCGTCCCAAGCGAGTGGTTCTCAAGCACCGCATCCCGTCCCCAGTCCCCTGGGTCACACCTGGGGAGCCCAGGGCCCCTGGTACGGATCGCGGGCCCAGCCCAGGGCTGACAGCACCCGCCCGAGCCAAGCAGTCCACACCTGTGACAGCCGACAAGCGTCACTGAGCAAGATGCCGAGTGGACAGGAATGAGGTGCCCTCTCTGCCCGCCAGGACTCAGAGCCCAGCAGCCTAGAGAGGCCTGGGGTCACTCACTGCCCAGTCAGGGCCATTTTCCCACTGATACCACGAGCTCAGGCCGCTCCCTGTGCTGCGTCTGCTGGGCCACACACGGCGGTGAAGTTACATGAGTTTCCCATAGCAGCTGTCACCAGTTACCACAGACCTGGGGACTTCACACCACACAGACTTTTTATTTTGTAGCCCTGAAGGTCACCAGGCTACGATCAAGGGGTCAGCAAGGGCCGTGCTCCTTTTGGGGGCTCTAGGGGACGGTCTTTTCCCGGCTGGCTCCAGTGTCCACAAGGAGCCACCCACATTCCTTGGCTCATGGCCGCTTCCTTTTCTTCAAGCCAGCAGCCGAGGGCCTTCCCTCCTCTGGGCTTCCATTCTCTCTCCCGTCACATCACCTTCTCTGGCTCTGACCCTCATGCTTCCCTCCCCTGTATAAGGACTCTTATGGTTGGACTGGGTCCACCTGGATAACACAGGATGGCCTCTTCGTCACAAGGTCCTTGACTTAATCACGTCCACAAAGCCCCCTTTGCCTTATGAGGCGACACATTCATGGGCTGCACGGCTTAGGGTGTGGATCTCCTTGGGTGGGGCTGACTCTGCCCACCGCGGCGACCTTGTCAAGGAACTGTCTTCCTGAGGCCTCGCTGCCACATTTTGGATGCGAGGGGGATGATGATGGCAGTAATCATAACAGAAATAGTAATGGTAATAATACCTACCTTAGAACATCGATCGGTACTCAATAAATGTTGACTTAAATATACTTAAGCAGTAATGTTAGCACTCTGCCAAAAGTTTGGGCCAATGCAGGGACGCCAGACTATTTTTTTTTAGTGACAAAATCAAAATAAGAATTTAATCCATTGAAAAAAAAGGATAGCTTAACAAAAGACAGCAATCTTGTGGAAAACAGCATGAATTTACAGAAGAGAAAGCCTGAGAAAAGACAAGATGTCCTTTTGCAGAAGAAAAGACACTTGAAGGCGTTTGAAGAACAAAATACACAAATTAGAATAACAAAAAGGGCGCCCTTTACACCACAAGACCCGGCAGAAATCCGGAAAAGCCAGGGGTGGGAGGGACCGAGTTTCCCCACCCCTGGTGGCAGGTGGCGGGGACTGGGCCGCCTCCAGGAAGGGTTCCCCTTGGCCTGTCAGGTTCCGGATCCACCAGCCTGAGACACTGGCGTTGCCCCCAAGGACGTTGTCCCCCAGGAATTGTCACACAGACCCGAGCGCGCTCCTGCCTGGAAGTGGCCGCCAGAGGCTGGGAGGGCAGCACTGGCAGACCCCGTGGGGGATGACTTGGCCTCTAGAAAAAGGTCAGACGAGGCGTATTCATAGGAACACAGGTGGTTGTAGAAACACACCAGGGTCAGTGAAAATGTGAGAGAGAGAGAATGAGGTGCAGGGGCGCCTGGGAGGCTCAGTCCTTTGAGCGTCGGACTTCTCACAGTTCGTGAGTTCGAGCCCCACGTCGGGCCCTGTGCTGACAGCCCGGAGCCTGGAGCTGCTTCGGATCTCTGTCCCCCTCGCTGCCTGCCCTCCCCAGCTGGTGCACAGAGTTAAACAGTGAGCATGCCTGCCTGTTGGTGGGGGTGGTATTAGCATCTGAGGGTGCAAGAGAATGAACGGACGGGAAATATTGACCCCCACCGTGAGGCGTGGGCACATCATCACAGGTCGATGGGCGTCAGCAGGGAGATTCCCGGGGAGCACAGGCCGGACCCTGATGGGAGCGCAGGAGGGACGCGGTGGGACAGTCAGGGCCTCGGGCAGGGAGAAGCGGTGAGGAGCAGAGGTTCTGGAAGGATCAGGGTTGAGAGGATGGATACAACAATTCCCGTCGTGGGGAACAAGTTAGCAAAGGCCCAAGAGAACAGGCAGGGGATGCGCCCGGAACTGACGCTAACATTTCGGGAGCATCTGATAGGAGAACTGACGTGGGCGGATCATTCCCTGCTCACCAGCACCCTCCCAGGGAACAGTGAACCGAGAAAGAAAAAAACTGAGGAGCTTGCCAAGGGGTCTGGCTGGGAGGGGAGGAGCCTCCCTCCTTCTAGAACCCACGCGGGGCTGCCCTTGTACAGGCTGCTAAGCCAGATGACTTGGCATGAAGGACACAGGAAAATGGGTCTGGTTCACGTGGGTGTTAAAGGCCGTCTCTCCATGTAGATCAAGGAACAGGGCTGGGACCCTCTCTAGGGGCCCCGGGATGCAAGACTCTGGTGTCTGATCTGGGACCCAGGTGCGCCAGTGGCCCATAGGACAGGACACAGACACTGAAAGACAGGACACTGCATGGGACGGGGGCTGGACCACGGGACACTGCGTGGGATGGGAGAAGGACCACAGGACACTGATGACAAAGGCCAAGCTCACAGCTGGCAACGGCCCTCAGAAGGTCACCTAAGAGCATCGTCTCCTCTCTTTTCATTCCTGTGATGTCACAGAATGTCAGGTGGGTTCAGAGTCCAGCCACCTGGGACGGAGAGACGGAGGGGCTGGGCCCTGGGGGTCATCTTGGTGGAGCCGAGTGAATCCAGCTGAGGGGCCTGGAGAGCAGCCCTCCTTGTGACATCATCCCTGTCCCAGGGAGGGACGCTCAGACGGGCCCCAGGTGAGCTTTCCGTCACACCGGCTGGTCTGCCCCACGGCCGTCCTGAAGCCGGCTCAGCCCCCACTTCCCACACCGCTGCTTACTTGGCTCCAGCTCGCACGAGAGCCTGACGGGCGGCCCTTAATTCGTTTTCCTGCACATGACTGGGTATTAACAATCGCTGCGATGTCATTTCCTGCTGGGGACAGCGCAAGATGGAGCTGCCGGGGGAGGGGCTGCCCGCTGGCATCCTTGCAGGAAGCAGGGACCCTTCTCCCTCCCTGCCTCACCCCTCTCCCTCACTTCAGTTCGAGGCCACAACCCTGCACAGGTGAATCTGAGACCTTAGCCCCAGCCCTGACCTCACGACGCTCCCGCTTCAGGGAGGAAGGAAAGAGCGCAGAGCCTGCGGAGCTCAGCGTGTCCCGCAAGGCGAGCGGGAAGGGGACAGCCCCGAGAGGGAGCCACACGGTGCCTGGCTTCCAGGCTCCCGTCCTGGCCGTGCCGCGGATCGGCGGGCTGTGTTTGCGCAAGTGAAGCTACGCCTCCCAGCCTCAGTTTCCTCCCGTGGAAACTAAGAGCAGGCATCCAAAGCGGGACAGGGGATGGGGGACAGGGGATGGGGGATGGGGGACCGATGGGTCAAGTGGAGGCTGGGCAGCGTGAGGGCCAACGAGGAAGGGGGAGGTCGGTGACGAAGGCCCTGGCCGGAGTCCAGCCCGCAGATGCCCATCACACAGGCCATCCCCACCCCCCACCGCATATCCAAACCTAGGGACCCAGGGGCTCTAACGCATCACCACCTCCCTGTCCCCCACGGACACAGAGTCGGGGATGGGTGGGGCTGGAAAGCGGGTCTCACAGGGGTCCAAGCCCACAGTTGTGCTTCGTAACCCGCTGGGCTGCTGCTCCAGACTCTTCCTTCGGGGCTCCCCTCCCCCAAGAGCTACAGGTGCAGAATCTCACCGGGTGACAGGGGACCCCGCCCCGGCCCGGCAGCGGGGCCCTAACCGTGGCCGGAGAAGCATCCACAGGCCTCTGGCTTCCTGCAAACGTCGTTCCCAGCGAGGCTTTCGACAGAGCGGGGGAGTCACCCTCACGCCTGTCCCCAATGCAGGTCACCGCTAGCTGGTCCAGAGTGAGTCCCCTAAATCAGCTCCCGGGACCCCAGCCCTCACACATGCTGCTGGGAGCGTAAAGTGGCTCAGCACTCGGGGGAACCGTTTGGAAGTGTCCCCTAAAGCTGAACTGTGTCCCCCCCCATGACCCGCAGCCCCACTCATGCTCCGGAGATGCACCCGTGTCCCCAAACACGTGCGCCCCTATGTCTGTGGCGCTGTACTCGCCAGAAGCCTGATGAGTCGCACAGACATGACGTTGAGTGGAAGAAGGCAACTCAAGAGGCTTCCTGGTCGCCTTGTGGAAAATACACACAGGTCAGGTTCGTCACCACTGACTGGCTGCAACTGCGGCTCCTCTGTGGGACAGGGATGACTGAGCTCCCTGGGTTCTGGAAACTTTCGAGATGAGCTCACAGTGATTAGAAGGGCGTATTCATGTGTAAAATGCCCTCAGCCTAGAGCGTTAAGACTGCTTCCCTTGATGTACCTTCCAGTGTGTAGGTTATAGCTCCATTTTATTATTTACTTATTATTTATTTTGTTAAATGTTTATTTTTGAGAGGTGGGGAGGGGCAGAGAGAGAGGGAGACAGAGAGGATCCGAGGAGGGCTCTGCCCTGACAGCAGCGAGCCCCACGCAGGGCTCAGACTCACGAACCGTGAAATCATGACCCGAGCCGAGTCAGAGCTCAAGTGATTAAGCCGCCCAGGCTCTCCTGTTCTACCGCTGTTTAAAAAATCTGGGGGCACCCGGGTGGCTCAGTTGGTTAAGCATCTGACTTTGGCTCAGGTCATGATCTCACGGTTCGTGGGTTCGAGCCCCACGTGTTAACTGTGGTGACAGCTCAGCGCCTGGAGCTGCTTCAGATGCTGTGTCTCCCTCTCTCTCTGCCCCTCCCCTGCTCACACTCTTTCTCTCTCTCCTTCAAAAATAAATAAACATTAAAACTTTTTTTTTTTTAATTTGGATGCCTCCTATTGCCAACAGCGTCAAGTCCAATCCGTGGTTCTCCACGGCGCCATCTTCGCCCGTCTTTCCAACCTCATCTTCCACCCCCTCCCGTCTCACATTATCCCCCAGCCACACTGGCTCCACGAACACCCTCTGCTCGTCCCCACCTGCCACTTTGCACACGCCACTCCCAGCCTAGAATCTTCCCCATTTCCACCTGGAAGTGCCTCTCCCCCCTTCCCTCCTCTCCTCCCTCTCCTCTCTCTGTCTCCCTCTGCCCCTCTCTCGTGCACACACATTCGCGCACACAAACCAGAGGCTGTGCCAGTTGTCTTCACGATCATTCTCTGACCTTATTCTCATACCCGCTCTGGGAGACCGTCTTACAGATGAAGAAGCGAGAGCCTCGGAGAAACGAGTGACTGGTGCAGGGCCACAAAGCTAAGCAGGGGGTCGGGGTGGGATTCATGCCCAGGTCAGCCCAACACGTAGGTGTTGAGTGCATGTTCGTGCTGAGTGTGAAAATGATGGCGAGCGCCCCTCTGTCTTCCGAGAGCTTCCGGTCTGGAGGGGGTGCTGACCACCAAGTGAAGATGCTCATACATGGAAAGGGCCCGAGCTTGGACTGGTCCCCATCCTACCACCAGACAAAGTACTTAAACGCTGCAGGTCTCCGCTTACTTATCTGTAAAACGTTGATAACACCTCCCTGCATCTCGTGGTCAGGTGGCGGGTGAGTGACGATCGACAGCAACATCACCCCCCATCTTTCTGATGGTAAATATCCTCTGGATCCATCAAACTGGCCATGGCCAAGGTCACCTGCCACATCCTCTGTGAAGACACCGTTAGCTTCCCTCCCTCTCTAGCCCTGACCATCGCCCTCCTCCTCCTCATGATAATAATGAAATAATAAAAGTGTCCTATACGGAAAATTGACTATGTGTAAAGGATGATGCAATGCATTTACACGCATTTTCACACTGAAGCCCCTAACGACCCTCTAAGGTGCTAACTGCTCTCCCTACATTTTAGCTGGGGAAACTGAGGCTCAACACAGCTATATGGCAAGCCCGGTGTTAACCGCTTGTGAGACGGAGCCTGAAATTCAACCAGGTCTGTCCAGCTTGTGGGCTCAGAATCTCGGCCACGAGCCACATGACCCTTCTCCCCGCCAACACCCCACCAACTCTTTCAGTGTTGAACCACCTCACGCCTGGCAGAGGACTGAGTCACATCAATTCCCATTTGGATAGAGTTCTGCACTGTGTGTAACACACACACCCCCATCCTGCAGGTGAGAAAACTGAGGTTCGTTACTTTTCCTTTTAACGAATAATCCGTGAGTGCCCTTAAATGACAGGATGTGGCAGAGAATGGCATCAGCCAGGGTCCCGCTCCCCAGAACCCAGAGTTTAACGGGGGGTTGAGGGTACTGATACCAAACCAATCACCTGGTGAGGTCCTGGGAAGAGAGTCCAACAAGGTGAGAGAGAGAGAGAGAGAGAGGGCGCGCCTGGGGAGAGCTTCAGCTGGGAGCCTCTGGGAGCAGTGTTCAAGGACAGTTCAGTGACCAGAGGGAGCATCTGGAGGAAGGGCATGCAGGGGGGAGAGGGGAAGACACAGCAGTGCAGAGGCCCAGGGGAGGGGGCGGCGTGGCCCGCCGGAGGGACAGACAGGTGACAGAGACACGGGGGCACCTCCCTGGAGGAGAGCAGTGGAGCGGGAGGAGCAGGAGCCAGCACTGAGGCTTCACGGGCCTGGTCAGGAGTTCGGATCTCCTCCCACGTTGGAAGAGATGAACTGGAAGGTTCCAAGCAGGGGCGACAGGGTCACGTTTATGCTTCAAAGAGGACCCTGGGAGGGCATGACTCGAGCCGGGGACGCAGGCCCGGCCCAGCAAGAGAGGGTGGTCGTGTGGAAAAGACGGTGGCGGGGGGTTCGGTGGAGAAGGGGACGGAGTCCGGGTGGAGAGCAGGTGGGACGGGACATAACCCGTGCGATTTCAGCGTCGAGGGGGAAAGGGACCCGGGGTGATCCGTGGTTCGGGCCTGTGCTCGCGGGTGGATGACGACACAGTCACAGACGATGGGAAAAGCAAGGGCAGGGCCAGCCTGCAGCCAGCGCACTACCAGGAGGGCGCGGCCCGAGGGAGGCCAACAGAGAGGCCGCCCCGCTTTGCACCCTGTCTTCCCCCGGGGGCTCTGGTCCGCCAGCAGCTTCAAGGCCGCTCCTCAGGCCTCCACTCACGTATTACTTCCCAGAGAGGCTGCCCAGCCCACGGAACCACCCCAGACACACTCTGTCCCCCGACCTCATGGCCTTGACCTTACGGCGGTGTAGACCAGCATCTGCATTTTTGTCTTTCTATTTCTTCTCTTTCCCGCTTGGCTTCTTGGGGGCGTGTCCTGCCCCGAGAGCCTGATTTCTCCAGCACCCACACGTGGACTGGTAAGCACCCAGTTCCCTCCACTGACTCCCTGACTTGATCTATTCCGAGCAAACGGGTGAATTCCTTCCAGCTCCCTGCGTGGGACAAAAGTGATTTGGGCCGGGGAGTCCCATGATCAAGGGATCTGGCTTTCTGTCGGATGTGAGTTCCAGTCCGGGGTCATCGCATTCTACCTGTGTGACTTTGGACGAGTCCCCCAGCCTCTCTGAGCCTCGGGGTGAGTAACAAATAAGGCCCATCTCACGAGGTTGCGTAGGGGGTAAATGAAATAATGGTTGTAAAGAGCCCAGCCCCGCCTGGCACACAGAACTCATGAAATGAGCTGAGAAAATAAACAGGGGAAGCCCGAGCGAAGCTTTAAAAAAAAGTTCTGAAATGATGTCTTACCCTTCATGCCGCATAATTGTCACGCAGAGAATTTAGAAATTATTGGTCGTGGGGAAAATCTCCCTTCCCAGCCCGCTGGCTCCTGCAAAGGGCGTGAGGGCACGTGGCTGTGGATGGTCTAGGTCAGCCACAGAAGCAGGCGTCCACCTCTGAGTCCTGTGAACCATTTTCTCCAGGCCACGCGATGCAGCAGGAAAGGCCAGTGGCTGCAAACACTTCTTCCCAGGAAGGATAATCCTCTTTTATTCTAAGAGTTGACTTGCGGCCCCTTCCATATTTGCCTCTATAATTCTGTTTGTTTGTTTGTTTATTTTGAGAGAGAAAGAGCATGTGCATGAGAGAGGCAGAGAGAGACGGAGAGAGAATCCCAAGCAGGCTCCGCGCTGGCAGCACAGAGCCCGACGCGGGGATCGAACCCACAAACCGTGAGATCGTGACCTGAGCTGAAGCCGGATGCTTAACTGACAGAGCCACCCAGGCGCCCCTGGTGCTGTTTGTTAACAATGGCTCCGCTGAGAACAGCCTCCTGGCTTGGTTCTCCCTCCCTCAGCGCGGGCAGGCAGGGCCACAGCCCGGGCAGGACAGGCCGCGGGCCGAGCGGAGGGCTACCCGTGCCTTGCAGATGAGCACAGAGTTGTCTCCCCTGTAGACCAGGAGAATTTGCAGTTGAGAAGGCTTCTAGAACACGGATTGGCAGCTGTGTGGTCAGGAGTCCAGCCGAGAGACTGCTGAACTAAGCCAGACTTGATGGGGTCCTTACGGATCGTGAGGACCTCACACGGTGGCACCTGCAGTGGCCGGGAAGCTCGGGGAGGGGCCGAGGGTGCCACGGGGTCCCAGAGCTCGGGGACAGACCGGCAGGGGAGCAGGCAAGGGAGGGGTCCGGGGGCCTTTGGGAGAGACCCCAACGTCTCGAGGGGGATTCTGCAGTCGCCCTCAGCCCCGGGAGTCTGTTTGGGTCACTACCGTGTGGCTCCTTCCCCGCCCAGGGCAGAGTCTGTCTCTAAGGAGATGCTGTTAGCTTCACTGAGACCTATTAATCGGTATTTAAAAGTGCCCACTATGTGCCAGGCACGTTCTACCACTTTATATACATTTATTCATTTTAATCCTCAGATAAACCCTGTGAGGATGGCTCTATCATTGTCTCCGTTTTACAGACAAGGAGACCAAGGCCCAGAGGTTGGATGAATTGCCTGTCGTTCCAGATCCAGCAAGGGGCAGAGCCGGGATTCGACCCAGAGTCGCCCTCCAGAGCAGGCCTTCCCCCCCTCGGCACTGTTCTCGGGGGCAGGGCCATCCTGAGCAGGGCAGCACAGGCGGCCTTGACCCCGGCTTCCGGCCACCATGGGCCTGGAGTATTCTCGGCCCCCGCCCTGTCCTGACAACCGAGAACGTCTCCAGGCAGGGCCGCGGGGCGGAGAGGCAGGACGGCCCCAGGCGGAACCCTCCTTGAGTCTAATCTGTGTTCCTTCCTCCGGCCCCTTCCGTGGAGGACAGAAGCCTCCTCCGCCTTGAACAGGATCTGCGATCGAGAGAGTTCACCTGGAAGATGGGTTGGAAGAGGGGCCGAGAAACTGGCCAAACACTGACGCAGTTCAGAAAACAAAGGTTTCAGTGGCCACAAGGCCACAAATTCCTGAGTCAGATGATGAGCTGGGATCAGACCTGGAGGTGGAAGGGAATCTTCGCAGCCCAGAACAACCAAGGTAACAAAGCTTCTCTCACAATAAAAGTGGAAACAACACAGAGCAATGACAAAATGATTTCTCTACTACTCTCTACTTAGAGGGTCATCTCTTTGGTTCTAATGTCAGCCACACTATCTAATGTCATCGCGCGCACCCACACACCCCTTCCTAGAAGAAACGCGTGAAATTCATGCTTTCAGTAATAATCTATACAGTGATTCTTTTTAACGGGCATCAAAATGCTTGCCTTGCACAACTTGGGTTCCCATCAATAAAATTAATGTCCAGTTCTAGAGAAATCTATGGCTGCCAATTTAAATCACCTTTATTAAAACGAACCATAAAAGATTTACCTCTTGATTCTGCTAGTCATTGCTGATGGCTTATTTCCTTTTAATTTATTCTAGAACCATATCTTCCCAGCCGCTAGTGGTTTTGTGGGACCCCTGAGCGATCTGGTTTCCTTGAACACATACACACACACATGCGTACACACACCCTCACACGCAGGCAGGCTCCCAGAGCTCAGGCACGGAGGTGTCTGAGGATGCACTCCTGAGCACGTCACTTGTCGCTTTCTCACGGGACACGTGCACTGGGCATGCAGGCTGAGAGGTCAAGCGTGGGCCAGGCACAAAGTTGGAGTCTGCAGAAAGCAAGCCGGTGGCGAGCGTGGTCACATCAACACACAAATGGAGAGACAGCGTGTATAGACAGGGCAGCCCTGGGTTCTGGTTTATCTGTCTTTGCCTCTAACTCACTGGCGACCCTGGACCCGTCCCTAAATCCAGCACTTCCTTTCCCAGCAGGAGAGCTGGTCTAGAGGGCCCACCGGATCCCCGAGAACACTGATAACTGTATGTTTGCTTCCTTCTCATTCAGGCAACAAGTACATGCCTACTGTGTACCAGGCTTTGCCACAGGCATCGAGGACACTCGGGCACTGATGGCACATGGGTAACACTGCAGTACAAGCGATAGATCTGTAACAGGCAAACCATACACAGAGTCTGAGGACAGCAACAGAACTTGAGCTGTGGGAAGAGGAGGCTGGAGCCAGGTGAAGAAGGGTAGAAATGCGCAGCACCTGGGGGATCAGTCAGTTGAGCGTTTGACTTCGGCTCAGGTCATGATCTCACAGTTTGTGGGTTTGAGCCCCACGTAGGGCTCTGTGCTGATAGCCCGGAGCCTGGAGCCTGCTTCAGATTCTGGGTCTCCCTCTCTCTCTCCCTTCCCCCACTTGCTCTCTGTCTCTGTCTCCCTCTCTGGGATGCTGAGAGCCTGGCACAGAGTAGGTCCTCGTAGATTCAGACCAGAGGCTTCATATTCGAAGCTACAAAATGGGAACTTTAATCACTACAGAAAGGTTAAAATGGGCAAGATGCACTCAGAAAGGCATCTGTGAAATGCTCGAGTTATTTTCTCTTGTGTGGTTGGTAGAATTCACCAGTAAATCTCTCTAGGTGCAATATTGTCTTTATCAAGAGGACTTTACTTACAAATTATTTATAGGATTATTCAGATTTTCTATTTCTTCTTCCGTCAGTTTTCATAAGCTGTCCGTTATCCAAGGGATTTTTCTGTTCCTTCTAAATATTAACACTAATATTAAAATATTGCATTTTGCTTACAGTACCCTCTATGACCTTCTCTTCATTCCTGACATTAGGGATTTGGCCCTTTTCTCTTTTTTTTTCCTGTGTCAGTGTCACTGGCTGTCAATTTCCTGGTCTTCTCCAGGACTCACTCTTGGTTTTGTTGATCATTACTAATATGCATTTATGTTCTACTTTTTTACTTTCTGCTCTCCTCATTTTTTCCTCCCTTCAATTAGGGAAGGGCAGATTAATTTGTTCTTTTTTTCTAATTTCTGGAGATTATAGTTTAGCTCATTGATTTTCAGCCTTTCTTTGTTACCAAGCATTGGGGGCTATACATTTCCCTCTAGATGTAGCATAAGCTGCATCCCACAACTTTGGATAATGTTGTCTTCAGGGTCATTCCATTCAAAGTATTCAGTGTAGACCGCCTGGGTGGCTCAGTCAGTTAAGCATCCAACTTTGGCTCAACTCATAATCTCTCAGTTCATGGGTTTGAGCCCCGCATCTGGGCTGCTGCTGTCAGTGCAGAGCCCACTTTGAATCCTCTGCCTCCCTCTCTCTCTTTGCCTCTCCCCTGCTGGTTCTCTCTCTCTCTTTCTCAAAGATAAATAAACTTTAAAAAAAGAACTAAAAGAAAAGAATTCAGTGCAAAGTATTTTGATGTCATTTAGTTCAAATTCTCTCTTCTCTTTCTGGGACCCTAACTAGGTACCTATGTTAGACTTTCTCAGTGTGTCACCTATGCCTCCTGCCCCTTCTTTTGTATCTGTAGATCCCATTATTTTGGCTGTTCTTTCTCTATTCTGGATTTTTTTTTTGAGTTTTTTATTATTTTAAAAAAATGTTTGCTTATTTTTGAGAGACAGAGACAGAGTGTGAGTGAGGAAGGGGCAGAGAAAGAGGGGGAGACACAGAATCTGAAACAGGCTCCAGGCTCCAAACTGTCAGCACAGAGCTGGACGCAGAGCTCGAACCCATGTGAGATCACGACCTGAGCTGAAGTCAGACTCTCAACCCACTGAGCCACCCAGGTGCCCCTATTCTGGATATTTTCTTATGACCTATTTTTGATTCACTGGTTCTTTTTTTTGCAACGTCCATTCAGAGTGAAACCCTTCCATTTTTAATTTGGGTTATTGTGAATGGAATTCACATTCCTTTGAATGGAATTGTGCTTTTCAGACATAGAATTTCAATTTATTTCTTTTTTATACTTTCCAGGGATTTGCCATAACTTAACTCAGGCTGTTATGTCTTTGAACGTATTAAAAACACAGCCATTTAAAACATCAATACCTGTTCATCCCATTAGCTGGAGCCCTGGCGAGTCTGTTTCTATTATTTATTTTATTGTTTCTCTTGGGTTTTGATCACGTCGTATTTCCTGTGTGCTTTGATATTTCTGATGAGTGTCAGACTCAATCATTCCATGAAAAATCATAGAAACAATGTGAGGGCTAAAGTGACCTATTCCTCCAGGGAGGATTTGACTTCTGGTAGGTCCCCAGGGCCTCTGGAAATTCCAGGTTGCTTTAATCCAATTATAGGGATTAAGATTATTTGAAGCTGAGTAATGAGTAAGGGAGCAGGATATGGATTTGAAAACCTAGCTGCTTTCTCTACGAAATACCAGAGATCAGAGCCAAACTGGGGGTCCAAGGTCCCGCGCACCAACATGCTGCAGCCCAACAGACCCCTCCCCATCTCACTGAAGCACATTCCAGAAGAAGCCAGTGTTGCCTGTTATCTCTCTCCGCATCATAATCTGGACCCGCCACATGTAGAAAATAATACGTAGAAGGAGTGAAAGACTTTAACTCCTTCTACATATTTGTGAGATGACAAGAGGATTCTTTTCAGAACGACTGAATCCAAACTCTGAAAAGAAAATTGCAAACACTTAATCACAACAAGGCATGAATAAGAGACCCGCCGAAGAACCACCGAGGAGCCTTCCTTATTTGATCCAGAGAACGTGTTCGTCCATTCTGTCTCAAGCTCGATGCTCTTCAGGGACACTGCACGCACGCTCATGTTGTGTCTAGCATGTCCCCATGCTAGAACATTCACTTCTTGTTTTGGAATCAAGATTAGTCAGCTCGGGGAGTTCTAAGGCCTCGTTTATGGCTGTTTAAGAACAGACTCTTCAGTAGGAGCCCGGCTCTGCTCACCTCCCCCACGTTTTGCCTATTGCTGGCTGCTGGTCTGATCAACGTCAGAGGCAGTGTTCCTGCCTTAACCCAAGGGACTCATGCACGTGCGTAAGACCCAACTCTGTATGCTCGGGTCAGTACCCTCTGGGCCAGGGCTGTTCTCTCCACAGCTGTGATCGCCTTCCCACTCAGTGTTCTCAGAGAGCTGAGGCCGTGGCAGAAGGGGAGACATTGGAATGCTACCGACAGTGGTAGCTCTTCCTGCCCGGGACAGGTTGAAACAGACCCTCCCACCCATGCCCTGAATATGACCCAAAGTCACAATCCTCCCTGAGCAACATTTCTGAGCACCTCTGTAGGACCTCAGGTGCCCCCTTATGCAACCAACTTGCCCTCCGTGCTGAGGCAGCTCTGGGCCGATCTGGAAGAGTCACATGCGTGTCATCATCCTCACGGGGTTGAGACCCAGAGGAAGACAGGTCATTCACAAGACTGAGGAGGCAGGAACTTTCTCCCCCTGGCCGGGTCCTCCGTGTACCTCAAGATCGGCTCAGGCTTCTCTTTCCCATCGAGATGTTCTGAACCCACAGGCCCAGTGCTCTGTCTCTGTCCCCGACCGTAGTGGTCTGTAAGTCTGTCTTCCCAGCCAGACAGGGCAGAGGCAGGTCTGATTCTGCTTTGTGACCCCCTCCCCGCCACCAACCAGAACTGGGCTGGTGGAGCAGATGCTCCTGAGCCCCGTCAATGAACAGGTGGGGACGTGGGGCGCACCGCAAGCTGTGGGGCGACGCGCTGACTGGACCGACTCTGTCTCCCTGCCTTGGGGGCACAGGGGTGGGGCCCCGCCCCTGGAGGCTCCCCCAAAGTGCTCCATCGGGCAAGAAGCCGATGAACAAGCCTTTCAAAATGCCGACAGCCCTCCAGCGCCCCCCAGGGGCAGGAGTGCCCCACCCCCCCACCCTCCACCCTCTGTGAGGACTTTTGTCCTTGGAAAGGACGAAAGGGTCTGAGCTTGGCGGGAGCACAGGGGTGATGTGCAGACAGCCGCGTGCCATCCCCTCCACACCTGGACTCTGGAACGAGACTCGAGTCCCCCCTTACCACGCAACAGATGTCAGCAGCAGAAGCACAGGTGTGGGCCACGTGACCCAAATTACCCAACTGCAGACACCTGTGTGGGGGTGCAGGTGTGCGGCAGGCGGGTGGCATGGGGTAGGGGGCGGCCAGAGGGTCACTCGGGTCAGAGAGAAGCAGATGGGTTTCTGCCCCAAACGGCGCCTGGGATCATGGGTTGGATGGGACTCGGCAGGTCACGGAGCCCACCATCCCCACACCTTGTCGAGAAGAACAAAGGTGGGAAAAATATGACCGCAAATAAACCACCCAACAACGTGCGGCCCACCGATCCACACCTGACATGTGCAGAATACGATATTCCTAAAGGGTCTCGTGACTCACATTTTACTGGATAATAAAGGCTTACCTTATCTTGACAACGGCCAGATCTCGAAGGTCCTGTAAACCTCACCTGCAACACACACAAATCCCTTCGAGGCTTGTGTCATCCGTCACTCCTGCTAGCCACAGAGTACATAACCAGTCACTCCTCACAAGCCCAGTGTCCCCCTTCCTGCCCCCGGGTCCTGTCCCTGTGCTTTGATAAAAGCACCTTGTGGCACCGTGAAACATCTCAAGGATTCCTTCTTGACCGTCACACTCAAGGACCCGCATCCGTGGGAGGCCTCAGGTGCCAGACTTTTCCTCCTCCCAACAGGCTCCGACCCGATCAGCAGCCTAGAAGATGGTGTCCCATGACCAGGCTTCGTCGGCAGGGAGTAGGAGAGAAGGTCCAGGTGCCTGGGGAGAAAGAAAGAGGAGGAAACAGGAAGATGTGTCTCCGAGGCCCCTCACCCCAGAACAGACTGGGGCTGATCCCACTCCTTCCGGGGCCACCTTGACCTAAGGCTGTCTTCTGCTTGTCCCCAAAGGCAGGAAGAAGGGCCAATCAATGCCTGTGATGGACAGAGGGACAGAATATCTTCATGCCCCATAATAATCATTCTTGGCATTTTTAAATTAATTAACTAATTCATTTATTTATTTTAATGTTTATTTTTTTTAATATTTTATTTATTTCTAGGAGAGAGAGAGACAGCATGAGCAGGGGAGGGTCAGAGAGAGAGGGAGTCACAGACTGAAACAGGCTCCAGGCTCTGAGCTGGCAGTCAGCACAGAGCCCGACGCGGGGCTCGAACCCACGAACCGCGAGATCATGACCAAGCGAAAGTCGGACGCTTAACCGACTAAGCCACCCAGGCGCCCCAAGACTGGCTGTACCATTTAGATTCCTGCCGATTGTATGAGTTCTGGTTCCTTAGCATTTTTGCCACCATTTGGTATTGTCATGATTTTCGATTTTAGCCATTCTTACAGGCGTGCAGTCATATCTTATGGTAGTTTAATTTGTATTTCCCTAGCGATGTTGAACATATCTCCCATGCTTGTATATATGTGTATGCTTTTGCTCATTTTTAAAGTTAGTAGTGCTTTTATTTTATTTTATTTTATTTTTTTTTTAATATTTTTATTTATTTCTAGGAGAGAGAGAGAGAGATAGCGTGAGCAGGGGAGGGTCAGAGAGGCACAGACTGAAACAGGCTGGCTCTGAGCTGGCAGTCAGCACAGAGCCCGACGCGGGGCTCGAACCCACGAACCGCGAGATCATGACCTAAGCGAAAGTCAGACGCTTAACTGACTAAGCCACCCAGGCGCCCGTTTATTTTTATTTTTGAGAGAGAGAGAGAGACAGAGCATGAGTGAGGGAAGGGGAGACAGAGAGGGAGATACAGAATCTGAAGCAGCTCCAGGCTCTGAGCTGTCAGCACAGAGCCCAATGGGGGGCTTGAACTCATGAACGGTGAGATCATGACCTGAGCCGAAGTCAGACGCTTAACCGACTGAGCCACCCAGGTGCCCCTCTTGGCATTTTAGCAATCTTATAAATCCTATATTTTATACAAGACATTATATACATATGTATTCTAGAATCCTATATTTTCACCTGCCAATTATGCCCTTTGATCCTCATGACAACTGTGACACAAAGACAGGAAAGAATTTCTCAGCCCCCACTCCCTCTGCCTCCCCACGTTAGGGATAAGAAGAAACTGGGGTCAGAAGCAACCGCCATGTCCAAGGTCATAGGGCAGACAGGCACAGAGCCCCCGGCTTCTGCCGCAGGGCTGGTGCTTCTCCGTCGCCCTACAGCGTGGCCCCTCTGGCGACAGCACTGCCTCGTAGCACACTGGCTGCAATAACTCATCACCCAAAACCGGGCGCCTATAAACAACAGAAATCCGTTCTCTCGCAGCGTGGGGGCCAAGAGTCCAAAGTCAAGGTGCCATCAGAGCCGCGCTCTTTCTGAAGGCTGGAGGGAAGGCTCCTTCCTGTCTCTCCGGCTCCTGGTGGCTGCAGGCTTGAGGCCACACATTCTAGTCCCTGCCTCTGTCCCCTCGTCACCTGCTCCTCTGGCTGGGTCAAATCTCCCTCTGCCTCCCTCCCGCAAGGCCCATGGATAAGCCAGGAAAGTCACAATGGCAAAGACCCTCTATCCCAAAGAGGCCCCTTTCTGGGGACTGGGATGTGGAGCCTTTATTGCCGGAGGATGGAATTCTGAGGGCAGTAGGTCCCCCGGACTCTTTCAATCATTCCGCACATTTCTGTGGAGCACCTACTCTGCGCCACGGTCTGGGTGGATGGAATACATCCATGAACAACGGCAACAGAACTTTTGCCTTCCTGTTGTGCAGCTGGCTTGCCTTCCCCCGGGGCCTTACCTCTCTTCCCCCGGGGCCGGGAGGCTGGCGTAGTGGGGAAACGCTCAGATTTAGGAGCCCAGATGTCCCGGCCTGAGAGCAAGCCACATCCCTCCCCGTGCCTCAGTTTCCTTTACTGTAAAATGGGGACAGAATGCCTTCCAGATGGGGCTGTTGAAGGATTCCTTGAGTCAAAAGATGTGAAGCTCTTAGCCACACTGTGTAGAGCTCAGCACAAGTGCCGGCAATTCTGGTCATTGCCAACAGCGCAGCCTCCGGAAAGCCGCTCTCATCTTGAAGGTGCTGGGCTGGTGGGGCTGCGGGGAAATGGCCTGAGCCCATGGCGGCGATGCCCACAGTGGGCATCATTCCATCTGAGCTCTCTTATGGTCTTTTTTTAATGTTTGTTTATTTTTGAGAGAGACAGAGTGTGAGCAGGGGAGGAGCAGAGAGACAGGGAGACACAGAATCGGAAGCAGGCTCCAGGCTCTGAGCTGTCAGCACAGAGCCCGATGTGGGGCTCGAACTCATGAACCACGAGATCAGGACCTGAGCCGACCCACCCAGGTGCCCCTTATGATCTTTAAATCACTCCTGTGCCCCCCTGGGATCCAGCCCCACAGGGATGCCCTCCGCTCCCAAACCCATCAGACCTTTTCTACTACTTCCCATATCCCTCCTCCCCGCTGGCCCAATCCCTGCACTTCCCCAAACTCCTCATCATCGAGGCTCTCCGTCTCCCTAGCTGGAATGGCCTCTCTGTGCTCAGAACCCAGCCGACCCAAGGGCTGTGCCTTGTTGGGTCCTTGGTGCCTTGCCGGGACTCTCAGTTATTTGCACGTCACCACTCTCACCCCTCAGGGCAGGACTGGCTGCTCTGAGTCCCAGAGCAGGGCCCCAGGCCAAGCACGGGACTGCCTGGCGGCAGGGAGGAGGATGCAGGGTAAGGAGGCGGCGGGTGCGTTGTTCCCAGGCTGCCCAGAGGGCTCCGCTGCGGGCTGGATGTGAGGGTCAAGGTGATTGTCTTTCCCAGCATCCGCCTCCCAGCTTACAGATGCGGGGTCACAGTCAGGGAGGAGGAGCAGGAAGTGCAGAGGGGAAGGAGGAGGGGGAGACAGAGCAGAAACAGAATAGAACAGAAGAGAGTAGGTAAGAGTCTGGGAGCAAGTTCATCCATGGTGAGAGGAGCATCGCTCCGTGCGTGTGTGAATGAGGCCTGGTCACCACGGATGTCGTTGTCCTCACAGAGCACGGGGAGCCCACTCCTTTGCCAGCGGCCGAGGTGCCATCTCTCTGCCCCGCGGCCCCAGCTCCAGGCAGGTGCCAGCCTCCTCCTGCGTCCCCACTGTGGGGAGGGGGGGCCTGGACGGCTCCCCAAGCCCAGGCCGATGCTGGCCCACCTCCGTGACGGGCCTTTGTCTTGGACGGGCCTAGGCCTCTCCATGACACGCCCCAACCGGGTCGTGCCTCCCCTCCAGTCAGAAGGAGGGGCCGGAGCTTCAGGCCGGAACCATCTTCTCATTGAGGCGGGGGTGCGGGTGGGTGAGGGGGGATCTTTTTAGGAACCGAGTGGGGCCCCTTCTCCCCTTGCACGGGAGCAGCAGGTCTGGGATCTGCTGTTTCAAATACACCTTCAGCTGTCACTGTTGGGGTGTCCTGGTTTCCTGCTCTGCGAAGGGCTGAGGGTGCTCCCTCCTCCCGCAAGCACTGCTGAAGAAGGCAGAGGGGCCCCAAATCTCCATGGCCCGCAGGGAGGGGTCAGATACTCGGGGGCTCGAGAGCCCCGTGAAGGCCCTTTGGGGACCCCCCTGGCACGTGGGGCTGGATCCTTCCCCCCACCCCACCAGGGCTTCTCACCAAGATGAGAGGCTCCGGCTTGCGGAACCGAGTGGGGCGCAGTCCACAGATTCTGCCGGCCCCTCCGGTGGTGCGACGGAAAAGCGAGGTCATGGCCTTCTTTGTTCTCCCCAAGGAACTGCCCACAGTGGCCCTTCCACACCAGGGTATCTCTGTTCCAGGGAGGGGCAGGGCTGATGGGTGGGGGTGCGGCCCCGAGACCCAGGCGCCGTGTGGCCTGTGGGCCACCCGCCTCCATCCACTACCAGCCGGAACCACACCCCAGCTGTCCCTTCCACGAAGGCCACGGGAAAGGCTGGAGATGGAGCACTGGATGGGGGAGTTGGACAGACTCAGAGCCAGGTGTAGACCCCAGTGATCCTGGACAGGCCCCTTCCTTCCGTGTGCTTCACTCCTTGGGCCCCAGCCTCTGCTCGTAACAACGAAACTAAGGGCGTCCCTCTGGGCACCTCACGGGGCACCTCACTTAAGTAGGCATCGGGGGTTAAAAACCACAGGTGCCCCGTCCTGGATTGACGGGCAAAATACAGGATGCCCAGTCCGCTTTCCACTGTAACAACAAACTCTGTGTGGCACAGAGATGTCCCAGCGGTCTCTGTGTGTCTGTGAACTAAAGGTAACTGAGCGCCCCGTGTCATTGGCTACGTTGGGGAAACCCCCCCGCCCCACCAGCCTGCTGAGCCAGGACGAGGGGCGCCAAGGCCGCTCTCGCACCTGCCGCACGACTGAAGGGGCGCGTGAGTGACGAACGGGCGGCGCCCCTGAAAGGCTGCAGGGGCCGATTACCCAGCAGAGTGGCTCCCAGGACGTTCCGCAACTTCTCCCCGGTCCTTGGCCCCCTGGGCGGACCGGGTAAGGCAGCGAGAAGGGAATGGCCCCGCGGGGGCCCCGCTGCCAGGGAGAAGGTGGCACGTGAAACGCCCGTGGGTCCAAGTGACAAAGGAACAGCTCACTTCTCGAAGGGTGAGATTTCAGGGGCGCCGGGGGGGCTCCGTCGGTTGAGCATCTGACTCCGGCTCAGGTCAGGATCTCAAGGTTCATGGGTTCGAGCCCCGCGTTGGGCTCTGTGCTGACAGCTCACAAGCCCATTCATCACTTTCCAGGTACTGGTCAGGGCCCAACCCTCAGGAGGGGTGATGTGGAAGAATCTAGAGACACTTCCGGGACGCTGTGGGCAAGGCTAGAAAACCGAGGCCACGCCCACGGGAGTGCAGGAGCCAGCCCTCACCGGAACCGGAAGTGGAACCGGAAGCGGAACCCGGGCCCTGGGGCGTCCAGCAGCGGAGAGGGGTCAGGTCACCCTGCTCACACCCACGGGGACTCATAGGGTGGTGAGACTTAGCAAATAAAAATACAGGCCCAGATACATTTGGATTTCATATATATAAATGGGGTTTTTCTGTACGAGAATGTCCCCAGTACTGCATGGGACATACTTATACAAAAAAAAAAAAAAAAGCATTGTTTATCTAAAATTCAAAATCAACTGGGCATCCTGCATTTACCTTACCTCCAATAAGGAGGGAGCTGGTGAATAAATGCCCAGACCCGGCGCTCATCCCGCACCTCCCATCGGCCCAACCAGGCAGAAGCCAGAGAGAGAAGGGAGCCTGATTTGATGCCCTCTAGGGACCTTAGCACTCGAGGTCACAGGAAGGGAGAAGCCAGGGAGCGAGTGGGGCTGGGGAGTCTAGCCCACCCAACATACTGTGGGGAGACTGGCTGCTCAAAGCCAACTGGTGACAGTGGTCAGAGTACTGGAAGAGGGGGGAAGACACCCCATCGCTGGGGGAGGTAGCTGGGCGGGGGGTAGCTGCCCCACAGCTGCTTGCAGTCATCCTTCCAGCTTATTACTCTGACCTCAGCTCCCTGATCAACAGAAGAGGAAAGCGCATTAGACAAGATTAATTTCTAAGATTCCTTCTAATGTGAATGTTCTTTCTTTGTAAATGGCAACAAGAACAACAAAAAACCCAGGTACCCTATTGTTTAAAAAAAAAAAATCTTTGGGAATCTGGAAGCACATCAGCCCTGGACCCTCACGCAGGGAATCCAACAAGCCTCGCCCCCAGGGAGGGTCATGACAAGGACCCCAGAGCAGTGAGCGGAATCAGCCAGCAGTGGAATACAACTCAGGGACCCCCGTTTAAGGAAGAAAGAAAGTGCGGGAATGCAACATGGCGCCCACTGTGAAAACCATTATGGCAGGCGTCTCGAATAATGAAACCCAGAATTCCCACGTGAGCCAGCAATCACACTTCTGGGGGTACAGCGACAAGAATTAAGAGCAGAAACTCGAACAGATGTCTGCACACATCCATGATTCACAACAGCCAAAAGGTGGAAGCCGCCCAAACGTCCACCGACAGATGGTTGGATAAACAAAATGTGGTCCGTCCATACAGTGGAAGAGGATTCAGCCTTAAAAAGGAAGGACACTTCAGGGGCACCTGGGGGGCTCGGTAGTTGAGCGTTCGACTAGATTTCAGCTCAGGTCATGATCTCGTGGTTCATGAGATCGAGTCCCATGTCAGGCTCTGCACTGACCGTGCTGAGCCTGTTTGGAATTCTCTCTCTCTCTCTCTGCCCCTCTCCGACTCACTCTCTATCTCAGAAAAATAAACTTAAAAAAAAGGGAGGACATTTCAGGACAATGTACAACATGAATGGACCTTGAGGACCCTATGCTGCATGCTTCCACTTACCCAAAGTCCCCAGCATAGTCAGATTTAGATTTAGAAATGTGGTCCCCGGGGCCTGGCGGAGGGAGGAATGGGGAATGAGTGTTTGTTGGGGAGAGCGTTTTGGTTTAGGAAGACAGAAAGTTCTGGAAATGAACGGTGGTGCGATGATTGCACACCAGGGTTAACATGCTGCACGGCACACTGAATATGGTGAAAGTGGTCAATGTGATATTATGTGCATTGTACCACAATTTTTTTTTAAACTGGAAGAAAGCGTATCTTCTGCTTTAGAAGAGTGTTCATCTAAAATGTTAAAATGAAAAAAGGGGTTTAGCCCGCAAAGGAGTGTTTTTCAGTTATTTGGAAAATTTGTAGCAAAAGCCCAGCGTTTTCTCATGATGTTGGGTAATAGCAGCATTACAGTAATGAGACTGGCATCATTAGAAATGTTTCTAGAAATTAATCATAGAACTGGATTTGTAGCCAGGGCACTGTAGCATCTACACCCCAGGACTCTCCCAAGGTAATATAACCAGTGCTTACTAGACTCCGCAACACCAAGAACAACAAATAGCCTAATAATCATACTCCTTCGTCTTCTAATACCTTATTCTTTTCTTGCCAGATCTTTCCTGAGAAGTGGGGAATTCAGAATGGCGTTTGTTAATTTACACGCTCATCTCAGTGGTAAGAAAGGTATCTCCTTAACTTGTCTGCTCATTACAAGGAGTGAAAAGCAAATCCCTCTTCCCACACTGGGCTCCACTCTTCTGGAGCAAGGTCATCTGGGACCTGGGGTCTTCCCACCAGGTTAAACAACTTTATTGAATTCCTGCCAAGGCCGCTGTGCTGGGCAGAGCTGGTCACGTACAGGTGAGAAAGAACCTGTTCCTACCTCTGAGAAATTTCCACTCTCGTGATGGATAAGACTCGCCTATAAATAACAGTAAAATAAGGAAGGCCATTTTTTTTTAAAAAATGCTTATTTATTTTGAGAGAGAGAGAGAGAGAGCAGAGGAGGGGCAGAGAAAGAGAGAAGAGGTAGAATCCCAAACTGGCTCTGTGCTGTCAGTGTGGAGCCCAACATAGGGCTTAAACCCACAAACCATGAGATCATGACCTGAGCCAAAATCAAGAGTGGGACACTTAACCAACTGAGCTACCCACGTGGCCCCCAGGAAGACCGTTTTATTCGTACCCTGTCTTGGGGATTTAAGGAAGAGATGTATCCAGCCAACAGGATCGGGAACGTGCTCACAACTTCACAAGAGAACACACGAATGGTCATGGGTGAAAAGAAGGTCAACGTCACTAGTCATCAGGGAGATGCCAACTTAAACCACAATGAGATACCTCTACACACAATAGAATGGCTGAACTTTTTATCTAAGTGTAAAATCCAATACCCAGAGTTGGCGAGAGCATAGCAGAACTGAATCACATGCTGGAAGTGTGGGGCCCATACTGGAGTAGACGCTCGTATGGAGATGCTACAGTCACACAGGAAGCCACAGTAACTTGGAGACATAAACACATGCCTACTATACAACCCAGGAATTTCACGGCCAGGCACGAACGTGAGAGAAATGAGAGCTTTCACTGGTACAGAGGCTTACACGTGAATGTTTACAGCTGGTTTATTCACGATCGCCCCAAACAGAAAACCCAAATGCCCATCAAAAGGGAAATGGGTAGGGGCGCCTGGGTGACTCAGTCGGTTAAGCGTCCGACTCTGACTCAGGTCATGATCTCACGGTTTGTGGGTTCGAGCCTTGCATCAGGCTCTGTGCTGACAGCTCAGAGCCTAAAGCCTGCTTTGAATTCTGTGTCTCCCTGCCTCTCTGCCCCTCCCCCGCTCATGCTCTGTTCTCTCTCTCCCCCAAAATAATAAATAAACATTTAAAAAATAAAATAAAAAGACAGAATGTCATGCCCTGGGATAATATGCAGAAATTAAAAGAAATGAATTACTAATGCACACACAAAACCATGAATCTCGAAATCATTACGCTGAGTGAGAGAAGCCAGACACAAGAGTTTATGCCCTGAGTCCGCTTGCGTGCAACTCTACAAAAGGCAAACCGGTATCTGGTGGAAGAAAGAAGTCTGGCAAAGTGCAGGCAGAGAGGAGAGGGAAGGAGGAGCCAGGAAATTGGGGGAGACGACAATCGTCTCTATCTTTGCTTCCATGGCAACGCTCAGAAGCCTCCACAAGTCAGAACTCACCAAACTGTATTATTTAAATGGGTGCAGTTTACTGTTCACAAGTTATACCTCAATGATGTAACTACGAGGAAGTTTATAAAGCCACAGGAACAAAAGGAGAGGAAGAAAAGCAAACAAAAGATGTCAATACAGGTTTTTAAAATATTTATTTATTTTTAGAGAGAGAGTGAGTGAGCATGCAGGGGAGGGGCAGACAGAGAGAGAAGAGACAGAGAATCCCAAGCAGGCTCCGCACTGTCAGCACAGAGCCCAACACGGGGCTTGAACTCGTGAACCTTGAGATTGTGTTGAGCTGAAATCAAGAGTCGGATGCTCATGGCCATCAACTGATGAATGGATAAAGAAGATATGGTGTATATACACACACATATGCCACGGAATACTATTAGGCAATGATAAAGAATGAAACCTCGCCATTTGCAGCAGAGAGAGAGATCCCGTATTTTCACTCATATGTGGAATTTGAGGAACTTAACAGAAGACTATGGGGAAAGGGAAAGAAAAAAATACATATACACATAGTTACAAACAGAGAGGGAGGCAAACCATAAGAGACTTTTAAATACAGAGAACAAACTGACGGCGGAGGGGAGTGAGGGGCGGGGAGGGGGAGATAGGAGATGGGCAGCGAGGAGGACATTCCTTGGGACGAGTACGGGTGTCGTGTGTAAGTGATGAATTGCCGGAATCTGCTCCAGGAGCCGTGAGCACACTGTATACACTGTATGTTAGCCGACGTGGCAATAAGATCCATATACAAAAATGTCTGATGCTTAACCATCTGAGCCACTCAGGCGCCCAATACGGTTTTTGAAACAACTTTATTGAGGTATAATTGATATGCTAAAAACCACACATATTCATTGTATACAATTTGATGAGTTTGGGGTCAATACAGTTTTTAAAAAGAAAGAGCCCTCAGAGGGTGAGTGTCTGGGCTGCGCCTGATACCTGGGCAGGCAGAGTAGGGAGGCGGTCGTTCCGGAAGGGGAGGGGGCAGGAGAGCATCTGGGGGGGGGCTCTGCACTCTAGGGGTGGGGGTCAGTCCTTTAGGCGGGAAGATGGGGGGGCTTGCCCCCGCCCTGTGAGATGCTGCTGTGCAAGGTTTCCATCCCACCCAAACGCGGAAGCTGGAGCCCTCCCCGCCGGGCGGCTGTGTTTGGAGATGGGCCGTCGAAGGAAGTAACTCAGGTTAAATGAGCTCTTAAGGCTGCGTCCTAACCCGACAGGATTCGTGTCCTTGGAAGAAGAGACACCAGAGAGCTGGCTGTCTCCATCTCCGCCTCCTCACTTCCCCCGCCACCCGCCACCCGCCACGGGGGACGAGGGAGGACACAGCAAGAAGGCGGCCGTGTGCAAAGCCAGAGCGGGGACCGTGGTCCCGGCCTCCAGCCTCCAGAAGCGCCAGGGACACACGTCTGCTGCGTCAGCCGCCGCGTCTTCGGCACTTCGTCCGGTGACTGTGACAGATGCCTGCGCTTCGCTCCCCCTCCTGCCGCCCAGCTCCACCCAGACCCCCCGTGCGGCCGCAGCGCCGCGTCCCCGATGCCTTCCTCTGCCCGAGCCGACGGGCGCCGCTGTCCCTCCACTTAGCACTGTGACTCTCAGGCCAGCCTGAGGCCGCGCTTCTGCCCGTGCGGCAGCTGGATCCCCGCCATGGCCAGCCCAGCTCCCGCACACCCCAGATTCTCCTCCCCAACGTCTCCAGTCACCTGGGGGGCCCTCAGCCTTCCCGTTGCTCAGGCTACCGATCTTTCTGGGCGCCTGGGGGGCTCCGTCCGATGAGCGTCCGACTCTTGGTTTGGGCTCAGGCCACGATCTCACGGTTTGTGGGATCGAGCCCTGCATCGGGCTCTGTGCCCACAGCGCAGAGCCTCCCTGGGATTCTCGCTCTCCCTCTCCTCCCCTGCACCTCTGCCACCACTGGACCCGGAGCCCATGGGACTGTTTGAATCCCCCCCCCTATGTCTACACCTGAGGTGCAGTGGTCCTTGTAGAAACTCTGTCAGAGCGTGTGCTTTCCCTGCTTCAAACCCCACAGTTTCTGGAGGCCCCAGTGCCCCAACATGCCCTCCTCTTCCTCCTCACCAACCAGCTCAGCCTGCGAGCCCCTCACTCCTTCGCGGCTCCTGAATCCGCCCCCCCATCACCACCCCACCCCGTGCCCAGGTGGGGGCGCTGACCTCCCAGGAGGAGCTCCCCCCTCCTTCCCACCCTAACGACTCCCTCTACCACCCTCTGGAAAGCCCCGTTTCCCCCACACTCCTCTGCTTCCAACCCATTCGGGTTTTTCAGAACACACGGGGCAAAGCCCGGACTTCTTGGTTCTGCGGGAGAGGAGCCGGGCACCTCTGCAGCTTCCCCACGAGGGAGCATGTCCACCTGCGCCCCCTCCCCCTCTGGCCCTGCAAGGGAATGTTTGTGACCAAGTTGAGAGTCCTCAGCCGCCCCCACGGCTCCACATCCCTGAGACCGACTAGGGAGAAAAGCAGGGGCACCTGGGTGGCTCAGTCGGTTGAGCATCCGGCTTCGGCTCAGGTCATGATCTCATGGTTTGTGGCTTCGAGCCCTGCATCGGGCTCTGTGCTGACAGCTCAGAGCCTGGAGCCTGCTTTGGATTCTGTGTCTCCCTCTCTCTCTGACGCTCCCCTGCTCACACTGTCTCTCTCTCTCTTTCTCTCTCTCTCTCAAAAATAAAAACATCAGGGAGCGCTTGGGTGGCTTAGTCGGTTAAGCGTCCGAGTTTTGCTTAGGTCATGACCTCATGGTTCGTGGGTTCGAGCCCCGCGTCGGGCTCTGTGCTGACTGCCAGCTCAGAGCCTGGAGCCTGTTTCGGATTCTGTGTCTCCCTCTCTCTCTGACCCTCCCCTGCTCGCGCTGTCTCTCTGTCTCTCCTAGAAATAAATAAAACATTAAAAAAAATTAAAAAAAAATAAAAACATCAAAAATAATTTTTTTTAAAGGGAGAAAAGCAGAAAAAGGTTCACCTGCAGCCCCGAAAGCTGACCTACAGCCTCCACAGGCCCAGTTAAGATCAACCTCGTGCTGGCTGCTACACTCTTCATTTATTTATTTTGAGAAAGAGATGGAACACACAGGCGGGGGAGGGGCAGAGAGAGAGAGGAAGAGAGAGAGAGCATCCCAAGCAAGCTCTGCACTGCCAGCACGGAGCCGGATGTGGGCCTCGAACCCATGAACCGTGAGATCATGATGTGAGCCGAAATCAAGAGCTGGACACTCAACCGACTGAGCAGCCCAGGCACCTCCGGTTGCTACATTCTTAAAGGGGCTCACGACTTCCTGTACGTCCACCGATAGTTAAGAGCGAACTGGATGATCAGCACGAGAGAAATCTTATGAAAGTAGTTGAATGAGTAGAAATTCAAGGACATTTATGATCTAATACTCCCTGCACATCCCTTCCCCCTTGAGCACTAAGCATGTAAACACCAGCGTCATACAGCACACGGGTGGCTCTTTCTACCCACGGGTCCCGTCCCCGTGCCACTCAAATCGGTGCTAAGTTGCACCATAAAACATCTCAAGAACTCGCTCCTTCTTGACCGTTGCGCTCCACGACCTCACAGCAAGCTCACACACCTGCTACCCGGGAAGCCAGAAGGGGGTCTCAGGGTCCACCCAACCTGGGGGTTCTCCACCATCCGGCATTAGAATCACCTGCGGAGCTGTGAAGAGCACCTGGAGTTCTGGATCAACCAAGCACTGTTAACCTCTTTCCCCAGGAGATCGCCGCACGCTACCAGAACTGAGAACCACTCACTAATTTGATTTTACAGATAGGGATACTGAGGCCAGGGGAGCCCAGATGACGAGTTCGGGTCACACAGAGCCCTTGAAGGAAGGAAGATTAAAATGGAGGATTTTCTGACACCCCATCCGATGTTCTTTCCAATGTGCCAATGTCTTCCCAACACCACTTCCTCTTTCAAGAAAGATGGTGCGGGCTTCGCCAACCGAAGACGTTAGAAACTCAAAAACGGTGCCAAGTTTCCAGGCAGTGTGACCCCAGGTAGGGAACGCTGAACAGCAATCCCCCAGCCCCTCCCCCACCCCGGCAGGAGGAACAAAAGAGGGCTTTCTCCCCCGGAAACAAAACCAAACTACTCTCCCGCGCCATCTAGTGGCACGTAGAGGTAGCCAGGAAGGGCGAAACAGGGATTCAAGGCAGCTGGAGCACCCCATGGACCAAGGCCAGAAGGGGGTCAGGTGGACACAGAGGGCGGGCCTCAGACCAGACGCTCCATGGATACAGGCGGGGATGAGACTCGAGGAGAGGTGGGAATTACACTGCAACAAAACACCTTCCTGAGAAAGAGAAAAGTTAGGCATGGCCGTTCCTCAAAAAATTAAACACAGAGTTACCACATGACCCAGCAATCCCACCTCTAGGGATACACCCAAAAGACTTGGAAGCAGAAACTCGAGAAGATACTTGTACACACGTGCTCATAGCAGCTCTACCCAAAAGAGCCTGAAGCTGGAAATAAGCCAAGCGCCTGCCAATGGACAAACGTATGAACAAAATGTGAGACGTGCATCCAGTGAAAGATGATTGTGCCTTAAAAAGGAAGGAAATACGGACACAGGCTGCACCATGGATGGACCCTGAGGACATTATGCTGAGTGAAATAAGCCAGACAGCACACACAAAGACACCGTTTGTGTGTGTGTGTGTGTGTGTGCGCACACACATGATTACACTTATATGCTCCATAGAGGAGTCAAATTCATAGAGAAAGAAAGTAGGATGGCGATTGTGGCGGGCTGGACGAGGAACTGGGAAATTAGTGTTTAATGGGGACAGAATTTCAGTTTGGGAAGAGGAAAAAGCTCTGGAGATGAATAACATCTCCTAACTGTACGTTTAAAACGGTTAAAGTGGTAAGTTTTTATAGTATGTGTATTTTGCCGCAGAGAGAGAGGGAAAGAGAGGTGTGAGAGCTCAAGTGCCAAGTCAGATTGAATTGAGCAGCACTCCCAAGAACAGGATAGTCATTGCTTCTTCATTCATTCATTTATTCATTCATCAGCAAATAGTGACATGACCACATGCCAAAGATTGTTCTAGGCACCGGAGATCCGGTATCAAAACCAAACGGACACAACCCTGCCATGGTAGAGTCTACAGTCCAGTAACCACCACTGAATGAATAAGGGTGAGACATGAAGATACTGGTAGAGAAAAGCTAAGGGAGGCCAGGGCCAGGGGCTGTTATCTCACTAGGGAGGGAAGGAAGGACTTTGTGGCCCAGTGACATTTGTAAAAGGACCCTGAAGACAGTGAGGGAGTACGTGGCGTCCGGGGAAGGGTGTCAGGCAAAGTTGTGGAGGAGGGGTTGGGGAGCAGTGGGGCAGAGCTGGCAGAGAGGCGGCCCAGGATCAGACCATGCAGGGCCTTATTCACCATTGTGAGGATGGTGGCTTTGCCCATCCGTGGGGTGGGGTTGGGGGGTTGGGCAGAGGACGGTCCTGGGACACAGCAGGATCCAGGACCATTGGGCTGCTGTGGGGGAGCAGACTAGCGAGGGCAGGTGGAACCGAAGGGCCAGGTGGGAGGCGGCCGTGGAAACCCAGGCAGGAGGCCATGAGAGTGTGGGGGTGGTTAGTGCGCCAGTGAGGCGAGCTCTGCTTCTGGACCTGTGTCTGAAGAGCCACGGGGTTTCCTGATGGCTTTGGTGTGAATGACGGGGAAAGACGAGTCAAGGGTGACTCCCACGTGTTTGGCTTTTGTCCTGAGTGACCGGCAGGATGGGGGCATCCACTTACTGAGCTGGGAAGACGGAGAGAGATGAGGGTTTCAGGGGCAGAAGAATTAGAAATACCCCTGTGGGGAGTGTAAACTGGTGCAGCCCCTCTGGAAAACAGTGTGGAGGTTCCTCAGGAAACAATAGAACTCCCCTAGGACCCAGCAATAGCGCTGCTAGGAATTTACCCAAGGGATACAGAAATGCTGATGCACAGGAGCACATGTACCCCAATGCTCATAGCAGCACTCTCCACAATAGCTAAAACCTGGAAAGAGCCTAAGTGTCCATCAACGGATGAATGGATCAAGAAGATGTGGTTTATCTATACCGTGGAATACTACATGGCAATGAGAAACAGTGAAATCTGGCCTGTGTAGCAACATGGATGGACCTTGAGGGCGTTATGCTGAGCAAAATAAGTCAGGCAGAGAAGGACAAATATCATATGTGTGCACGTATAGGAGGATTAGGAGGAACTTGACGGAGGAAGAAGGGGGAGAAGAAGGGGGGAAATGGTGGGGGAAAGGGAGAGAGGCAAACCATGAGAGACTCTTGAATGCTGACAAAAACTGAGGACTGATGGATGTGGGGGGGAGGGGGGGATGGGCATGGAGGAGGGCACTTGTGGGGATGAGCACTGGGTGTTATGTGGAAACTAATTTGACAATAAACTATTTGTAAAAAGAAAGAAAGAAAAGAAAGAAAAAGAAAGAAAGAAAGAAAGAAAGAAAGAAAGAAAGAAAGAAAGAAAGAAAGAAAGAAAGAAAGAAAGAAAGAAAGAAAGAAGAAAGAAAGAAAGAAAGAAAGAAAGAAAGAAAGAAAGAAAGAAAGAAAGAAATACCCCTGTGGGCACACCGAGTCTGAGATGGCTATGTGGCGCTCATGGCAGGTGTGGAGGGGACACAGGAGTGGGGTGCTTGGGGAGAAGTCCAGGCTGTGACGGGCTGGCAAGTGAAGCCACCGTGAGATCACACAGGGAATGAGGTGGGTGGAGAGGAAAGAGCGGACATTCAGAGGCTGCAGAGATGGAGAGGAATCCATAAAGGAGCCCGAGAAAGGCACCAGGAAACAGGAGAACAGGAGAATGGGGTGTCCTAGAAGCCAAGGAAGAATCTATTTCAAGGAAGATAGAATGCTTGCTTTGAGTCAGATGCTGCTGTTGGGTCAGACTGATGAGGATTCACAACTGACCATCAGATGGGCAATATGGAAGCCACGGGCCTTGATGAGAGGGTTAGACCTTGACAAATGGGGACTGGAGTTGGGGGTTTTAATTGTGTCATCCTTGAGTTCTTGAGAACCAAGATTCTCAGAGGGGAAGAAAAGAGATGCACATGTAACCCAGAGGAGATTATGGAGAAGCCCCGCGGTCCTGAGTGGCCTCCAGAGGGTGGGGATTGCATAGCCTAACTGTGCCCACTGAAAAGGCCTAATGGCTTACAAACATTGACCGACCAACCTAGAGAAATGAACATATGTCCAGATCGTGGTCTTGAAATATTAATTCCTACTGAAACATTTTTTAAGGATTCTTGGAGAAATGGCTGATTCTAGATCTGAGGCAAAAACAAACAAACAAACAAAAACAAAACAAAAGAAACCCAAAAGTACAAGATGACCCCAGAATATCTTGTCATACTAGATAGCAAGGGAACCACCTAACTAATGACTGGTAGGTTTCTGTCAAAAGGACTCAGGAACCAACTTGATTTTACCACTGGCCCAAAACGGAAAATTTGAACTTCAGCAGAAGATAATAATTACAGGGGCGCCTGGGTGGCTTAGTCGGTTAAGCGTCCGACTTTCGCTTAGGTCATGATCTCGCGATTTGTGGGTTCGAGCCCCGCGTCGGGCTCTGTGCTGACTGCCAGCTCAGAGCCTGGAGCCTGTTTCAGAGTCTGTGACTCCCTCTCTCTCTGACCCTCCCTGCTCACGCTGTCTCTCTCTCTCTCCTAGAAATAAATAAAACATTTTAAAAAAATTAAAAAAAAAAGATAATAATTACAATGGATTGAACCCTATCAAATGTGCTTAAACCCATGAGTTCACGGTCGTTTTTTAAATTTTAAATGCTTTTGTCACCTTTCACCTTTGGAGGACAAAAGGGAACCAATCCATGAGCGGGTAACCAGGTGAAAGGAAGGAAGCATCTCTTTGCAGATAGTCCAACAGAAAATAGAAATCACCATTTTACAACCCTAGCATGTTGGTGGACCTCAGCGTTAACTGACATCTACTGACATCACCAGGAGAGGTGAGGAGACATTGTAAGGTCTCTGATGGAAGAGAAGGAAAGAAAAAGGAAGGAAGGAAGGAAGGAAGGAAGGAAGGAAGGAAGGAAGGAAGGAAGGAAGGAAGGAGGAAAAAACGGAGAGAGACAAAGGAAAAGAGGAAGGGAGAAGGGGAAAGAGGGAGAGAAGAGAGAGAGGGAGCAAGCAAGCAAAAGGCATCAGCACCCAGAAGTCTTGGCAAAGGGAGGGACGCCATGTTTCTGGTGCCAACGTGCAGGAAACACAACAAGCAGCACCACGAGAAGGCATTTCGCAAAATCTAGGCAGCAGGAAATTCCACAGGTCAAACAGCCCCTGCCCTTGGCAGATATATTATAAGTGATAAAGTAAAAAAAATAACAATAATAAAATAAATAAACAAAAAACAACTTTTTTTTTAAAGAAAAAAAGCACATAGGGTAATCTTATAGATTAAAAGAAGTGAAAACATGTAAACACTTAGCCAGGCAAAAGTAGACTATAGAGTTCAGGGAGGCACGCTTGAATGACAAACCAGTCAAGAAACGTGAGGAGGTGATTAGGATAAAAGTCAGGCTAGCGCTACCCTAGCCCGAGCCCCTGCAGGGGAGCGGGGGAGGGAGAAGGGAGAAGGCTGGGCTTGGGAGGGGCATGTGGTGCTTTTCTGGGATGCTTGGCAAGGTTCTATTTTTTGACCTGGGTAGAGGTTAACAGGATATTCGTTTATTTGTTGTTGTGATGTATGAAGACACACATTTGTTTTGCGTTTCTTCCTGTATATACTCCCCCTTGAGGGGCGTTTGGGGAACATTACGGGTGTTTTTGTGACCACGATGATGAGGTTACATCGGGTCTTTTGTGGGCAGGACCAGGTAAGCTAGATGCTCTTCAGTGCCCCCAGGACAATCTCCTCCGTGCGTCCAATTTTTTTTCTCAAATATCCTGGCAGATATTATTGCAGGTGAAAAAATGTGTTTGCAACGATCTGAGACTCAACTTTCACGTATGTACGCAAAGGTTTTTATACGTTAAAGACAAGGCACTAAGCAATTTGAGGGGACACTATTCCTGGGCTCTTGCTGGAAGTTTACCAAATGTGGACCATTTCAGAAAATCCTACCCTTGCCTACAACGTGCTTGTGGCTCCCTGCTGGACGGATTCACATCCGTAACTATCCACATTCACACCGATTCTCCGAGCGCCACACGGTGTGAGTTCTGACTACTCTCGATATCTTAAGGTGGAACCAAACCTAAGTGTTTATATGTTGGAAGATGAATTTCATTATCAATTTCTTTCATTTCTCCCTCATACTATGGTTAGGACATTACACGTTTTTTCCCTTCAAAATTATGTTTTAAGAAAGTGGCGTTATCTGTGAATTTCATTTCAATGCAATACAGGGGCATTGCAAAATATTTGTTATTACCTGAATGATTCCATTTGTAGGAAGTATCTAAAATAGTCAGATTCATAGAAACAGGAAGTAGCATGGTGGTTCCCAGGGGCCAGGAGAAAGGAGAGGGTAGTTGTTTAATGTTTATGGAGTTTCAGTTCTGATGGATGAAAAAGTTCAGGAGATCTGTTTCACGATGGTGTGAATATTTTTAACACTATTGAACTATGCACTTAAAAATGGTTAAAAGGATGATGTTTTATTTTATTTTTTTAATTGAAGTATAATTGAAAGATGGTAATTTTTTTATTTGAGAGAGAGAGAGAGAGAGAGAGAGAGAATCTCAAGCAGTCACCATGCTCGGTACAGAGCCTGACTCGGAGCTTGATCCCATGACCCTGAGATTAGAGCTTGAGCTAAAATCGAGAGTTGGATGATCAACTAACTAAGCCTCCCAGGCATCCCAAAATATGGTAATTTTTACATTATGTGCTTTCTAACCTCATTTTTTTTAATTTTTAAAAATTTTTTCTAACTTCATTTTTAAAAAAATGTTAAATGATCTTTATAAATAATGTCTACATCCCAAAACAAATGTAATAGAGCTACTATATGATCCATCAATTCTGCTCCTAGGCATATACCCAAAAGAATTGAAAGCAGGGACTCAAGAGATATTCATAACCCATGTTCACAGCAGCACTTTTCATAATAACCAAACGGTGGAAAGAACTCCATTGTCCATCAACAAATGAATACATCAACAAAATATGGTCTATGCATACAATGAAATATTATTCAACCCTAAAAAGAAGTAAAATTCTGACATGTTGCAATATGAAAGATCTTTGAAGACACGTGCTAAGTGAAATAAACTAGATACAAAAGGAAAATACTGTGTGTGTTCACTTACATGAGGCCCCTGTCGTAGGCCGACTCATGGACATAGAAAGTAGAACAGTGGTTAATCGGGACTGGGAGAGGGGGGAAGGGAAAGTTGTTTGTGGAGACAGAGTTTCAGTTCAGAAGATGAGCAAGTTCTGGAGTTGGATGATGGTGGAAGCTGCAGAACAATGGGACTGTGCTTCATGCCACTGATTCGTACACTTAAAAATGGTCAAACTGTAAGGGAGGTGGTTGTGGGGAGGGGGGACGCATGGACTAGATGAAGGGAATTAAGAATACATTTATTGTGGGAGCGCCTGGGTGGCTCAGTTGGTTACGTGTCCAACTCTTGATTCCGGTTCAGGTCACTATCTCAGAGTCGCGGGATTGAGCTCTGAGTCGGGCTCTGCGCTGAGCGTGGGGTCTGTTAGAGATTCTGTCTCCCCCCCCACCCCTCCCCGAACTTGCGTGTGCTTGTATGTAGTTTCTTTCTCTCTCTAAAAAAATTTTTTTAAAAAAATATACTTATTGTGATGAGATCTGAATATTGTCTAGAATTGTTGAATTGCTAAATTGTTCACCTGAAATGAATATCACATTGCATGTTAATTAGACTTCAATTTAAAAATTCAGTTAAAAAAAAGGACATAAATAATGGAAGAATCCTGTTAATAGAGATCTTAAGAATCTCAAAATCCTATTCATATGAAGAGTGCATCTATATGATATCACCATGTAATTCTGTGGTTGGCAATAAATAAACCGCATACACTCTCTTAGACAAAAATGGTCACAATGTTAAAATTTGTATTATGTGTATGTTATCACAATAAAAGGGGGGCGGTAGCATGATCCCAAAATTATCCAAAACTGTCTTCACCGGAACAATATCTCCACTTTTATTTTTTTAGTTCACTTATTTATTTATGTTGAGAGAGAGAGACAGAGGGAAAGAGAGAGTAGGGGAGGGGCAGAGAGAGAGGGAGGAAGAGAGAGAATCCCAAGCAGGTACCTTGCTGTCTACGCACAGCCCAATGTGGGGCTTGAAGTCATGAACCATGGGATCATGACTTGAGTAGAAACCAAGAGTTGGATCCTTAATGACTGAGGCACCCAGGCGTCCCCTCCACTTTGATTGTTTCCCTTCCCAATAGACACAAGTTCCATCTTCTGTATAAGAATTACCTACAGAGGTTGTCAAAATGCCGATTCCTGGGCTCCTCCCAGTGTTGAGCTGCGGTTGGCCCACAGTTCACCCTTGAGAAGGTCTCCTGTGGACTCTCGGGTCTGTTGTGTAGGCAACTGGCTGAGGCACATGCAGAAGGTCCTCAGCTTCCTGCCTAGGAGCTCCTACGTGTCCCCATGCTGGTGGGGGCAGGCCCAGAGGAGGAATGGCTTTGTGCAAACACATGAGACTTCCAGCTCCGACCCACCCTAACTGCTTGGAGGTCCCATTCATGCATTCATTCAGTGAGTCCCCAGCACCTACTATGTGACCACCCACAGGCGGGTCACTTAGCCTGCCCTGCTTTGGTTTCCTGCCCTATGTAACAGGAATGACATTAACTAGACCGGCCCATTGTGTTAGGTTGATTGACACAGAGAGAACAGGGTGGTGTGTGGCTCATGGTGGGTGATGGCCGTCATCTTCGTCGTCATCGTCATCATCACCAGGATTGAGAGGAAAGGGGAGCATTGGGGGAGTAGGTATATTTCACAGAGAGACGGGTCTTCAGTTAGACCTCAAAGCAGAGTGGGGCCAGTCGGATGCCGTTAACACTCATATGATGCCACTAACACTTACATGGCCCTTTCTCTGTTCTCTACACACATTGCCAGTAGTTTACCAAGGAAGAGTGGGAGGTGGGTGTCAGCCAAACAGAAACTTGTATCGGAAACACAGAAAGGGCCTCAGTGATATTTATAAGCCCACTAAGCACAGAAGTGGTTAAGGATTGGAGTTCCAGGAAGAGTGGGTACCCATTTTTGTCGTACCAGCTTTCTGGAAGGAATGACATGATGAGAGTCCCTTCTGCCCCACCCCCCACTCCTTCTACTCCATCCCCCTCCCCTCCCCCCACCTCCACAAGCTCTCAATGGACCGCTGAGGCCTTAACAACTCTGGAGAGCTATTATGATCCATCAGGTGAAAAAAATCATTTACTTTACAAAGTGGCGTGTGTGATTTTCACCACGGACTGTAATAGCAACAGAGAGTCATTTCGGCTGGCTGAGTGCATAATCTGTGTGCTAAACTTCTCTAAGCGTGGATTTACACAATGGAGGAAAATAGCCCCTTGGGACGCACTCAGCGCCGTGGAATAAATAGCTTGCGTTTCATAGATGGGCTGAGTATCTGCAAAACCATGGCTCAGGACTCAAACCCTGGTCAGTCTGAAAGATCATCAAACACTCAGAAATTGTCTTCGATAATCCTTTTGCAGTAAGGCAGGGGGCTCCAGGGGGGCGCGCACCCAACCAGCAAAGAGACTAGATGTTACCACGTGCCCCCAGCCAGCAAAAGGGAAAACGGAGAGGAGCCAGCCCGAGGATGGATGTGCCCCTTGGGTTTTCCTCCATCATGTTGGTGGGCAGTGTCCGTGAATCGAGGCGGCGGATGGGAAATCATCCGGACTCCTTTGCTCATTGACGTGGAGTCTTGAACTCACTGAGATGGTGTGTGGTCTTGACAAAGAGTGCTGGGGCTGAGATGGTTTATTACACAAATTCTTAGCCTAGTAGCAAGCTGCGTCATTAAACAGATTGTGAGTCACCGCGGGCTGGGAAGGCTGGACTTATGGAAGAGGTTGAATCCAAGCTGGGTCTTGAAGAATGGTGTCCCGTGTAGGGACCCAGACTCCTCTGGAAGGAGACGCTGAGATGGGGTTCGAGGTGTCAGATGTTCCTGAAGGATCCACGGTGTGAAGGGAAGGAGAGGCAGGAACAGGACTGGACAGAAGAAGTAGCACCATATGCAGACCCAGTAAGGCTCCAGGAAGGAGCCCTGGACCCTACTCTGCTGTTATGGCGCCTCCGTGTCCCGGCTCCCTCGGTCCCCGAATTTGGGTTGCTCTGGAAAGGGCATGACCTTGGCAAGGTGGCTGTCTGAGCTGCTGGCACCTGGAGGCTGTCTGATGACCACAGTCCCTTCACTCCTTGGTCCCATACGCCACACGTGGCCTCCTTCCGTGACCACCATCCCGCACCCGAGCGGCACATTACTTACAATTAATGAACCGGCCCTGACACGTCATTACTTGCTGTCGTGCGTTCTGTGGGTTTCCACGAAAGCACAGTGGCACGTGTGCACCAGTATGGCACTGTGCAGAGCAGTCTCACTGCCCTAAAATCCTCCATCCGTTGCCTACATCCCCTCCTCCGCCCCCTGGTACCACCGACCCCTCTGGTGTCCCCACAGTTTTGCCTTTTCCAGAATGCCACAGAATCAGAATCAGGCAGTATGCGGTCTTTTCAGACTGGCTGCTTTCACCCGGGAATATGCATTTAGGGCTCCCCCCGGCCCCCGTGCCTCCGCGTGGTCTCATATCTCTTAGCGCAGACTAGCACAGGTATCTTCCGCTTCCACTTTTCAGAAGTTTGCATTACATGCCTTTGCTTTTAGGAAAGTTTGCCTTTGCTTTTAGGAAAGGCCTACATCAGTACTTGTTCTTGTTAACCGAAAGAAAGTTAAAGATGATTTTCGCTTTTTATGAGAAAAAGGGAAAACGGCACGTAGTGTTTGCTTATAGGGATGGCGCGCGCCCTGAGCAGCGAGAACAGCCCGTCCAGCTCTTGGCCTGGGACCCCCACTCAGCCTCTCATCATCCAGCTGCCAGAGTTCTGAACCGTGTGTGTGAGCCCCAGTGTCCTATCTCAACTTAATTTGTGCATCTGTTAGCTGGATGTGGCCTAGTTATCAGGAATGCCTAAGAAAGATACTTGGTGGGAGGGGCTGGGAATACTCAAAAATTTTCCATATAAATTAGTAGTATTTGCTTTGTTGCCTTACACCATGTTGGCTTACCCAAGTTTTCGTAGGCACACTCTGCTTTGCAGTAGTGGGGGGAACCCTGTGTTTCATTGTCTGGAGGTACCAGTTCAGTTATCCATTCACTGAAGACCATCTTGGCTGCTTTCAAGTCTTGGTGATTATGAATAAAGCTGCTGTAAACATCCAAGCGCACATTTTGGGGTAGATGAGTTTTCAACTCCTTTGTGGAAGTACCGATCGCTTGACCGCATGGGAAAAGTATGGTTAGGTTTCTCAGAAACCGCCAAACAATCTCCTAAAGAGGCTGCACCTTTCTGCGTTCCCACCAGCAGTGACTGAGAGTTTCCATGGCTCCACGCCCTCGCCCACACTGGGTGCTGTCTTCTCTCCTTGGGGACCTCAAAGTAGCTCCGGGACAGGGTTCTCTCCCTGCAGGGCATGCACAGCAGCTTTCTGCACGGGGTCACAGGATGAAGCAAGGTCTCTCCACACAGAATCCTGGCAATCCTCCTCCTTCCTTCTTGGACCCCTTTGGACTTTCACATCTATTGCAACTTAGTGCTGCCCCTGGCATCTCGATTTTCACGAGCTGTTATACCTCAGCTAAGTGCTCTACAGTGAGAGCCACCCTGTGTTATCCTGCCGCTCCACGAGAGAAAAAATCTGGGTCCAGACGCCATACTTGCCCATCTCACATCTGCATCTGCATCCAGCTGAACGGTGGCAAAGAAATTCAAATAGCAGAGAATCCGCGATACGTTTTTGGCCCCGCTGGACAGAAAGGAAGCCATTTACCACATTAGTTCCCAGCTTTCTGTTGTTTATACCATCCATATTTCTCCTGACTTTTCTAACGTTTGTTCCTCTTACGGAAATAGAATTGTTTCTTTTAGTTTGCTAAAGAGAGGAGCCTCTTTTTTTTTTTTTAAACGTTCTTTTATTTATTTCTAGGAGAAAGAGAGACCATGTGAACAGGGGAGGGTCAGAGAGAGAGGGAGTCACAACTGAAACAGGCTCCAGGCTCTGAGCTGGCAGTCAGCACAGAGCCCGACGCGGGGCTCGAACCCACGAACCTCGAGATCATGACCTAAGCGAAAGTCGGACACTTAACCGACTAAGCCACCCAGGCGCCCCATGAGAGGAGCCTCTTTCTACTCAAGGGCACACCTTGTTTACTAAGATATTCAAGAGTCAATGCTCAATAATCCGTTCTTCCCGGATTCCCTGGTCTTAGTTTAGGGACCCTGAGAAGCAGACCCTGAAACAGGGACTCAAGGGCCCAGAGTGGTTTCTGGCAATCCTTGGGGTTCCTTGGCTTGCAGACGAATTGCTCCAATCTCTCCCTCTCCATTCACAAGGCCTTCTCCCTGTGCATTTCTCCGTGTCCCTTCTCTTCCTACAAGAACATCCTTGGGGCGCCTGGGGGGTTCAGTCAGGCAAGTGTCCGACTTTGGCTAAGGTCATGATCTCGAAGTTCGTGGGTTCGAGCCCCACGTTAGGCTCTGTACTGAAAGCTCAGAGCCTGGAGCCTGTTTCAGATTCTGTATCTCCCCCTCTCTCTGACCCTCCCCTGCTCACTCTCTCTCTCAGAAATAAATAAAACAGTGGTGCCTGGGTGGCTTAGTCGGTTAAGCGTCCGACTTTCGCTTAGGTCATGATCTCGCGGTTCGTGGGTTCGAGCCCCGCATCGGGCTCTGTGCTGACTGCCAGCTCGGAGCCTGGAGCCTGTTTCAGAGTCTGTGTCTCCCTCTCTCTCTGACCCTCCCTTGTTCACACTGTCTATCTCTCTCTCTCCCAGAAATAAATTAAAAAAAGAAAAAAAAAGAAAAAAAAGAAATAAACAAAACATTAAAAATTTAAAAAAAAAGAACATCCTTATTCAATATGGCCTCATCGTAACTTGATTACATGTGCAAAGACCCTATTTCCAAATCAGGTCACAGTTACAAGTATCGAGACGTAGGACTTCAACACATCTTTGGGGAGGGGGCACAATTCGACCTGTCACGGGAAGGGATTGATCCCTGGGAGCTCTGATGAGACGGGCCGGGATGTGAGGCAGGGAAGGGAAGGGCCAGTGCAGTGTTATCAAGCAAGTTACCCGCAGGGTACTTGGAGCTCAATCCATAGGGATCCACAGAATGCATCTGGGAGCTACCCGCTGAGAGGCTGGCACGCTGGGCTTAAGCGGTGCTGTAATGGCTAGTAGTGTACGTATAATAATTATTTCAACCTCAGTTGAGGGCTGCTTCTGGGGCATTAGCTCACCTACACTTCTGGCTTGGCTTGCCCAGTGCCCAGGCCCCATATGGTCTCAGAGACAGAGGAAAAGCCCTCAGAACAAGAGTCTCTGGTGCTTGTGGTAAGTGACTCTCAACCTGTAGAAAGGAGGGCTGAGGAGAAGGAGCCAGCCTTGATGGCCACGAACACCAGCAAATTTAGTCGAATTCTATTTAGCGAAAAGGAGAACAAAAATAGAAGACATCTGATCCATTCAGGTTCCGGCCCGGGTCTTTAATCCTTACCTAGCAACTCAAAATGTGAAACGTGGACACTCATATGGTATGAAGTCCAAAGTACTGATGCAGGGGGTCCTCCTGTGTCCAGCGAGCCACCCGCATGGCGCACAGGGCACCCTCTGAGTTTTTGTCGATCTGTGGGCTGTTTCTACTACCCCACCCTCTTCCTCTTGGGTTAAAAGGGCCGATGGCCTGAGTCACGAGCTGGAGAGTTCATATCAATCTGCCACCTGCCTTCTTTTATGCCTTGTGCCAACGTGCACTCAGCATCTCCCTTCCCGGCACATGAGACAGGAAACGGGCTAGGCCTTAGCACATCTCATTTCAAAGACGGCCGACCACTCTGCTAACGGATCCAATCCACACTCAGCTCTCACACTTACAAACCCCAATGTGCTACCATCACAGAGCAACTTGCTTCCTTCAAAAGTGATTAGAGCAAACTTACTCACTAGGGGAAGGCAACCAGAAAGAAGAGAGAGAACAGTCTGGATATCTCGGGCACTTCCCTTGAGATGTAATTAGCGTATCCTGGCAATCATTCGTTTTCAGCCCCGTCGTAATTTGCAGCAGCTGGTTAAGCTGCTGAGGATGAAGTAACAGCTATTAATTAGTACACGGGCTCATCAAGTAATGAGAAGAAATAGAAAGAAATCAGCTTGGGGAATGGAAAGCATCAATCATCCCATTCATTGATTTCCACCATAATTGTGCCAGTCTGGCTGTAGAACTTCAGGGAGGTCAGCCTGCCGACCGGAACCCCGGGCACGCTACCACTTTCTCATACCAGGGCAGTACGAGATTGTCCCCTGGGGACAGCCTCCCCAAGCAGGATCAGTCCAGAGGCACCACTCCATTATCGCGATTCTGAGACCCGCCACGTACGAGTTGACCGCGACCCACCCCAGGACACAGCCTGCACTGTTGCTTTCCGTCACGGTACACTTGCAGTGCTAACTTCCACTGTCGCTTTGTAAATGTTCCCAATGAGAATACAAATTCGAGCATAGACACCAGAGCCTTCCCCCGATTCAGCATGTCCAGAATTGGGCCCTGATTTCAATAAGGCTGCTTAAGAGACTCTTACTACTTTATCTGAGATGTATTTCCTTCCTGCAGAAAAGACACTCATCGGCCTCACCGAGTGGGAATTTGTAGATCATGAGCTTCAGGTCGTTCAGAGCTGAAGCTATGGAACATCAACCTGCCAGTGAACAGAGATGGGGGGGGTCCTCTACAATCTCCGGCCCACCGAGGCTCTGGAACCAGCAGTGACCCAGTGGCAGTGACTGTGGTGATGGTGTGGGGAGCTAGACCCTCTTCGCTGGGATTCAGCGTCTCCCTTCAAGTATTCGTACAACTTCACTAGTCTTATTTGGACTTTACCAAAAGTAACTGCTTTGCCTTCTTGTTCTCATGCCTTCTGATATAGCGCAAGTTGGGCGGAGAAATCCTTGGTGGTCCTTATCCAGGCCATGGAGACAAGCTGGGGTGTGCGTGCATGCGTCTCTTCCATCAGGCAGGGTCTTAGTGGGGGCTTGGTTCATTCATCCATCCATCAAGTAGGTACTGAGCCCTTCCAGCAGGCAAGGGACAGCAGCAGACGCTGTGTGGCGAGGGGTGGGCTCTAGTGGGTGGAAAGGAAGAAGGACAGACGGATGAATCAAAGCTCAAGCCCATCCTTAGAATGTGGGGGAGGGGGAAGTGAAATTGGCACATAAATAACTATAATTCAACAGAGTGATAAGGGGCCCAAGAAGTTCCAGGAAAGTTCACGGAGCCACCGAGAAAGGATGGCTGAAACACAAAACCATTGTGTTGACTCCTTCCCTCTCAGAATTTCTGCCAGGAAGTTTAGAAAGTAGAGGATCCCCGGGAGGGAAGCTTGGGGGCTCAGCCGGGTAGGTGTCTGACTCTTGTTTTCAGCTCAGGTCATGATCTCATGGTTTGTGGGTCCAAGCCCTGCATTGGGCTCTGTGAGCCTGCTTGGGATTTTCTCTCTCCTCCTCTCTCTGCCCCTCCTCCATTCTCTCTCTTTCTATGAAAATAAATAAATGAACTTAAAAAAGAAAAAAGGAATGGTAGGGAATCCATGGGAACTGATGAGTGTCCACTGAGGGTCCGTTAGCTGTGGCCTTCATCAGCTTAAATATATGTGTTTCTTTACGTTCTATTTTAATACGTTGTATTCACTGATGTACATGCACTGTGTTATGGATTTCAGGGTCATGGTGACTTGATACAGTGGGCGTATCCTGTAAAAGCTGCTGCACCATGACCAGGAAAATTTTGCAGTGGCTGCAAAAACGTGCCAACATTCACATGGCCTGAAGTGATTCTTTTCTTCCCCAGAGGGGACAGCGGTAAGGAGAGGCATCCTTACGTCCCTCACGGCGTTCCCGCGTCCGTGAAATGGAGATTCAGTGCTAGGCTGGGACCGGGCCCCAGAGAGCTCACCATGCCGTGGCTCAGACTGGCCTCGGATACTCACCAGCCTTGTGACGGGTGCAAACTGCCCAGGATCTCATGCCCCAGTTTCCCCAGCCTTTTAGGTTGTTGTCAGGATTGAAAGAGTGCTCACGGAGCGGTGGAGACGGCTGCAGATGTGAGCTGGACACCTTCATCTTCATCATCCAGACCGTGTGATGGATTCTGTCCTGACTCCTGCCAGCAGGTGGGATTTTAGGCCAGACAAGAGGGAACAGACAATCCCCAAGCAGCCAGTTGACTTTCTAATGAGTCCAAGTTGGTTTTAAAATGAGGATTGGTTTAGGGGCACCTGGGGGGCTCAGTTGGTTAAGCGTCTGACTTCGGCTCAGGTCATGATCTCACAGCTCGTGGGTTCGAGCCCCGCGTTGGGCTCTGTGGTGACAGCTCAGAGCCTGGAGCCTGTTTTGGATTCTGTGTCTCCCTCTCTCTCTGCCCCTCCCCAGTTCACACTCTGTCTCTCTCTGCCTCTCAAAAATAAATAAAAATCATTTTTTAAAAATATTTTTATTTATTTCTAGGACAGAGAGAGACAGCGTGAGCAGGGGAGGGTCAGAGAGAGAGGGAGTCACAGACTCTGAAACAGGCTCCAGGCTCTGAGCTGGCAGTCAGCACAGAGCCCGACGCGGGGCTCGAACCCACGAACCGCGAGATCATGACCTAAGCGGAAGTCGGACGCTTAACCGACTAAGCCACCCAGGCGCCCCAATAAAAAACATTTTTAAAATGAGGATTGGTTTATCATTTCTTAGAACCCCCGCTGACACACCCACACAGAAGGCACATGCTCTTTCCTTTATCTGGAAAAGAGCAAAGAACAAAGTCAGGAGCCTGCGCGTCCAGTCTTCAGAGGAAGGGGTGAAGGGGCATAGGGAGCGGGCTGCTCTGGAACAGACTCCTCTGTCTGGGAAATTAAGGGCGCCCGCAATGATCGGCTTTCCCGCCTTCCAGCTCCCTTCCCTCCAACCCCCACCCCCACCCCCCCACCCCCGCCTGCAGGCCATGGCTGACCGAGGCACCAGTGCTCAGCTGACAGGGTCTGGCTTCAAAGGAGGAAGAGGTGATTGGATCTCTCTGGCAGAGAAGGTGAGCTCTGGTTGGAAAGCAGTGGAAAAGAAAAAAAAAAAAAAGAGGAGGGAGATCTAGTGGTGATGTGGATGGGGAAAAGCATATTGAACTAAAATCTAACCTCCCCCCAGCCCGCCGCTATGATCACAAAAAAGGCAAATGGCTTATGGAAGTCACGTACATTTCTTTCTATGTTGAAGACTGCCGTACACTCAGCTTGCAAAGATTGTTAAGGAAAACATCTTCGCTGACACTTGTTAAAGATAGGAAGGCACACTGTACCCAGGACCTCTGTGATAGGCGGATGACCCACCCCGGTGGGGTTCGGCTGTGTAGGGGAGAAGCTGGGCTCAACCCGGACCGTAGTTTGGGCGAGTGGGGGCTGCTAGGCAAGGCGCAGGTGAGGTCAGTGGATGGAAACGTACTGAGAGGGAACATCAGGTAGGGGGGTGGGGGTGTCCAGCTAAACCCCCACCTTTGCTGAAGACAGGTCAGGGTGACCAGACCTCACCGGGGTGGGGGTGGAGAATGAGGAGCCTGAGCAGTTACTGAGGGTGATCTGATGCTCAGAGGGTGGGGAGAACTCTGGTCGAACCACCTTAGCAGGGTGCTTGCTTAAACCCAGATTTTACAAAGGGTGTACAGGTGGACCTAGAAGTTTCCGGAGGCTGACTAAACGAATCTTTGTCATGACAAAATGTTTTCTTTGTAAACAATGTAAGGCTGAGACCCTACAAGGGGAGACGAACTATACTTGTCAACTAAATGACCCACAAGTGGTTAAAGAAAAGAGAAGATGAATTAGTTTCAAAAGCATCTTGAACTAAATTTGTTCAGAGGTATAACATTATGCTGTGTGCTACTTTATTTTTATTTTTTAATGTTTATTTATTTTAAGAGAGAGCACGCACATGTGCGGGTAAGTGGGCGATGGGCAGAGAGAGAGGGAGAGAGAGAATCCCAAACAGGCTCCATGCCCAGCACAGAGCCTTACGTGGGGCTCAGTCTCACAGCCCTGAGATCATGACTTCAGTGGAAATCAAGAGTCCAACACTCACTGACTATGCTGCCCAGGAGCCCCCTACTTTCTATCAGTAGCTTAAAAAATACATCTATAGCTGAGTACATTTTATCCACAAAAATAGATTGCCATGAGCTTCGTGGTCAGCAAGATAAGTGCCAGGCCGGGAACCTTGCTGCTGGGCCACCTCGGCCATGTCCCTCTGGGAGCCTCAGTGTTACTGTCTGTAGGCTGGCGAAGAGAGTAACACATAGTTTGCCAATCTCACCACCCCACAATTAAAAGAATTTCAATAATACAACACGTATGGAATATCTTTGGGAAAGGTTCGAGCATGGCACAGTTAGACATCATTTAATTTAATTTATTTATTTATTTATTACTTTTTTAAAAAATGTTTTATTCATTTCTGAGAGATAGAGAGACAGCATGAACAGGGTAGGGGGTCAGAGAAAGATGGAGACACAGAATCCGAAACAGGCTCTAGGCTCTGAGCTGTCAGCACAGAGTTCGACACGGGGCTCGAACTCACGAACTGTGAGATCATAACCTGAGCCAAAGTCAGACGCTTACCCGACTGAGCCACCGAGGTGCCCCTATTTTATTTTTAATTTAACTTTTTATTTAATTTAATTTTATTATTTTTTATTTTATTTTATTTTATCTTTAGTTTTTATTTTATTTTATTTTTTATTATTTTACTTTTTTATTTATTTCTTATTTTATTTTATTATTTTATATTTTATTCTACTTTTTTCTTATTTTATTTTATTTCACTTTTGGTATTATTTTAAAAGAAAGTACATGACTATTTTTGCTTTGAACCTTCATCTTTAAAAAGCCCGTTTTTCTGGAGAGCCTGGCCTTGGAGGGTGCTGATTTGTACACTGCGTGGCTTTGTCCCTACGAGGAGCCCCCAGCTCACATCAGATGGTGTCATGAGGTTCTTCTGTGTCGATGGCTGTTCCTTTGGCTCAGCTTACCTGCCTCATCAAACAGCCCTTCGCAAATACGGAATAAGTATTCAACCTCACTCTTCGGTCTTTAGGTACTGGGACGCGTGGACAGGCTCTGTCTCCAAAGGCAGATTGTTTTGGATCCGCCACAGCCCACTGCTGGTTACGGAGGGAATTTCGTGAGGAACGGCCTGTTTACAAAGCAATCCACACTGTGCTCTGGGCTACACGCGGACATAACCGTGAGCAAACGAAACCTTGCACAGGACACCGTCAGGCTTAACAGGGAAAACTCTCAGGTCACTCGAAATAGACTTCTGATGTGTATTAATGAGAAGAGTCATGTCCGATGCCTGTGTATAAATACGGTAAAATCACTTCTCATTGGCAATTGTCACTCTGTAACCACAGACCTCCTGACCTCTGGAGGGTTGATGTGGTTTAGTGTTGGCATAACAAACCCAAGGGTCTGTTCCTGAACGTTCTCCTCTCCTGGGGCCCTGAAAACACTGACTACTGGGAAGGGAGGGGTCCGGCAAACTGGTACATGCTGGCCTTCGGAGAGAGCGCAACTTCCAAATGGAACAGCAGTCCGGGAAGTTCACGAGGGTGCGCCACGGGCATCTAGCTATCGCTGCCGCGTGAGGCCTTGGTCGTCCTGCGGATGGACCGGCTGCCGGCTTCCTGACTCATCACCCTCCTTCGTTCTTCTGAGCCTTCTGTTCAAGGCTCTTTGGGGTCTGGCCTTTCTGCCGGTACACGGGGCAAAAGTGAAATGTTCCCCCAAAAAAAACATGGAGAGAAGAGAAAGGAGGTTGTTCTCTGAGATTTATCCAGGAACTCTCTTTTTTTTTTTTAATTTTTTCATGTTTTATTTATTTCTGAGAGAGAGAAGAGAGACAGCGTGAGCAGGGGAGGGTCAGAGAGAGAGGGAGACACAGAATCTGAAACAGGCTCCAGGCTCTGAGCTGTCAGCGCAGAGCCTGACACGGTGCTCGAACCCACGAACCGTGAGATCATGACCTGAGCCGAAGTCGGACGCTTAACTGACGGAGCTCCCCAGGCGCCCCTTATCCTGGAACTCTTGATGCAAGTAACACTAATGATGTGCAGGACTGACTGGGGGGAATTCCTATGAACGTGAACCCCAAGAGTCTGGAAACCCAACAGCCAGCCCTCCAGTGAAGACGCCTGGGTGGTGGTGTGCTGGCAGGTGTGTAACAACAGGCTCTCTGAGGCAGAAGCCCTGACGTGTGGTGTCTGCCAATCCACGGTGTGAGGACGCCCGCCACGGTCACCGCAGGGGGCCACCTCGACAGAACTGGGTGCAGAGTCGGGTAGAGGTGTGCACGGTCCGCCCTTCCGAGCCGGCGGCAGCCAGCTCCAGCCACGCACTTGCGTCTCAGAGACACAGGACTGCAATATGAGTGTGAATTAGCAAGCAGGAACCAAATCCATCGTATTTTACCCGGTTTGAGGGAATCCCGTGCTCACTAAAGGAATAGGGATCGTGGTGAAGAGAGGAAAGGGAAAACCAAAAAGCCGAATCTGCAGTGTCTGTCTGGACACTGTCCAGGGCCAGGCAGCCCGGCTCCGGGGCACCGGCTGTCCCCTCACAAAGGTACCGGCCCGCGTCAGGCTGGCCGTGTTGTGCTGGAAACGTCAACTCTGTCCCCACAGGCCTGAATCCATGCTCTTCAAGAACCTTCCGATGAGAGGGGCGCCTGGGTGGCTTAGTCGGTTAAGCGTCTGACTTTCGCTTCGGTCATGATCTCGCGGTTCGTGGGTTCGAGCCCCGCGTCGGGCTCTGTGCTGACTGCCAGCTCGGAGCCTGGAGCCTCTTTCAGAGTCTGTCACTCCCTCTGTCGCTGACCCTCCCCTGCTCACGCTGTCTCTCTCTCTCCTAGAAATAAATAATAAAAAAAAAGAACCTTCCGATGAGAACTTCATTTTCCCCGAAGGGTCTATTTGTCGGTCCAGGGGGTAGGCATGGGCTGTAACCAATACTTTACACTCCTGGATAGTTTTATTTCTTATTCACTGTTAAGGGAGAAGCTGAAATTCTAAACCAGGGACTTATTCAGTCTCTTATCATGTCCTGAGCGCTTCGGTAGCAGGAACGCCAATGTCTGTCCCCTCGGCACCTCGGGACAGCCAAGGAGGGCCCCGCGCCACGGATCAGCAGTGCCCTGAGGGTCACGCCAGCCCTGCCTGCCTTGGTTGCTATGCCATTGCCCTTGCAGCAGGTGTTTTGGGGTACCTTACTTAGCTCTTCCGAATGTTCTTGAAGGAGGGTGGTTTGTCATCAGGGTTTCCTCCAGAGGCAGGAGTAGAGCCCCCTGAACATAACCTTTTCCATATTTTATGACACTTACTCCCATTTCAAGATCGAGTTCAAATAAAACCTCCCTGCCCTTCTACTCAGGGAGAACGGCTTCCCCCAGGAACTGCCTGCGACCTCACCATCTTCTGTCGTCCAAGGAGGTGAAGGAGAGCTGATGGGTGTGCTGAGATCTCTCTCTTTCAGGTGTGGGGTATTTATTGCCTTGGACTCCATGGGAGCAAGGAGTGAGGATGAGGAACCTGGCAACGGGACCCGCCTACAAAGTCACGCTCCCAAAATGGGGTGGCCTCCCCTCCCCTGACATTTAGCTGCTTGAAATTAGATGTCGAGCTACATCAGTGTAGCCACGTGCCACAGGGCACTGTGCTTCCTGATGGACGTGAGGCACATTAATTAAGGCAGCAAATGCTGTGCTCTGGAAGGGCTGATGCAGGGCGCTTTCAACATGCAGACACTCGGAGGGCAGGGAGAAATGACAGCTAGGGATCAGAGGCACACTTAGGAGAGGCCTTATCCAAGACCATCGTCGGGATTAGCAGGAGGTAACAAACAGCCTAGCTGCTGTCTGGCCACTGTCTCCTTTGATGAAAATGTTATTGCGGGAATTGCAAAACCTGCAAGATCTAGTGATCTTAGAGCTTCAGAAATGACTTAAAGAGGAGACAAAATTATAATTCTGTTTGGCATTTTTTAAAAACGCAACACATAGGAACCATTTTTAAAAATTTTTAACACAGTTGGTGGTGCCTGGGTGGCTCAGTGGGTTGAGGGTCCAACTTTGGCTCATGTCATGATATTATGGTTCGTGGGTTCGAACCCCGCGTCGGGCTCTGTGCTGACAGCTTGGAGCCTAGAGCTGCTTCAGATCCTGTGTGTGTCTCTCTCTGGCCTCCCCTGCTCCTGCTTTCTCTCTCTCTCTCTCTCTCTCTCTCTGTCTCTCTCTCTCTCTCAAAAATAAACATTAAAAAAAAATTAATCTCAACACAATTGACAACTGAGCACTTTTTTCTGGGAATACTCAGTACTGACAAGGCAATGGGCATCTCTAAAGGAGTCCCAAAATGATCATTCGCTGCCCTGATAATTTTCATCCACTCTGATTTCGTTCTTTGCTATTTTATACTTTCTCATTCTGAAGCTCTTCAACTGTTCTCTGTAGGCTTGTGAGAATGATTTGCAGAGTCTTGGAAACATTTACTTCATCTGCAACCCTAATTCCTCAAATAATTGTGTAGCCTGTTGTTCACAGGGCCCCTTGGGTTCCCCCATTGTCTTTGGGGTGTTCTATGCGCTGCCCAAGGAAGGAAGGCACGTGAGGAAACACTCCCTTGCTCTCTTGAAATGAGCACCATGCTTTGGGCGCGAGCAGTGAGCTAAACCTGGTTGTGCTTTCCAGAAGGATGGTGCATCAAAATGCCCAGCGCTGCCAGGCTGCCTCCTACCCTGGGTGTGTTTCCTAGGGAAACAAGGGAAGGTAGCTAGCTGTTCCTGGAAATAACTCGGAGTGAGGGGTAGCTGTTCTCTTAAGAGAACAAAGCATGTCAACCACTCTGTCTTCCCCCTCCTGCACTGGACTTCAGTGAAAGCACCCTCCTGCCTGGCCAGGGAACCTGATGTGCTTATCAGACATTCTGGCTGGAAGGTAGCAGGGAAAAGACAACTTCTCATTAGCCAAGAAATGTGGCTTTATCTCTCCCTTTGTTTGGGTGATTGGTGCTCCATGACTGTTAAATACACATATTATGAGAGAAGCATTGTTTTGACCAAGTAGATAATATCAGAGGCTTCCACAGATTATCTTGTGCTGGTTGAACGCACATATAGCTGTGCAATTAATTCCAAGAGCATCCCACTGTAAGCAAAATTTCTTCTGATATGTGGAACTTGTATTCAACCAAAGATGCCCTATAAAACACAAAATGAGTCAAAAAGGATGCCTGTAATGGGACGCCTTGGTGGCTCAGTCGGTTCAGCGTCCAACTTCAGCTCAGGTCATGATCTCGCGGTCTGTGGGTTCGAGCCCCACATCGGGCTCTGTGCTGACAACTCAGAGCGTGGAGCCTGTTTCAGATTCTGTGTCTCCCTCTCTCTCTGCCCCTCCCTCTCCTCTCACACTCTGTCTCTCTCTCAAAAATAAATAAACATTAGAAAGAAAGAAAGAAAGAAAGAAAGAAAGAAAGAAAGAAAGAAAGAACGAAAGAAAGAAAGCCTTTAAATAGCCAGCTTAGCTCCATAATCTATCTAAAGCACAATCCAGTAGTAAATGTCCAATTCCCCACACAGATCTGGAGAAACAAATGAGAGCCCATGATTAAGAGCGATGATTTACCATACAAAGCGTTCCTAAGCAAGTTCCCACTCTTGAAGAGCTTATATTCTAAGTTGGTAAAGAGGAGGACAGGGACCCTTGGGTGGCTCAGTCAGTTAAGCATCTGACTTCAGCTCAGGTCATGATCTTGCAATTCGTGGGTTTGACCCCCACGACGGGCTCTGTGCTGACAGCTCAGAGCCTAGAGCCTGCTTCGGATTCTGTGTCTCCCTCTCCCTCTCTGCCCCTTTCCCATCACACTCTTGTTTTATTTTATTTATCTTGTATTTCAAGAATAAGGACAAAATTAAGTCAAACAAAATTGAGAAAGTTACCAGAAGTATATCTTGATGAAAGGAGCAAATAAAAGATAACTTTAAGAACAGTTATTCCTAAAGGAATAGTCTGAGATACAAGAATAAAAGGTGAACCAAAAAAAAAGGTAAATGTTAGGAATATCTTAATAATGTAATTTCTATATAAAATAATAATAGAGTGATGGGGATTAAGGAGGGCTCCCATCGTGATGAGTCCAGGGTAATGTATGAACTGTTGAGTCACTATTTTATAACCCCAAAACTACTTTGACACTGTATGTTAACTAACTGGAATTAAAATAAAAGCTTAACATAAAACTGCTCATCACAACAAAAAAAAAATAAGGCAATAACAGAAATTTGTTAGGGTGTTAGCAATCCCAATAAAAAGCATTCCTTTTCCATGAATGAATTGGGAATGGCCATGAAACAAGAACACATAAGTCAGAGAGAAGAGCACAATACCACCTTTATTACTGACAAAAACTAATATTGGAAAATGTAGCTTAGATCTGCAAGCAACGAGACTTCATATTACTGAGCCCCAGAATTAGACTACCTAACCCAGCCAGCTGCAGGCAGCTCGAGATTTCCACAGCTGCACCTTGCCCTTCCTACTGCCAAGTACACGGGAACCTGCCTTCATAAACTTACAGCATGGAGGAGAAGGATCAGTTTTATTCCTCCTGAGAACAACTCCCTTCCAAAAAAGGATAAGGCTACACATGCCTAGTTTTCCTCTCCAAACTTTCCCATTAGTATAGGTCAGGCAGAGAAAGGCTAGCAGAGGTATGCTAGTGAATCTTCCCACACATAGAACTGAAGGAATAATGAGTAAATAATATACTCTACAATAGAGGCTAATGTTGGGGGTGGGGTTACCTAAAATATTCAACCATAAAAGCTCATAAGCTAGAAGGGAGATGACTGGAGTTTCAATGTGATAATGTCTTTTTTTTTTTTTTGATGATATTAAAATATTTTCCTTTGTAGTTCTTAACTAGCTATTCCACCACTATTGATGTCATCTATGATGTCATGAGGGTGGCGGCCATCAACATTGCAGCCTACAGACTGGGCGGTCCCCAGAATCTCTTTAATGGTCCTAGAGAGTTCTCTGGCTAATGATCGGTGCCGCATCTGTCGGGCAATGTTGACAATCTCATCAAAAGTGATATTTCCACTGTGCTTAATGTTTTTCTGCTTCTTTCTGTCTCTCGGCGGTTCCTTGAGGGCTTTGATAATCAGGGCGGAGGCAGATGGTACCACTTCAATCTGGGCCTGTCTGTTCTGAATGGTCAGTTTCACTGTAATCCTCAGACCCTTCCAATCACCGGTTGCCTTGGCGATGTCATCACCAACCTTTTTCGGAGACAGACCCAGCGGGCCGATCTTCGGGGCCAGGGCAGACGTGGCACCGACTTCGCCGCCGGTGCACCTCAGGTATACGACTTTGATCTCGTTGGGGTCGAACTTAGGCGGCATGGTGGAGGCGGTTGGTGTCGGATGAACCCGGATTCGGGACGACCGAAGACTGTTGCACCGTCACCTCCTCCGAGCCGAAGCCAAAAGCTCAATGTGATAATGTCTTGATATTATTTGGATGATGATAAAGTTATTAAATTTCGACTTCAGGAAGTCAAGTGTGCTTGTTAGAGTTTCAAGACCAATCACTGAAAGAATAAAAACCAAGTTTACAACTTGACAGCAGCAGAAGAGAAATTATGGAATGAAAATTGAATAAACTAATTCCTAAAGAAATCAAGAAAAGAGAAAGAAATTTTAATGTAAAAAGCAGGACAAGTAGAAAATACAAAATAGTATGCCATAATTAATTCTAATTATGCTAATACAGCAATAAATATAAGTGGACTAATCATACCAGTTAAAAGACAAGGATCGTCAGATTGGATATGAATAGAAAAAATGAATAATTTTCTGTTTCCAAGAAACTCCCCTTAAACATTAGGTTACAGAAAAGTCGAAAAGCAGAGTATGGAAAACTATATACCAGGCAAAACCTTACCAAAAGAAAGCTGGTGTGTCAATCTCGGAAAAATAAAACTTTCATTTAAAAATTACTACAAAGAGGCACCTGAGTGGTTCAGTTGGTTAAACATCTGACTTCGGCTCAGGTCATGATCTCCCTGCTCATGAGTTTGAGTCCCGCATCGGGCTCTGTGCTGACAGCTCAGAGCCTGGAGCTGCTTCTGATTCTGTGTCTCCCTCTCTCTCTGCCCCTCCCCCTTGCTTGTGCTCTCTCGCTCTCTCAAAAATAAATGTAATTTTAAAAATAAAAAATAAATAATTACTTAAAAATTACTACAAAAACTGCAGCGAGGTGCCATGTCACACCTATTACAATGGCTACTTACAAACAACAACAAAAACCGCAGAAAATAAGAAGTGCTGGTAATGCTGCGGAGACACTGGAAGCCTTGTGTGTCACTGGTAAGAATGCTAAGTGGTGCTGCCATTGTGGAAATCAGTATGGCAGTTCCTCAGAAGACTAAGCATACAGTTGTCCAATGACCCTGGGATTCTACCTCTGCAGATATACACAAACGGATTGAGAGCAGGACTTGAATAGATATTTTTGTACCTGTGCTCAAAGCAGCATTAAAGATGGAAAGAACCCACGAGTCCGTTGGCAGATGGATGGATAAGTAAAAATGTGTGTTTACACATATTCTTGAAAATAAATAATATATATTTTATGTAGGAGTATCTGTAAATAAATATGTGAGTAAATACACACACACACACACACACACACACACACACACACATTTCAGTCTTTAAAAACGAAGGAAATCCTGGGGCGCCTGGGTGGCGTAGTTGGTTGGGCGTCCGACTTTCGCTCGGGTCATGATCTCCCGGTTCGGGGGTTCGAGCCCCGCGTCGGGCTCTGTGCTGACTGCCAGCTCAGAGCCTGGAGCCTGTTTCGGTCTGTGACTCCCTCTCTCTCTGACCCTCCCCTGCTCATGCTGTCTCTATCTCTCTCTTAGAAATAAATAAAACATTAAAAAAAAAAAAAATGAAGGAAATCCTGACACTTGCTACAACATGGGGTAGCCTTGGGGACGTTATGCTGAGTGATGTAAGCCAGACACAAAGGGGCAAATATTGTATGATCTCGCTGCCTGAGGCACTGAGAGTAGTTAGATTCAGAGAGACAAAGTAGAGTGACGATTTCCAGGAGCTAAGGGGGAGGAGGAAGTGAGGAACGGCTATGTGATGAAGACAGAGTTTCAGTGCAGGAAGATCAAGAGCGGGAGATGGATGGTAATGATGGACGCACCACAATGTGAATGTACCACGTCAGTGAAATGCACACTCAGAAATGGCCTCAGAGGTAAATTTTATGTTGTGTTATCTTTTTATCACAATAAAAACAAAAAACTGGCTATGGATAAAGACAGCCACAATCACTAGTTAACTTGAGATCTGAACAACTAGATGTATCTAATAATATATATGATTATATATGATATATAATATATATTTTATATATAATATAAGAAGAAGAAAGAATAATTCTAAAGATGTGTGCATTTAGTATGTGCGCATGGCTTCTAAATATATAAAGCAAAAACTAAGAGAATTACTGGGAGAAAATTTGCAAGTTGATCATCATGTTTGGGAGGTTCTAACACACTTTTTTTCTTCCGTGATTGAATAAGCAAAGGAAAAACCCAATTATATGGCTGAAAAACAAAATTAACAAACGAGCTAAGGGACACATTCAGAACCTTATACTCCTGCATATGCTTCCACATACTCAAGCACGAAACAGCTTCTGCTGTGTAAATATCACGTTTAAAATAAGGTAATTACAATACAAATTAATGTAAATAGATCATTCTCTTCTCACAAAGATAAAAACCTATCAACACAATCTATATAGTACTCTCCATTCTGTCATATTTAAACATTCAATATAATTGAACTTCATGTTCTGTCTGTTCAAAACCATACTACGATTTTTTTTTAAACTCTACTGAGAAGTTTATAAAATGTCACAATAGCTCCTCGAAGAAATGGCTGACTCTAGGGCTGGAGCAGAGAAAATAGAAGATAAGCCTAGAGCAACTTGTAGTGCCGAAAAGAAAGGAAGTGCTTAAAAAAAATAAGAAGAAGAAAAAGAAAGAAAGAAAATAAAGGATGGGACATGTCAAAGAGACGAAGGAGCCAAACTCAAAGAGCTCCCAATGGCCAAAACTGGAAAAATTTAAACAGAATAATGTAGTATTGGATTATACAACAAAGCATAACATAAATATATACGAGTACACGCGGGTATAAATAAGTTATTGAATAAAGAGAGAAGAGATAGGGGCGCCTGGGTGGCTTAGTCGGTTAAGCGTCCGACTTTCGCTTGGGTCATGATCTCGCGGTTCGTGGGTTCGAGCCCCGCGTCGGGCTCTGTGCTGACTGCCAGCTCAGAGCCTGGAGCCTGTTTCAGTCTGTGACTCCCTCTCTCTCTGACCCTCCCCTGCTCACGCTGTCTCTCTCTCTCTCTCCTAGACATAAAGAGGTGGAGCTTAATTTCCTACCCTCCCCTCCCCCCCCAGGACAAGGACTGGTTGAACCAGACCATCTGACTGACACCACCTTAACCTAGTAGTCAGAGTTAACATCACTAACTAGTACTAGTTCATGTTGAAGTCACGTACCCCATCTGATGTGAGAAGGAGGGCAGTTTCCATCTGTGTGGTACCAGTCCTAAAACTCAAAACTCCAGTGTATACATGAATCTAAATCGAGGAACATTCTACAAAACAAACAAACAAAATGTGACCAGTTCTCCTCAAAATCACCTGTCAGGACATATAAGACAAGATTTGCGAAACTGTCACGCTCAGAGGAAAACAAGGAGACATGACATCTGAGCGTGATATCCTGGACTAGAAGCTGGAATGGAAAAGGGCCGTTTGTGGGGACCTGGGGGAAATTCGGATAAAGTCTGGAGTCTAGTTAGTAGTAACGTACTGATATTAATCCCTTAGTTTTGACCAACGTAAATGAATTCTCTGTATTGTCTTTGTAACTTTTATATAAATCTAAACTTACTGCAAAATTAAAGGTTACTTTTTAAAATGTTATAATCCACTCACTAATATTGTAGTATCGACTGGTAATCTGATTTATGGCTTAAACAGATGTGTGTATATAAGAAAAATTCCAAAGCCCCACTTGGCTAATTGCATGTGAATCCACACAAAGGGAAGAAGTTGGTGGGAAAAGTGAAAAAGAGACAGTGCCAAGTCACAGAATGCCTGCATCTAAATAAAATGAGTCAGTTCTTTTTTTTTTTTAATGTTGATTTATTTTTGAGAGAGACAGAGAGACAGAGCACAAGCAAGAGAGGGGCAGAGAGAGAGGGAGACACAGAATCCGAAGCAGCTCCAGGCTCCGAGCTGTCAGCACAGAGCCCGACGCGGGGCTCGAACCCACAAACCGTGAGATCATGACCCAAGCCGAAGTCGGACACTCAACCGACTGAGCTCCCCAGGCGCCCCATAAGAGTCAGTTCTGAATAACTAGGCACGTAAAGCTTCCTGAATTAGTAGTAAAGTGGAATTTTTATACGTAAGAACAGGAAACTTACAAGAGACCTCACCATGCAGCCCAAGTTGCTCATCCTCGCGCTTCCTGCCCAGTTCGGTGTCTACAGAAATGGACCTAACATGCCCATTCTGACCTCCCCATGCCTTTGTTTATTTTTTTTAATGTTTTTATTTATTTCTGAAAGAGAGAGAGAGAGAGAGAGAGAGAGAGTATTAGCAGGGAAGGGGCAGAGAGAGAGGGAGACACAGAATCCAAAGCAGCTCCAGGCTCTGAGCTGTCAGCACAGAGCCCGACGCGGGGCTCGAACCCATGAACCGTGAGATCATGACCTGAGCCAGAGTCAGACGCTTAACTGACTGAGCCACGCAGGCGCCCTTGCCTTTGTTTATTTTTGCAGTCTCTTCTGTCTAGAATGGCAATCTGAGGGGCACCTGGGACACCCCAGACCCTCAGGAATAAAGGTTTGGGTCACCCACCAGGTAAAAAAAAAATCATGACAAACTAACGTGCTTGCTGAGGGTAAATGGAATATGGAACAGGTGGTGGAAGAAGGTAGTTACAAATACCAGCTATGATGATGTAAACAGTTGCAGAAATGACGATTGTGATTGTCATGAGTGTTTCTTAATTTCTCCAGAAAGAGTATTTCTTCTTTCTCCAGGGAGATATATGTTAAAAATAAATGGCTCACACAATTATGGAAACCAGGAAGTCCAGAATCTTCAGAGAAGGTCAACAGGCTAGAGACCCAGGGAGAAGTTGATGTTGCAACTCAAGTCCAAAGTCGCAGGTAGCATTCCTTCTTCCTTGGGAGACTTCAGTCTTTTGTTTCTTCAGGCCTTCAACTGATTGGATGAGGCCCACCACCTCATGAAGAGTAATCTGCTTTACTCCGAGTCCACTGCTTTATTTTTTTTTAACTAAAAAAACTTCTATTTTAAATAGTCTCCATGTCCAACATGGGACTTGAACTCATGACTCTGAGATCAAGAGTTGTGTGCTTTACCAACTGAGCCAGCCGGGTACCCTGGTAGGCTACTGATTTAAATGTTCATCTCATCTAAAAAAAAAAAATACCTTCACAGCAACAGCTGGGCTAGTGTTTGACCCAATGGCAGGGGACCATTAGCCAAGGTAGCACATAAAATCAACCATAATATGGTTGGATTGTGGACATGCGTACTTTGAAGAGAGAAGAAATGGGATACATCAGCCCATCACATGTGGGGTCTGAGAGGAGGAGAGGTATAATCCCAAGCACTTGGAGTCACCATTGTCAGGCTACCTATGGAGATGCCTAGGGCACCACGGAGATACTAGTTACTGAGATGGGAGGGCTTCTGGGGACGGCAGACAAGGGAAGCAGAGTCAACGGTGGAGACCAGACTTCGGGGCTGGGAGTCAGAGACATCCGTTAGGCATCCGCTGCTGTGTACACAGCTGCATATTTGGAACTGGGGTTCGGGGAAGAGCTTCAGGCTGAAGACCGAACTCTCACACCGTCTTCTCTGTGAGCCGTTTGTTGAGATTACCCGCACAGATTGCTAAGTTAAAACGAATCTTCTGTGGCCCAGCTTGGGATGCAGAAAGTAGCTATGATTAAAAACCAAGGAGGATTAGAACAGAGAGAGACCAGCTCCTCCCAGGAGGCAGAGGGTTAACGGGCTGGAGAGACGCCAGAAGGAACATGAAGGAATCGCCTTCGTTGCAAGGATGAGGTTGACATGAAACCAGGACTTGCCCCCCGAGAAGCGGTGACAGCCAGGCGCACGGGCATCCTGGCCATTTTCCTGAGACGTGGTTTATGCCTGGGAGCTGGCGCCTGATGTCGTGAGGCGCATCTCCAGCGTCCAGAGTGATAAACCGGGGCTCGCATGCGGCCCCCTGTTTCGCGCAGCTCAGGACAGTAATGCGGCTTCTCTGCGCCTCCATCCCTGCATCTGTTAAAATAGCAGCGCGCTGCTGACCACTCCCTGGGCTCCTGCGGGCGTGAAGCGCTGCGGCTGGAGCCCACGCTCCACAAACGTTAGCCCTGGGCGCGGCAGGCTGTCCTCCCTCCTCTCTAGCCCCGCGAGGGCCTCGGATCCCCTCAGCCTGCGTACCTCCGGTTTGTGTGACACCTGTCAGCCGTCAGCAGGAGTTTGCAGAGCCGAGTTGAAACAGAGAGTGGCTCCCGAGGCCCCTCCCATGGCGTCGAGGAAGCAGGTGGAACTTCAACCCTTCCTGGGCCCGTGGGCATCCTTCCTGCCTCCCTCCTCCTCTCTGGGGGCAAGTGTCTCCCTGTGCCCTGCGTTCCAGCCCCCACCTTCTCATCTTCAGCCTCTCCTTAGACTCTTCCCTGCGGCGCCCTAGCATGCCCAGGGCTCTCTCGGGGGGAAGAATAGAAACACAAAACCACTCCTGCGCCGCGCTGGCCCTCCAGCCATCTCCCATCTGGCCTGTTCTCCACCAGCCTCGGGAGCATTATCTGCGGGACCCATCGGTCCAGCCAATGCCAAGCACTAAGCCCACCCTCCCTTCTCCAAAATGGCTTTCTTCCAGCGTCACCCATGACCAACTCTTTTACCAGATCCAACTGTTATTGTATAAACTTCATCTAACGCAACCCTTCTGTACCTTCAAGACCCCTAACCCCCGCCTTTTCTTGGGACACTGGACGGTCCCTCCCAGCTCTCCTCCTGCATCCCAGGCTGACGGGCCTCGGTCTCCCTGGCTGGCTCACCGCCCCCCAGGACGTTTAGTTCCTGACGAATGTGTCTTCTCTGACATCCACGTAGGCAATTCACACACTGAAGGGCTTCAGTTACTCCTGGGTGCCCATGACCCCAGCTGAAGCCTCCTCTTTGAACTCTGGGCCCACATTACCAATTCGACCTCCTCAAATCGGATTTGATATCTACCCAATCTGCCTGCTTCCTTCCATCGTCACTGCTGGGAGAACGAAGCACTGCCCGCATAACTCCACTGGGAAACTCCACACCTGCTTTCTCAGGTCTCTGCCTGAGGCACCCATTACCTTTGCCAGTTTTCATCTGTATCCTTTCCTGGTAACACACCTTGACCCTGAGCGTCAGGGTTTTTCTCAGTTCTGTGATTCCTTCAAGCGAGTTTCAAACCCGAGAGTAGTCCTGGGGACCCCCAGCACATCAGTGAATAGTCAGATGCCAAGAACCATGATTATAGTCTTGGATGTCAAAGAAAGGAAAGAAATGGGAGTAATCCCCAAACCCTAGGCCATGCTGATCCTGGTCTTCGGGCTAGGGGGTGGGGGTGGGAATGGAAGGAGTCACTGGTGACCAGAAGCTACTGGAAAGTGACATCACATGTGGAATAGGAGAACTTTAGAGCTGGGAAGCACCTTGGAGTGAGTGTCTTGTTCAAAGTCCCCCAAAGAAGTCTGGGGACATAGTATGAGCTGAGTGACCCAGGTCACAAGACTGGATTCAAACATATTGAATGCTCATTGAACATTAGGTGCCAGGCACTAGGCCAGATCGAAGGAATCAGTGCACTGTGCACAACAGAAAGGAAGGGGCCGTACCCTCCATCTCTCTGGGCTGGACCTGGGCCTGCAGGGGCTGGTGAGGCGGGCCGGAAGGGGGCTCCCAGGAGGGACAGCTGCAGTGACTCAGGAAGCCGCCCCAGGGCCCTCCATCTCCCTTCCAGAGCCCAGTTCTCCCAAACTGTGCATCTTTTAGCACTTTCTCTTTCATAATGAATTTAATCTAACCCCGCCCCCCACCTACACACACACACACACACACACACACACACACACACACGCACGCACCCCTCAGGATCAGAGGGAAATCATGTGCCCTAAAAGGACTGCAAAAGCACTTTGGAACCTTTATTTACAAATTACATACATTTTGGAGGGCGCCTCAAATACTTTCTGAGAAAGTGGGATATATAAGGCAGTTCAAGAAAGATTTTTCAATCAAGGCTTTCCCCCATTTTTTTTTTCTGAGCAAGGAAGAAAAGAAAGACAGAAATTTGTTATTTGTGAAGTGTACAAAGTGCCCAAGGATTTTCTAGACCCTTTGGGCTCAGTGATAGGTGATCTGGGGGCCCTGGGAGGTAGAAAGCATCATCTTCATTTAACAGATGGGAAAAGATGCTAATAAAGGACTCAGGAAGATGAAGTAACTTCACTGCTAAGTAATAACACTGGACGTGAACTTAGCTGGGTCTGACTTAGAGCACTGGGCCTTTTCCACTCATAGAAAATTTCTTCAGCTTCAGCTTACAGGTAGACCCTGGTTAATAAATGCAGTGTCACAGAAAGACCCAGTCAAGGCCAAAAAGCAAAGATCTCATTATATCAGCTCCACTTTGTCAGCCCAAGCCTTCACGAAGCACGTGGTTTGCTATGAAATCAGAGTTTTTGTCTAGAATTACTCTACGTGCATGCAGGAAAGGCAAGCAAGGCATAGACACAGTCCTCAGTTTCCCCTGCCCTCCAACCTCACGTTCTCATTAAGAAAGAAGGCCAACTGGCTCTTGTCCAACATGAGTTTAGAGTCAAAGGTGGGGAAGGCATTGGTCAGCTAAGGTTTATGCTGACACTGTGCTTATTATTCTTAATACTTATCTATTTATTTTTGAGAGAGAGAGAGAGCACAAGCAGGGGAGGGGCAAAGAGAGAGGAGACACAGAATCTGAAGCAGGCTGTCAGCATAGAGCCCAATGTGGGGCTCAAACTCACAAACTGTGAGGTCATGACCTGAGCTGAAGTCAGATGCTCAACAAACTAAGCCACCCAGGCACCACAACACTATACTTATTTTACTTTTTTAATGTTTATTTATTTATTTATTTATTTATTTATTTATTTATTTATTTATTTATTTATTTATTTATTTATTTTAATGTTTTTTTTTTAAATTTATTTCTAGGGGAGAGAGAGAGACAGCGTGATCAGGGGAGGGTCAGAGAGAGAGGGAGTCACAGACTCTGAAACAGGCTCCAGGCTCTGAGCTGGCAGTCAGCACAGAGCCCGACGCAGGGGCTCAAACCCACGCACCGCGAAATCATGACCTAAGCGAAAGTCGGACGGTTAACCGACTAAGTCACCCAGGTGCCCCAATGTTTATTTATTTTGAGAGAGAAAGAGAGAGACACACACACACAGCCTGAGCAGGGGAGGAGCAGAGAGAGAAGGAGAGACACAGACTCTGAAGCAGGCTCCAGGCTCCAAGCTGTCAGCACAGAGCCCGATGTGGGTCTTGAACTCACAAACTACAAGATCATGACCTGAGCCAAAGTCGGACGCTTAACGACTGAGCCACCCAGGCATCTGCCTCGCCCACACTGTACTTATAATATTATAATAACAGGACAAAGTCCAGGCTGCTGAAGCAGGGAAACTCTAAAGTTTGGTGGCTTACAGAAAAGTTTATTAAGCAATTAATAAGAGCCAAGGAACTGAGGAAACAGGGAGATTAGGGCAAGTCCTCATTCGCAAAGACGTCACGGCAGTCAGGGAGTTCAATGCTGCCTTCAGGACGCGTTGGCACCAGTGGACAGAGAAGGACCATTGAGACACAGAAGACAGCGATGGTTCTGGAGAGTGACGAAAAGGCAAACGTCCTTCCTACCACGAGTGGGAACAGCAGCGAGTCTAACACTCTCCAGCGGAAAGCAGAGAAGTAGGGCGATCACGGAGTAAGGTATTTAGAAAGAATTAGGCCCCTCTTATGCCCTGCCTTCGACCCTTTCATCCTACCTTGTACTCTGGGTGGTGCTGTGGCAATCTGTTTCCTGCGGGTGTAACCGGGCGCCCAGGTGTGTCTGGCCTCAGGGCTGCCCCGACGCTGCGGTGGGGACACCTGAATGAATGAGGGTCTGCCCACTTTCATGCATCCGCAACCAGAAGCTCACATCCCAGAGGACAAGTCGTGGCCATGGAACACGAGGCACCCGTGAGCACGTGCTCCCTCTCTGTCCAGAGCTGCACCGTGCGAGGCACGCTCTACACACTACTAGCAGGTACCAGGGGACTGAGTCTGTGATGGTTAATTTTATGTGCCAACTTGGAGGGCATTTTGGATGAGATTAACATTACAACAGTGCATGTTAAGTAAAGAAGAATGTCATCCATAATATGGGTGGGCCTCCTCCAATCAGTTGAAGGCCCGAGAATAGAGCAAAGCCCAACTTCCCAGAGCAAGAAATTCTCCAGCAGATCGTCTTTGGGCTTCATGTGTACCAACAGCTCTCAGGAGTCTCCAGCCTGCTGGCCCACACTGCAGCTCCTGGACTTCCCAGCTTCCGTAATCATATGAGCCGATTATTTAAGATAAATCTCTTCGTTCTGCTTCTCTGGAGAACCTTGAGTGACACAGAGCCCCAGTGACTGACTTGAGAACGCACACTCGTTTGGCTCTCCTCCGTCCCTGCTGCACTCTCCCTGTCTCTGGAATCACTCGCTTTCAACATAAACTGTGAAGGAATGTGCACACCTTTGTCTTGGGCTTGCCTTCTGGGTGTCCCCCAGCCAGTCTGCACAGGTACTACTGAAGACAGTCAATATACAAGGACATTCACGGCTCACACAGAGCCTAATGTGTTTTCTATTTCCAAGTATTGGGAGCCCCAGAACCCCGGCCAGGAGGCTAAAGCCCAATGGAGTCAATGCTCCTGGACCACCTCCTGCTTCTGTCCAGCAAAGATGCACTTCCGTCCATCAAAGAACCGTGCCCTTTCGTACCCTCCACGTTGCCTAGCACAAGGGAAGTGTCCTAAATATGCTTGCTGAGCTGAACTGGACATTTTATTTTTTTATGTTTTTTATTTATTTCTAGGAGAGAGAGAGAGACAGCGTGAGCAGGGGAGGGTCAGAGAGAGAGGGAGTCACAGACCGAAAGAGGCTCCAGGCTCTGAGCTGGCAGTCAGCACGGAGCCCGACGCAGGGCTCGAACCCACAACCGCGAGATCATGACCTAAGCGAAAGTCGGAAGCTTAACCGACTAAGCCACCCAAGCGCCCCTGAACTGGACATTTTATTTTAAAATTTGCCTGTGTGTTCTCATGATGTGGCTATAGTTTGTTATTGTTCAAATGCTGTTATTTGGTGAATCCAAATACAAAGGATTTGGCTAAGAGTTAAGCTCTGGTCCTACGTGGGCATGGATTCAAGGCTCAGTTCCTCCACTAACTGGCTTCGGCACACCATAATCTCTCTAGAAAGGAATGTAATTGGATTTTTCTGCCGAGAGAAAATAAAGGTCCATGTAGAATTCCCCTTCCAGCTAAACGTCAATACGACAATGAGGGAGAGAGGAGGGTTTTTCTTCTTTTTTTATTTTTTAATTTTTTGTAATGTTTTATTTATTTCTGAGAGAGAGACAGTGTGATCAGGGGAGAGTCAGAGAGAGAGGGAGACACAGAATCCGAAGCAGGTTCCAGGCTCCGAGCTGTCAGCACAGAGCCCATGCAGGGCTCGAACCCACAAACCGTGAGATCATGACCTGAGCCGAAGTCGGACGCTTAACCAACTGAGCCACCCAGGCGCCCGAGGGTTTTCCTTCTAAAGAGACTAAGAAAATGCCACGATAAAGGTTCTCACTGAAAGAAATGCAATAGGATTTATGTCAGCGTATAAAAAAGCATCTGGAAGAGAGAAATGTACACTTATCAATGATAAAGTAATTGGTAACTATGTGGCAAATCTAAATCGGCACTGCCTGTTTGGAAACAAATCTAGTGCTATAGATTTGAAGACCATACGGATGATAGACAGAAGTAAAATATTTGAGAATAATGACATAGAGATAGGAGGGGGTGTTTGGATTAAGGCATTTTAAGGTTTTGGTATTATTTAAGACTAAAGGAGAGACATTCGTTAATTTCAGATTAAGTTAAAATGAGTGTTAAGTATGGAAAAAGGAAGGTAGGAGTGGAGTAATGAAAGCTCAATCGAACCAATGAAAGAGAAGAGGCTTATTTAATCAAATAAATAAAAATCATGAAAGTGCAAAGTACAAAAGTAGATGGCAGGAATGAATGCATACGTGTCTACAGTCCCCATAACTGGACACGGAGTGACCAACCACTGGGAGACAGGGATGACAGACAAGGTAGAAATAAGAAAAATGCACCTGTATGATATTTACGAGACACATACCAAAAGCTGAAGTACCTGAAATATTGAGACTCAAGGAAGGGTAAAATGATGTAATAGGCCAATATTACCCAAAAGAAAGCTGGTGTACTTATCTTAATATCAGAAAAAAGCTAAAAGATGGAAAGTATCATTAGACTTAAGAGGCTATGATAAAAGGAATATTTTCTCACAAAGGTACAAAATTTCTGAACCTGTTTTGAACCAAACAGCATAATCTCAAAACATATAAATCAAAAGTTGACAGAATTACATGGAGAGATTGACAAATTCACAATGAAATGGGAGAATGTATCATCTTTCCAAGAACATATTGAACATTTATGAATACTGATCATGTACTAAGCTATAATGCAAGATTCAACAAATACAAAAAACCAGTATAATAAAGACCACTTCCTGAACTCAGTATCATAAGAATACAGCAAAAAATTAGCAAAAAAGTCTATATTATTACAATTTCTAGAAATAAACTTCAAAATAATTTATAGGTCAAAGAATTCAGAAACTGTAATAACTTAGGACTGGGGAATAATATTTTTATTTTACACTTCCCCTTCACTGTTCCATCCCCTCTTGACCAATGCTGTTAAGACAAAACACTGATGCGCACACACACCGTATGTTGGAAATGAAGAAACAAAAAAGTCATTAGCAGAAGACTCCAATATTGAGACTCAAAGAGGATCAAGCACAAGCCATTGGTAGAAGAGAGTTCAGTAAGATTGCAGGATATAAGATGAATATCCAAACGTTAAATTATTTGTCTATTTGATGACAACAAATAGTTGGGAACTAATTTTTAAAGATGCACCATTTTGCAGTAGTTACAAAGCACTTAAGGTAACTAGGAGAAAACCAAACAAAAGATGTGTAAAGTTACAATACCTTTGGAATAATATAAATGGGTGAGGAAATTTGATATTTTAACAACAGGAATTCTCCTCAAACTAATACTAAATATTATCATTAAATGCAATTTCACATAAAGTCTCAACAGGGCTTTTTTGAAGAACCTGTAAACTAATTCCTAAACGTAGGCAGAAGTGCAAAGAGTCAAGTATAATCAGGAACGCTTTGAATAATGTAGGGAGACTTGCTGTGCTCGTTATCAAGACTTACTATGAAGCTATTATAATTAAGTTATTGGTACTGAGATCAATATATTGTGAATCAGAACAGAGAGCCAAAACAGACTCATGCATGTATGAGACGGAACATAAACCAAGCTGGTATCACAAAAAGAAAAAGACTTAATAAATGAGACTTGATGCGGTTTGTTCCTGCAGCAGTGCACACACAGCTGGTGAGGGCAAATGTGGGCAAGGAGGACCCCGTGTTCCCAACCCAAAGAGTGGCGATCTGAGCTCTGGTCACTGACGGCTGCTTCTTATCACAGAGGGGCAGACAGAGGGGGGCGGCCACTGGTGCTCCACCTCTCTGCACTGTAGCAAGCCCCTCCCTCTAGGCTGAAGTGATTTCTGTCGATGTAAAGGGCCAGTGCCCCTTTCTCCTCCCCCCTCCTCATTATTCTCTTTTTTCCCCCTATTGGGAGCCAGACATTAAAGATTAGGACATTAAAAAACACTTGCATATAAGGAAAAAATTACAAAGTGATCCATGCATACCCAGGGAAAGGCTTAGAAAAGACCTGAGAAGAACTTAAAGGTAACACCTCAGGCTGATCTTTAGCACAGAGACAGCGAATAAAATAAAACAAACAAAAACAGGGGCATCTGGGGAGCTCAGTTGGTTGAGCATCTGACTTCAGCTCAGGTCATGATCTCACAGTTTGTGGGTTTGAGCCCCGCATTGGGCTCCATGTTAACAGCTCAGAGCCTGAAGCTTGCTTCATATTCTGTGTTTCCCTCCCTCTGCCCCTCCCCTGCTCTGTCTCTCTCTCTCAAAAATTAATAAACATTAAAAAATAATTAAAAACAATCAAACAAGCAAAACAAAATACCCAAAAAACCAAACCCTGGGAAAGAGGGAGAATATGATTTCCACCGTTATCACATTATTAGATTCAAAAGTCCAGTTTTCAACAACAAAAACCACAAGGGCATGCAAAGAAGCAGGAAAGTATGGCTCATTCAAAGGAAAAACAAAACGAAACAGAATCTGTCCCTGAAAATCACCTGATGGCAGATCTACTAGACAAAGACTTTATTTATTTATTTTTTAAATTTTTTTTTAATGTTTTTTATTTATTTCTAGGAGAGAGAGAGAGACAGACGCGTGAGCAGGGGAGGGTCAGAGAGAGAGGGAGTCACAGACTGAAACAGGCTCCAGGCTCTGAGCTGGCAGTCAGCACAGAGCCCGACGCGGGGCTCAAACCCATGAACTGCGAGATCATGACCTGAGCGAAAGTCGGACGCTTAACCGACTAAGCCACCCGGGCGCCCCAAGACAAAGACTTTAAAACAACAGTCTCAAAGAACTAAAGAAAGATGTGGAGAAAGTCAAGAAAGTGATGTAGGAACAAAATGGAAACAGGAGTAAAGGAGCAGTAACCCTAAAAAGAAACAAAAAAGAAATTCTGGGACTGGAAAGTATGATAACCTAAACAGAAAATTCACTACAAAGATTCAGAGATAGATTTGAGCAAACAGAAGAAAGCATCCCTGGAGCGCCTGGGGGCTCAGTTGGCTGAGTGTCCGACTTCAGCTCATGTCATGGTCTTGCAGTTTGTGAGTTTGAGCACCATATCAGGCTCTGTGCTAACAAACAGCTCAGAGCCTGGAGCCTGCTTCAGATTCTGTGTCTCCCTCTCTCTCTTTCCCCCTCCCTTGTTCATGCTCTGCCTCGCTCTGTCTCTCAAAAATAAATAAATGTTGGGGCACCTGGGTGGCTCAGTCGGTTAAGCATCCAACTTCTGCTCAGGTCATGATCTCACAGTCCATGGGTTCAAGCCCCACAATGGGCTCTGTGCTGACAGCTCAGAGGCTTGAGCCTTATTTGGATTCTGTGTCTCCCAATCTCTCTACCCCTCCCCTACTCATGCTCTGTCTCTCTCAAATATTTTTTTTTAAAAATTAAATAAATAAATGTCAAAAAAATTAGAAGAAAGCATCCCTGACCTTGAAGACAGGACAGTGGAAATGATCAGGTCTCAAGAATAGAAAGGAAAAACACTGGAAAAAAGTGAACAGAGCCTTATGGGCCTATAAGACACCATCAAGGAGCCCAACATACATGCTGTGGGAGTCTCACAGTAGGAGAAAGGGGCAGATAGAATATTTGAAGAAATAATGGCTGGAAACTTCCTAAATCTGATGGAAGACATGAATATAAACATCCAAGAAGCTCAATGAAGTCCAAATAAGATGAACTCAAAGAGCCCCACAGCAACACAATATAATTAAACTTTTGAAAGACAAAGAGCAAATCTTGAAAGTAACAACAGAGAAGCAAACCATCACATACAAGGGATCCTCACTAAGATGATCAGATTTCTTATTGGGAACTTTGAAGGCCCTCAGGCAGGAGGTCAATATATTCAAAATGCTAAAAGAAAAAAAAAAAAGCCCTGTCAACCAAAAATCCTATATCCTTCAAAAGTGAGGGAGATGGGGTGCCTGGGTGGCTCAGTCAGTTAGGTGTCTGACTCTGGCTCAGGTCATGACCTCATGGTTCATGGGTTCGAGCCCCGGGTCGGACTCTGTGTTGACAGCTCAGAGCCTGGAGCTGCTTCAGACTTTGTACCTCCTTCTCTCTTTCCCCCTCCCCCACTGTGCTCTGTCCATGTCACTCTCTCTCAAAAACAAATAAATATTTTAAAAATTAGGGAGAAATTAAGACATTACCAGAGAAGTCAAATTTGAGGGAGTTCATTACCACTAGACCTGCCCTACAAGAAATACTCAAGGGAGTCCTTCAAGGTGAAATAAAAGTACCCCAGACAGTAATTGAAACTGAACAGAGAAATAAATATCTCAATAAAGGTACATACATGGGCAATTGTTTAAAAGCTAGTATTGTAGCAACGGTTTGTAAATACATTTTTGGTTTTCTGCATGATTTAAGAAACGTACATGAAAAGGATTGTTATTCTAAAAGCTAATGTGATTGTAACTTCGGTTTCTAACTCCAAATTTTGCTTTCTATGTAGGCGATGAATGCATTTGCAAGAATTCCTAGCTTATGTTTGGGCATACAATGTATATAGATATAATTTGGGGGCCATCAACAACCAAAAGGGGTGAGGACAGAGGTGTAAAGAAGCAGAGCTTTTGGATGTTACTGAAGTTAAGCTGATACACATTCAAATTAGAGTATTGTAACTTTAGGATGTTAAATGTAATCTCCATAGTAACCACAAAGAAAATAGCTCTGGGATATACACAAAAGGAAATGGGAAAGAAATTTAAGCATTTTACTACAAAAAGTCAACTGAACACAAAAGAAGGTAGTAATGCAGGAAATGAGGAACAAAAAACTGTAAGATACACTGAAAACAGACAGCAAAATGACCAAAGTCCTTATCAGTAATTACTTTAGCTGTAAATGAATTAAACACCCCAATCAAAAGACCCCATTTGGCACAAGGAATAAAAATGCATGATCCAACTCTATGGTGTCTACAAGAGACATTTTAGATCCAAACACACAAACAGATTGAAAATGAGAGAGTGCACTAGTCTATGCCAATGGTGATCAGAACAGAGGAGGGGTGGCTCTCCAAATATCAGACTAAATACACTTTAAATCAGAAAAGGATACAAAAGACAAAGAAGATATAACAACAAGATATAACATTTATAAACATTTAGGAACTGTTCATTTCATCTCGGTTATATAATTTCTTAGCATAATTAGTCATAATATTCCATAGAGTCTTTTTTATTGCTCAAAGTCAGTTGTGATGTTTCATTTCCGATTTAACAGTTTGAGTGCTCTCTCTTTCCTTCTTGGTCAAACTAGCTACATTTTTGTTAATTTTGTTTTTGTTTGTCATTGTTGTTTTTTTTTAAATTGGTTTTCGGTTTTCCTGATTTTTCTCTTATTATATTTCTTTTCTCTATTTTATTTATTCCCACTCTCTCTCTCTCTAGTTTCTTAGAGTGGAAGTTTTGTTTATTGATTTGAGATCTTTCTTCTTTCTAACAAAAATTTTGTTCTATGGATGGCATTTGCTGTTTTCCTTAAGTTCTGGTATATTGTCTTCATTTTCATTCATCTCTATACATTTCCTAGTTTCTCTGGTGATTTTGATTGTTCTTTATTTATGAATGTGCTGTTTCAATTCCATATTTTTGAATTTCCCAAATTTCCTTCCTTCATTGATCTCTCATCTCATTCCACTGTGGTTTGAGAACAGACTTTGTACTTCAATTCTTTTAACTTTAGGAGGCTTGTTTTATGACCCAACTTATGGTCTATCCTGGAGAATGTCCCATGTGCACCTGAGAAGAATGTGTACTCTGGTGTTGTTGGGTGAAGTGGTCTGAAGACGCTTGTTAGGTGTAGCTGGTTCGGAGTGTTGCTTAAGTCATCTGTTTCTTTGGGGATCTTCTGCCAAAGTTGTCTATCCACTGTGGACAGAAGGATATTGAAGTCTGCAACTATTGTTGAGTTGTCTGTTTCTTCCTTCAATTCTGTGCCTTTTTTGTTTTGTGTACTTTGGTCTGGTGCTCTTAGGGAAGGTTAGTTGATTTTTGGAGGTCCTTAGTCCCCCATCCCAAAAGTACTTCCATCTTTGATATCTTATTTGGAGCCCAGGAAATATGTGAGCTTTTCCACTGGAGATCAATATTCTTCTATAAATAGCTTCTAGGGTGTGATATCAGGGTTCCTAATTCACAATGTACAATAATATGCATCTTCTACAGAGATGTCATATAACAGATCTCACTCTCTGGTACTATATGGAGGTTATGATCAAAGTTGTAGATAAAAACTAGCATAGTGACCCCTAATGTCCTTTTCAGTTTTCTCTTGTGAAAGTGATATGCTCCATATCGGCAACATCCTCAAACTTTATATTTCACCCAGACTATATATTTTACCTGAAAATCATAATTGCCAAACTACACAGCTGTCAGGTTTTTATCCCCAGCTAGAATCTGTTAGAATCTGTGTAGACTGCACCCTAGACCAAGTCACTATTCCCAGATTCCCCAACTTCTCCGTACATAGCTTTATGTATCATATTTTAGTTTCTTAACTGCCTGTCTCTCCATCACTCCTTTCTCACAGTGCTGGTTTCTACTTTAAGAAAACTCGAAGTGAAATGCTAAATCAGAATTTCACTCATTAGTCTCCATAATGAGGAGTTTTAGCCAGTACCTTCTCCACCTTTAGTCTTTGTCTTCCTACCATGCTCTGAGACGTTCTTTCCATATGAATTTTATCCAACAATAAATATTAAAGATTTGTTTTGCACTTGCCAATCTAACAAATGTGAGTTTTGCTGGCAAAAGAGTCTCAAAACAATTATGGAAGTAGTTCAGCTAAATCATAGATTGGGGAGTTTATTGCTGTTAAAGATATCTGAAACCCAACATGTTCTTCTGGAAAAGATTTCAATTACAGTGCTTATAGTATCTTTGCCTATTATGGCTCAGTGCAAATATTCTGCACATACAATGAGATAGGTATATACAATCCTAGGTTATCTTATTCCAGTTGTGCTCACAGTTTTTAATATTCTACACCCACTTTTTATTCAAAATACTCTTTTATTCTATCTGTCTATAGCTCATGTCTAGACTGAGACTAGTGTCACTTTGAGCCTTTCTTTCCCCCAAATCAATTTAAGCCCTTAGTGACCACGTTATGGACTGAATTGTGCCCCCAGTGCCAAATTCATTATGTTGAAGCCCGAATCCCGGAAGTCACTGTATTTGGATATAGGGTGCAGAAGGAATTAAGGTTGGATAAGATCATAAAGTTGGGGCCCTGATCCAATAGGATTAGTGTCCTACCAGACAACAGAGACAAGTTTCCTTCCCTATTTCTCGTGCACACCACGCAGAGGAAAGGCCACGCGAGGGCTGAGTGAGAAGGCAGCCATCCACTAGCCACGAATGGACCCTCTACAGCTTGATGTGGGACTTTCAACCTCCAAAACTGTGTGAAAATAAATGTCTGTTGCTTAAGCCACCCAGTTCATCTTGTTACAGCAGCCTGAGCAGACATATACACTGTGCCTGGCCCTAGAGACAGGCAAACAAATGAGACAAAGTCCTCAGCTCTAGGAGCACACGGTCTAGTAAGAAGGGACAGCTCATGAAAACACGTGGTCAGTGCTTCCAACTCAGCCTGCGAGTTCCGAAAGGCTCCACAGAGCACACATTTGAGCAAGGTTTTCAAAGAGGCCTGACGAGGTGAGGAAACAGCAACCCAGGAAGAGAGAACCCCCAGCAAGGACTGACACTTTATTTTTCTTTAATTTTTTAATGCTTGTTTATTTTTGAGAGAGAGACAACAGAGCATGAGTGGGGGAGGGGCAGAGAGAGAGGGAGACACAGAATCCGAAGCAGCTCCAGGCTCTGAGCTGTCAGCACAGAGCCTGACGCGGGGCTCGAACCCACGAACGGCGAGATTATGACCTGAGCCGAAATCGGACGCCTAACCGACTGAGCCCTCCGCCCCCAGGGCCCCAAGGGTTGACACTTTAAAAGGCAGGATATGTCTGGTGAACACTAAGAGGCCAGAGGGTACAGAGGACATGACAATGAGGCGTGGGAGGGGAGGGACTGGAAAGAGGGACCAGGACAGGAAGTGAAGGTCCCTCATGCCAAAGACCTTGCATTTCAATGTGAGAAAATATCACTCAACATGTTCGTTTACTAGAGGTCAGACTGGGTATCTTTTTTTTTAAGTTTATTTATTTTGAGTGAGAGAGAGCATGACCTGATAGGAACAGAGAGGAGGGAGAGAGAATCCCAAGCAGGCTCCGAGCTGTCAGCACAGAGCCTGACGCAGGGCTCGAATCATGAACTGTGAGATCATGACCTGAGCCGAAATCAAGAAGCAGATGTTCAATCGACTGAGCCACCCGGGGGCCCCTACGGACTAGGTGTGTTCACAACAGGAATTAATTTTCTCCCTCTCGAGGTGAGAAATCTGAAATCAAGGAGTCAGCAAGGTTGGTTTTGTACGAGGCCTCCCTCATCAGCTGCGGGTGGCTGCCTTCTCCCTGGGCAGCAGGGACTGTCCCTCTGTAAGCACAACTGTGTCCAAACTCCCCCTTCTTGTAAAGATGGCATTCATATTGGATTAGGGCCCACCTTAATGAACTCATTTTAACTTAATTACCTCTTTAGAGATGCTATCCCCAAATGTGGCCCCATTTCAAGTTATGGGGGTTACTCCTTCAACCAGGGAACAGCCCAGCCCGTAACGAACAACTACCACAGGTACCGTACAAGTGAGTTTGAGACATTGCCTGCTAGGGAAGGGATTCCTTTTATGCCATTTGTTCACGTTTCCCCCCACTGGGCTCCTAGGGTTTGAAAGATTTCATCTGCCGAAGTATGCTGATTAACTTATAAATTCTCCATTTTCAAAAAACAAAGATGGTAGATCGGTCAGATCTGATGAGCAGGCAACATCTAGAATGACCAGACTGAGTTGATAAAATCTCAACCAAGAGGAGAATTTGACGTTCACATCAACCTGTGAGGATTTATTGTGGGTGCGTGTGTGTGTGCGTGTGTGTGTGTTGTGGCTGAAGACAAGACTTTCTGGAGTAGAACAGGAGCTGAAGTGTAGGCTCCTACACACACACACACACACACACACACACACACACACGTTGAGTGTGTCTGCATCGTGGCACTTAGCATATCGTACTGCAATTTTATGGGTCTGCATCCCCCCCCAGATTCTGAACCCCTGTCCACAGGGACCCCACCTCACTCCTTCTGCAACCCCAGCAATGTCCCTGATGGTCTTGAACTGACCAGACCCACTGCAACGTGCAGAGCAGGGGCCACAGAGTTCAAAGCCACTGTTCTAGGATGTTCGGTATACATGGGAAGGGTCTACAGTCACATGTTCACACCCCTGCCTCACACACACTCTCATCTTAAATGCCATCAAGCCGCAGATGCAGATGCTACAGAGTCTGATATGGATACAGCTGCGGGCTCCTGAGCGGAGGCTCACGGGGCGCTCGGCGGAGCCGGCAGGGAACGATCTCCACTTCCTTGTCTATTCCTGGCTGACTCCCACTCCCACTGAGAACAAAGGTATCACCCGGGCCTGGCAGAGTCTCAAAGTTAATACCATCTTAATAAATGCCATTGAATGAATGAATAAATGCGTACATAAATACATGAATAAAAGAAATGTAAGTAAAAATAACAAAAGCTGGGGCACTCAGGCAAGGAGGAGGTGAGTTGGGCTTTGACAGATGAAGAGGAACTTGGAATAGGCAGAGAAGAAGGAGAGAGACACATTCAGGTGAGGAAATCACAAGAGAAAATTCCGGGATGGAAATATGTTTTACGGTTTTCAGTAGGTAAAAATTTTAATCAGCTTAACAACAACCCACAACCCTTGGACCAACTACAGTAGGTAAAAATTTTAAATCCAAGTTTGATATACAGAGAAAAGTTTACAAACCATAAAGGTACAGCTAAATGAATCATCAGAAAGGAAATATATCCACATAACCCCCTTTGAGATCAAGAAATAGAACATTCTTCTCTGTATCTCCTTTTGTATGGTTGAATATTGATCCACAGGATGTATTAGAAAATATCAACATAAACACCTAAGAGGGGATATGTCACCTCCTCGGTCCATCCCGGTAGGATGAACAATGGCCACCCAAAGACAGCAAGTCTTAATCCCAGGGACTTGTAAGTGTTACCTTATTTGGAAACCAGGATATGGACATAGCTTGTGAGGGCCGCTACCACAGCGCTGACAGACACAGATTAGCGTCAGTCTGTTGTCAAAATCACCTATGGGCCAAGTTACTAACAGAAGTTTACACCTGCCAGGCTGAGGGCCAGATCTCAGGCAACTGCTGGTTCCCTTCTGTCCCACCACAAACCGCCACCGTGCCTGTCACCTCTTTCCATCAAAGCAGCACAAGTCATTATTATTTCCATTTTGCAGATCAATAAACTGAGCTTCCAAAGATGTGAGTAAAGCTGCAGGTCAAACGTGGTGAGGACAGAGCTGGGGTCTGGACTCTGGCGTGATCATGGAAATAACACCTCTCGACTCGATCCCCCCACCTCCTTCACCCCTTCCAGGACTATTACACAGTCTCTCACTTTGGGGCCATGCACACTGTGACAGATGACAAACACAAGAGGAGACTTCCACGGATCTCTGAAAAAAACCCGTACATCCTCTTGAGTTTTCTGTTCTACTCCTGGCCTCCTGATTCCTGGGGCCTTCACTTAGATCACATGGCCGGTCCCCTCACCCCCGCAGTCACACTCTCAAAGTCTGCCACACTGTGTCCACACGCTTCTTTAAAGAGGGCTTCCCGGAACTGACAATTAAAACTTTTATCGAGTACGTACGTGCCAGGCTCCCTTCTAAGTTCTTCAATCATAGAACTTCAGTTTAATGTCAACAACTCCATTAAGTAAGATTACTATTCTTCCCTATACTGGAAATGAGGAAACAGACATGCAAGTGAAGTATCTTGCTCAAGGCCACAAACTAGGAAATGAAAGCTGGTGCTGAAATGGGAGCCCTGCATTCTTAACCTCAACTGTCTATGCTGCCTCGCCTTGTGCCTACTCAGTTGGAAGAGATCACCTCCCTTGTTTCAAATACTATGCCCCATGTAATGCAACCTTAGGTCACATGGCAGTTACACATGTGCAGGCGTTTGTTCTTGCTAAATGCGTATGCCTCTGTCCCTCTCTTCTTCTTACCAGAAGAGGCCCCGAAAGCCACAGACGTGGAGAAAAAGTATGTGGCAGGTAAGGGGTGGACAGGCAGAGAGAAGGCTAAGAACACGAGAAGGCTGGCCACAAAAGGAGATGAAGGATCTAATAAAACAGCTAGCGGGTCAACACAGAGGTGCAATGACAGAGCAGGTGCAGGAAGGCCGTGGGTTGGTTTGGGGCAAATCTCACAGACCCTGTGTGTGCATCACATGACCCCTGAGAGTCCTCAAAGGCAGGCGGGGCACTGTACGTGGCTGCGTGTAGAAGAGCACCTGCACACAGCAAACCTTGAAACCGCTGATCACTCATAGGCCCACGCAACGCGGAAGGAGAAGAGCATCCCGTTGCCAGCACTTCAGACACGGCGGGGATGCAAGCACATCGTACCTCTTCAAACACGTGGTGGCTCTGCTCGCGGGGGGTCTCTCCAGCTTTGTCTCCAAGTCTCACGCACCTCAGTGACCTCACCGTCCGTCGCTGCCTCCGCCCCCTTTCCACGTACACAAAATCCACTCGTCCTCGGAGGCCACTCGGCCCCAGGGCTGTGACCACGTGCTTCATCCCGTCCGCCTGCGGGGATCTGTCCTGCTGCAGAACTCGGCCCCACCTTTGCCTCGGCCATCACTGGGCCGCGATACCTCCTGATGGCTTGCTTTCATTCTTTCATTCTTGCTGGCAAAATTTTGTTCCCAGAAAAAGGATACAATGGGCTGCTCCATGTCATTCCCGGTATTTTGGGCCGTTTTTTAAAACATGCTAAATGCTGCCACTGTTTTTTTTTCAGTGACTGTAAAGCCTCCAGAGAAAATAAATAACAGCTGTAGGAAATGTAGCAGTTTGTTTTAATCCTTTGCACTGATGTCTGAAATGTGAAAAACAAGCTGGGACATGTTGGAAGTGCCCAACGGAGTGGAATCTCCAGGATGAAGTTAAGTCTTAAAAGGGTCTTGAAAGAATCCAGCTAAATCCCAGTTTAATCATTAATTTTTTTTTTTTGTTATGAAGCCAAACGTGTTGACCTTGAGAAAGATCTAGTCTAGAATCTTTAAAGGGGGACAGGGAGTCTCTGACTACCTACTGGAAATCATAAATTTAACAGTAAAACTACTGGAGCTAAGACATCACAGTTCTTGGCTTTTAGCTAGAATTGTGAGAACTCGGTGCAATTACATTAGTTATGGTGCTGGAAGCCTAAACCTCTGAATGTTAGTTATATTTTTTTATTAGTAAAGGGAAAACTGAATTATTATTTCATAACCAAAATCTTTTAAAACAAGAATCCCACTAGAAACAACAATTTAGGGGTGTCTGGGTGGCTCAGTCAGTTAAGTGTTCGACTTCAGCTCAGGTCATGATCTCATGTTGAGCTCGATCCCGTGTTGGGCTCTGTGCTGTCAGCGCAGATCCTGCTTCGGATCCTCTGCCCCCCTCTCCTTGCCCCTCCCCCGCCTGCACCCACACACACCCTCAAAAGTAAAATAAACATAAAAAAAGAAAAAATTATTTAATACCTTTAATATTCCCATTTAATCCTTGCAACCTAATGAAGGTACTGTTATCACCTTCGATTTACAGGTGAGGACACTGATGAGCTCAGAGTTCAAGAGCTTGTCCAAGGCCATCTGGCTCTCAAGCAGCATGTTCAGGAATCAGAGTCAGGGCAATGAATGCCAGAGCTCAGGCTCTTCCTCACCGTGTTATTCATCTCCCTTTTCTCTCTGTTTGGAGGGACTCTGCCTTCCCAACAACTAAAAGAGGAAGACTCCCCAATAGGTTCAAGTTCAGGCAGGAGGCAGCAATGGGGGGAAGCAGACTCTCAGGGAGTGCCTGCTGTAGACACAGCACCTCATGGATTTCTGGATCTCAGCGAGTCTGGGGGAAAGTGTATCTGGGGCGCCTGGGGGCTCAGTAGGTTAAGCATCTGACTTCGGCTCAGGTCATGATCTCACAGTTCGTGGGTTCGAGCCCCACATCGGGCTCTGTGCTGACAGCTTAGAACCTGGAGCTGCTTCAGAATCTGTATCTCCCTCTCCCTCTGACCCTCCTCTGCTCACACCGTGTCTCTCTTCAGAAATAAATAAAACATTTTAAAAAAAATTTTAAAAAAGTGTATCATCTAAGAACTATGAAACTTTGGGGCACAATCATTTAAGAAAGAATTCCATGCTCTGTGGTCTGGTGATAATACCCCAAATTCTCCATGCTGCTGCCTTTAGTACCTACCTTCTCTTGACCATGGATGTCATTTTATAAATACCCAGTCACCCTCCTGGAGACTGAAGAATGGGATGAGAAAAGCAGCATGTGCCACTGCTATCTACCCATTTGTTCTAGTTTTTCCCTTTTTCTTTAGGTAAAAAATATTCGAGGACGGGGCACAAATTCTCTTCAATAAATGGCTCAAAATGAAAGACAAAAGTGCAAGTACATTTCTAGATTTAAAGAATTGTCACTTTAAAGAGGTCACTCCAGGGGCACTTGGGGGCTCCGTCAGTTGAGCATCAGGCTCTTGATTTCAGCTCAGGTCATGATCCTGGGGTCGTGAGATCAAGCCCCACGGAAGGCTCTGTGCTGAGCATGGAGCCTGCTTGGCATTCTCCTCCGCCCCTCCCCCCCACACTGCTCTCCCCTATTTGAATGTTCTCTGAAATTAAAAAAAATAATAAAGAGGTCACTCCAAGAGGCACCTGGGTAGCTCAGTCAGTTAAGCATTTTACTCTTGATCTCAGCTCAGGCCTCGATCTCAGGGTTAGAAGTTTAAGCCCCCGCATTGGGCTCTGCATTGGGCATGAAACCTCCTTAAAGATAAACGAATAGGCCACTGCAGATATGAAGGTGGCAGCTTCTGTGAGTCGGGGACCTCCGTAGCCCAACCCCAGCCCGCAGCCCACTGCCAGGCTGACGGTCCAGCAGCTATGTGAATTCCTTAACGCCAGGCGCTGAGTGGCTTCCTGTTGTCTCATGCTTTCTGTTACGTCCTAACAGAGAATGATACCGATCTCAAAGCTCAAGTCTACCTGAACTGAAGGCCAGGACACAGCTGCAATTCAACAGGTCTTATCTTGCAATTTTCTTCACCAGGTTAAACTAGACTTCAAGTGTCCAAGATGTTAATGAGTGGATCGTAGTGGCAAAGCCGATCCAATGGTGGATCCTGTCCGTTGCTGGGACTCTAGCAGGCGAGCAGGGCAGCGTGAACTTGTATTTGACTTAGGTGAGGCAGGTAAACCAACAGGTGCACGTGCTTATTTACGGAACCTACGAAAATGACCCCTCCTGGGCAAGCCTAAGAATCCTCAGCAGTTAAGCACAGTGAAAGGGATTTCAGAAATATTGTCCAACACTTTTGGGGAACTATTTCACAAATTTCACAAAGAGCTTCACTAAATGGACGTAACCAAATTCAATGGAGGTAGAGGTCTGCGTGCAAATTGCCTCTATTCTCCCGAGTTATAGCCAGTTTAAGGCTGTCATTTCAGTAAGCGCTTGAATTTTACCACATAATGTGCAAGTCAGCTAAAGTGCTATTAAACGCACAAACCTTTTTACGTGCCTTAGAAAGGCATCGATCACCTAAAGCTACAATATGTAATTAAGAAGTAAATGTACCGTTTTGCTTTGCCTCACAAGATAAATTTTTAATTATTTCCAGAATAAAAGGTGTGATTTTAACTAGCTACATTTCAACGATAAATACACCTGATCCCTGAACAACATGGAAGGTAGGGTCACTGACGCCCCTCCCTGTCAAAAATCCAAGTGTAACTCTTGGCTTCCCCAAAACTTAACTACTGTTGACCGGAAGTCTTACTCAAAACACAGTCAATTAACTGTTGACAGAGCTTGTATATACATTATGCATTGTGTTCTTGCAATAAAGCTGGACGAAAGGAAGTCAAAAGAAAAATACTATACTGTGTTTATTGAAAAAAAATCCTACATGGTTCAAGCCTGTGTTGTCCAAGGGTCACCTGTACATACGTGAAAGGCCACCACCGTCTGTGTTCCGTATGTGGTAACAACCTAGATATTATATAGCAATATCTATACTTACTTTTTTTTTAATGTTTATTTCTAGGAGAGAGAGAGAGAGAGATAGCGTGAGCAGGGGTGGGTCAGAGAGAGAGGGAGTCACAGACTGAAACAGGCTCCAGGCTATGAGCTGGCAGACAGCACAGAGCCCGACGTGGGGCTCAAACCCACGAACCGCGAGATCATGACCTAAGCAAAAGTTGGACGCTTAACCGACTAAGCCACCCAGGCGCCCCTATACTTTCATGTTAAAAACAAAAATTACTGTTCAATTTGTAGGAAGGCACTAGGGACACCTGGGTGGCTCAGTCAGTTTAGCACCCAATCTCGGTTTCAGCTCAGGTCATGGTCTTGCTGCTTCGTGGGTTCGAGCCTTGAGCCAGGCTCTGCTTGTGTAGTAAGGAGCCTGCTTGGGATTCTCTCTCTGCCCCTCCCCGACTTGTACTGTCTCTCTCTCTTTTTTTTTTTTAATGTTTTTTATTTATTTATAGGAGAGAGAGAGAGACCGCGTGAGCAGGGGAGGGTCAGAGAGAGAGGGAGTCACAGACTGAAACAGGCTCCAGGCTCTGAGCTGGCAGTCAGCACAGAGCCCGACGCGGGGCTCCAACCCACGAACCGCGAGATCATGACCTAAGCAAAAGTCAGACACTTAACCGACTAAGCCACCCAGGCGCCCCTCTCTCTTTTTAAAGAAGGCACTAGAGATATTTTGGAATGAATGAGCCTCACACAGACAGAACCACATACGAGGATTCACAAGCTGTTGATCAGAAGGGAGCTAAGGAAAAGTCTGGGATATTATTTCTCTCAATAAAGAAAAAGGGTTCGTATTTTTGGTAACTAGTTGAGGGCCTATAATGTGCTACGGACGGTGATGCGAGGTGAGACTGGGGGCTGGGAGGGAACTGGGAAGAAGGTGCCCGGGAAGGTTTAAGTGATGGGAGTTTAGGACAGTCAGTAAAGGCCAGGAAGGCTGCCCTGGGACAGATGAGTAGCCACTGCGGCTTGGCACCAAGCATCTGTGGAGTCCCCAACCCAGGCAGGTACTGCATGGTTGTAGAAAGGGCCTGTGGAAAGGGACGCCAGGCTGGAAGTAAGACCCGGGCTCTGGTTCTAACCACATGGGTGGCTCTGATAAGTCGTGCGCCACCCAGAAGCTGTACTGTAAGTTCTGTTCATACCGATATAAACAAAAACACTACAGAGCATGGCATTAATGACCACACAGTAATACAGGATTAGTTAACCTTCTCCGACTAGTTATACATACAATTCGCAAGGACAAGCAACATTCTCCTGACTGGATTTCTTTTTCAACCTACCCCGAGGCGGGGGTGGGGTGGGGTGGGGTGGGGACCCCCAGACATCTGGCAACATCTACATTTTGGATTCCTAGGAGGAAGTCATCCTAAGGGCAGGGAATACGTCGGGCTTTATTTCAAACGCAGGGGCCACTTTTTAAAAAAATTTTTCTTTAAAAAATGTGTATTGAGAGAGACAATGCAAGTAGGAGAGGGGCAGAGAGGGAGAGGGAGACACAGAATCCGAGCAGGCTCCAGGCTCTGAGCTGTCAGCACAGAACCGGAGGCAGGGCTGGAGATCGTGATCTGAGCTGAAGTCAAAAGCTGAGTCTGCATCCGACTTCAGCTCAGGTCATGATCTCACAGTTAGTGGGTTCGAGCCCCACATCAGGCTCTGTGCTGATGGCTCAGCCTGTTTCAGATTCTGTGTCTCCCTCTCTCTCTGCCCCTTCCCCACTCATTCTGTCTCTCAAAACTGAATAAATGCTAAAAAAATTTAAAAAGAAAAAAAAAAGCTGAGTCACCCAGGCGCCCGAGGGACCATCGTTCTTAACCCTCATGTGTGCAGTCTAGCTGGCTAAGGAGTCCTTATTAACACACTGGTCCAAGGCCGCGCTTTCGGGGAGGGGAGGGCTCCTCAGCGGGTGAAATCAGGCGCAAACTTGTTCTCTCCGAACCCGCAGAAACCTTCTTTCGGTTTTCAAATACTCAAGAGCCATACACCCCTCCCCCACCAAAAAGGTTAAGGACCACGGCTCTGGGAAATGTTCCTCTCCGGAAGCTTGTTTCCTAAATAGTTCTGGGCCTGACTCCCGGCGTGTCGGTGGCCGAGTCTCACGACCCACGAGGCAGGGACGGGCGCAGGGCCCCGTAACCTCCACTCCCCGGAGCCCCTACACCTTAGTGCTTGCAAGGGCTCCGCGGGGATATTCCGACGAGAGCGCGGGAACCGAGGGGCCGGTCGCGCAGTTTGGCCTCGCGTCTGCGGACCGCCTCTTCGTGGAGTCCCCACGAGCGGCCCATTCGGGTACGTTCCTTCGCCTCCAGGGCACCCGCCGCGGAAAGCACGCACCAGCCGGGCGTCCGAGCAGGTCCGTTTCGTTCTCCTCCACGACGGAGGCGGGCGCTCGGCGCTCCGCAGTCCCAGCGCCCCGTGCCCTCAGCGGCCAGGAACGTCGCCCCGACCCGGGCAGGGTGCCGCCTGGGCCAGCCCTCCGGGGACAGGGCGGGGGCGCCCGGCTCCCAATTCCACTCCGGATTCCCGACCGTCTGTCTCTTCGCAGCCCCGCGGCGCCTCGCCCGGATCGCCCCGATCACGCTCGCGGCCTGGCCGCGCGGTCCAGAACGCCCGGCAAAGCCACCTCGCCCAACCGCAGACACCCGCGCGTCACCCGCGCCCCAGACGCGTCCCGCCACCGACACGTGACCTGCGCGCGCAAACTCCCGCAGCCGGCGCCGGCTCCCCCGGCGGAGGCCCGCGCGTGCCTGAACGCACGCATGCGCGCGTGTGGGTGCGCCGGGCGCGCTCCTCCCGGCGAAGGTTTCCAAGCAGTTGCGCGCATGCGCTGCGTGACGTTCCAGGGCCGGAGGAGGGAAGAACTGCGCGCCTAGACTCCGGCGCGCTTGCGCAATAGCTAGACGCGGGCGTTTCTTTCCTTCCTTTTTATAGAGTTGGTTGGGAGGAGGGGCGAGGTTGGAGTTGTAAGATGGCGGCCTGGAGCGCGTCGGGCGCTGTCCCGCCGGCGGTCTCCGGCTGAGCTCGAAGCTCTCCCTCGCTGCTGAACACAGAGAGGCGCGGCGTGGCCCCCAGAGGACATGGTGTTTGAGATCCGGGGCTTGCTGACCACCAAATCCTTCGAGAACCTCGGCGCACCGGAAGCGACCGGGCGCGCCCAGCGGGGCGAGCAGCGGCCGCTTCCGACCCGAGGCCCGTGCGGCTGCAACCTCGCACCTGCTCGCTGCCGCGCACCCGGCTTTCGCCGCACCCACAGCGCAGCGAGTGCGGCGGCGGCCGCCTGGGAGGTAAGGGGAGGGCGGGCAGCGCGGCCGGAGCCGAGCGTGGGGAGAGGCGCCGGGGTCACGGTACGGGTCTTGGCCAGGAACGGGGAGCTGGGCTGCGGGGCCTGGGCCTGGGGAGGAGGAAGCTGGGCCGGGTGCGGGGCTCGGAGCTGGAAGGGGGACCCTGGGCAGGAGCCGGGGTGAGGGGCCCGGGTGTGGGGTGGAGGAAGCCGAGGTCCGGGAGCGTGACCCGGTCCCGGAAGGAGGGCCCAGGACAGGAGCCGGGGTGAGAGCCCCAGGTCTGGGGCGGAGGAAGCCGAGGTCCGGGCGCAGGACTCCGACCTGGAAGGGGGACCCTGGGCAGGAGCCGGGGTGAGGGGCCCGGGTCTGGGGCGGAGGAAGCCGAGGTCCGGGTGCGGGACCCGGACCCGGAAGAGGGCCCTGGACAGGAGGAGCCGGGGTGAGGGCGCGGGGCCGCGGGGTGGTGGGGTCCGCCGGGGAGGGTGGGGCGGAATGACCACCTCGGCGCGTAGTCGGGTGCTGTTTGTGAAGCCAGGCGCCGGGCCGACGTGTCGGGGCTGCAGCGCCCAACTTGGGGGAGGCTCGCCCGGGTGCGGGACCCTCGCAGCCCCGGCTGGAGGCGGAGGCCGGAGCGGGCAGCGGCCGTCCCGACCCGGCCATCCTTCCTGGCCTTTTCCCTCGGCACTTCTTCCTTCCTGGGCATCTCGCCGCTCCCCACTCGCCCCCTACGCTACCTCTGTTCCTCAGCTTCACTTTTTATTGCAGTCTGGGCTATGGATCTTTTATTCTGTCCCGTTAAGAAGCAGTTCCGAGACTTTGTTTTTCCCTGGCATTTCAGGCTCTGGGGTCTGCCTCCTTCCCCCCCCCACCCCTCCAGCCCTCTGTCAGATACGGTCAAATCTGCTTTCGTCTTAAGGTACAGTGATGTTGACTTAAGTTCAGCCCCGAGGATGCGGCAGCACCTACTGGCAGAGACCACGTAACTCAGTCAGGCACAAATAATAGCTTTTTCCCAATTAAGAAAACTGTCTATTTGCTGTGACGGTGTTTCATACCTAGGAAATCCTTTCAAAATGTGGTACCTTTTTAACCACAATCCCAAACGTTTTCTAAATTCTTTTTTTTTTAAACCAGATTTTATTTTTAAGTAATCTCTACATCCAAAGTGGGGCTAGAACTTAGAACCGGGACAAGAGTAGAATACTCTACTGACTCAGCCAGCCAGACATCCCTAAATTCTTAATAATAGCCAGGACATAAAACTTCCTTAGGTGCTAGGCCTTGTTCTGAGTACTTAACAGAGATTTCCACCCCCGCCCCCATTCTTTTTGCACAAAAAGAAAATTCATTGTCTGAAACATCATCCTTTGAAATAAAATGTGGATTTGCTAAAATGTATTTTAAAGCCTGGTTCATAAATGAATTCTCTTTTTCCACACTATACTTTTTACATTTTGAAGGAAAAAGGGGTTTTTTTTTTGTGTTGTTTTTTTTTTTTATAGATTTGCTTCTTACAAAAATTGTTTCTTTAATAATATTTATTACACCTCTCCACTGTTCCGGGCACTGCTCCCAACTAAGTTTTGTGTTGTTGTTGTTGTTTTTTAGTTTTTTTTAATGTTTTGTTTATTTATGAGAGAGATAGTGTGAGCAGTGGAGGGTCAGAGAGAGGCAGACACAGAATCTGAAGCAGGCTCCAGGCTGCGATCTGTCAGCACAGAGCCCGACGCGGGGCTGGAACCCACGAACCATGAGATCATGACCTGAGCCGAAGTTGGACGTTCAACCGACTGAGCCCCCCAGGCGCCCCAAACAAAGTTTTTCCTTGATCTTTCTTCCCAACACCTTCCTTCTCTACAGATGAAGAGGCCAGGTCACAACAGTTAAAGAGATCGAGCAAGAAAGTGGCAGAACGGAGATGCTGGCATCTTGTAGTATTTTCTGAAATCCTTAGTGCCCCAGGTCGCTGACCGAGCACTTCCTGGAATACCTCCTAGGAGATGGACAGTTCGGGGCCTTTGGAGTGGAGCAGTGAACCAAGCGAAGATTGCTGCCCGGGGGTGGGGTTGCTGACCGAATAAACAGGGTAGGACAGGGAAGCAGCTACGTTCATTTTGGTTGTTTTACTCTGCTGGTTATCGCCTCGCGTGTGGGTGTGAGTTAGATGCTGAAATTTCACTACGGTTTTTGCACTTTCAGCGCCACCCTTTTTTTGCCTTATTAACTTACTCGTAGCTGAGAGCCAAAAATGACTATTTCAACTTCTCCCCTCTTCTGCCCTCTGGTGGAGGTGTTAGTTACCGAGTACGAAAAGAATCCTGGCAGAGACGTGGCCTCTAACAGTTGGAATGTCTGAAAACACCTTGATTGTTTGAATGACAAAGGTTAATGGCAAAATTTAACCAGGTCTAGGAGGGGAGGGGAGACCTTAAAAAAGGATTTGCAGGTAATGGCTGGGTCTCATATTTCATGGGTTAGCAACTTGGATTTTAAAACCATTTATTCTATAATCAGGAACGAAAGCCTATACGTAGCTGTAAAGAAGAAATTCAAGTATTACTAGGAAATTATTAAAAGCTTTAAATCCCCTATGTAATTAGTTAGTCCACAGGGGCCAGATTTTGGAGGACTTTGGAATGTCAACGTTTGAATTTTATTTTGTAGAGACTAAAGAGAAATAGGCCTTGTGTGAATGTGTATTGTAATGGACATGAAATTCTAGGAACTGGCTCTGGTGGGTTGTGGTGTTGAGGCGAATGAAAGTGGGGAAAGATCCAGAGAAAGGGAGTCTAGACTAGTTTCAGGGTCCCTGAATGAACTGGTACATTCTGGGCAGGGTGCATAACACGGGAAATGGAATTTGCTTGGTCCATTTAGCTGGTGAGTTAGAGAACAAGCCAGCACAACATGCACAGTGCAGCTCTCTATTGAGTATGTTGGTATTTTTGTGTTTGATAGCAAAGGATATACATTAGGATCAGAAAACATTACGTCTTTTAAGGGATGGCTTCAAGGACCCTCTCTGGCTAGCTGCTTGTGTCTGCCGTGCAGATAATACTGTCACTTACTCCCCATTCCCCTCCTACCCCCGCCACCCCCGTAACACAGTGGCTTTAGAGGAGTTGAGCTGATGGTTTATTCTTGAAGGGTTACATATAAATTTTCAGAATGTTAACACATTGATATTAATTCCATTTTGAACTTTTAAATGACATTCTAGCTTAGCAGTATGCAGATTAGGGTAATGAAATGTTCAGTCTCAGGAAATTTATTTCTATCAATTGTCTGTAGCCTAAAGAAGCATACTCGTGGCGTGAAGATAGTTCCAGTGCCTTATTAAAACTCTTATCTAAGGATGAGCTGCTTTACTGAATCCTCTTTAAGAGAATTTTAAGTGTTTAAAATGTTTTGCCTGTAGCAAGACTGTAATTATAATTTGCAAAGAATAATCACTTGTTGATTACATAATACAGCACTTCAGATTTTTAAAAATCAGTATTAGTTTTTTTCAAATGAAGCTGGCTTAGCGTTGTTTAAAATTCTTCATAAAAATTCTTTAAAAATCCGTTGTAAATTATTGTACCTTCATCCATAAAAGTAAACTTTTCACTTCTTTTTACTTTTAACTTAGGCTTGAAAAAATGGCCAAAAGAATTGCTGAGAAGGAATTGACCGACAGGAATTGGGATCAAGAAGATGAAGCAGAGGAGGTAAAAATCCTTCCCCAAGAGTGCTTCCTTGACACTTCTAAATTTAAACTCACTTTGGGATTCCTTGGGCAGATTTTGTCGTAAAATTAAAAGGCCTTTTAAAGAGCAGCTGGAACAGGAAATAGAATGGTTTCTTATGACCTGTACTTAGTATAGAAATTTATTTATTACATTTGGCTGTCTTTTTCCCACTAGTTCCTGTTCCCGAAATATTCTGCGCCTTTGTAGGAGCACCTTCCTGAATTTCATATACTTGCTGCATTCTAAACTCATAGTTTTAGTCAAGCCTGAAGGGTGAGTAAGTGATGTGGTCCTGAACTTAGCATCGCGCCCCTGTTCAAACGTGAGAAGTGGTACAGCCACCCGGCTTCTCCAGCTGCCCCGCCCGTGATTGGAGATTTCCGATCGGGTCGCCTCCCTTACTCTTAATGCTTCTTGGAGGCCTGTCTTAATTTCGTGTTTGCACAGATCTGAGAGACACTCCCTCACCCCCCGTGCTCCCTGGCCCCTGCAACAATGGAATAGAATTTAGATTGGCCTAGTTTCTTTCCTAACAAAATAAAAACCGTCTTCCCTGAGAAATATTTCAGTTTGTCTCTTACAAAGACTGGAACTACAGCTGCGTTTTTAGTGTCTTGTCAGCAGTCTGGTGAGCGCAGGCCAACAGAACAGCGCGGGGTTTAAAGAAAGAAGAAGAAATCTGCACAACTGTTTCCAAGCTTATTCTAAAACTGTCTTCTTTTTGAATTGGTCTTGTTATATGAACATTGTTTTCTTTACAAACATATGTATTCCTATGTTTAGGGAAACCCAAATCACAAGCATGTTAGTATTTCGACAAGGTTTCTAACATTTCTCACTGACTTGGTGCCTTTTTTTTTTTTTTTTTTTTAACCAAGTCTTTGGTAACTAAGGCTTTTTTTCCACATCTTCTGCCCAGTTTCATTCTGGGCTTAGTAAGATTTAAGGCTACCATATAATAATTTGCTTTGGCACTAAGATATTTCAGGTATGAAGGGACCTCCCTTTGGATCGATTCTAGTGAGTCTGAAAGGGCATTAGATTTGATTTGGGACACTTGTGGCCAGGTAGCCCCTTCTCCAAGCATAGAGGTCACTTTAAGTGTAACCTTACGTGAACTCACTCTAGGTGATGACCTCTGGCGGGACCTGTTTTGTGCTGGCCCTACAGGGTAGAAGAAGGGTTGAGATAAAGACAAAGATCTTCAGCCAGGTTCTGATTGTGGGCCAGGCGCTTTCAGCTCCTGGGAAGAGCAGTAGCTTCCAAGCAGGGTCACTTAGATTCCCCAGTACATCAGGGGGCTTTCGGGTGACTGGCAAATGGGCAAGGTTTATGCGTGTGTGATAAAAGTAAAGTTTGTTGTTGAAAACGGTAATAGTGACGTCCTACATTTGGGCGTTTGGGTTTCAGAACTGGCTCCACCACCAGCCGTTAACTGTGAATGAGCCTTTCAGGTAACTTTTGGCTTTTGAAGAATAGATTTTGCTTCTTAGAACTGGATTTTTATTCTAAGATACATATCTGAATATATTTAAAATTTGAAGAACTAGTTCTGAATAGTTCTCTACCAAACTTTTGGTGGTCTTAGGCTCAGCAAAACTTGTCCTGTTTTACTGTGTGTGCTTCTCTCTGGGTTGTGATGCAAAGCCTGGATTTGCATAGATTCTGGGAGATTTCTTCCCCCCCTTTTTTTCTTTGAGAGAGCACGCGGGACAGGGCCGAGGGAGAGAGAGAATCTTAAGCAGTCTGCGTGCCCCTCACAGAGCCCAGTTTGGGTCTTGATCTCAGTCTCCATGTGGGGCTGGAACTCACGTACCATGAGATCATGGCCTGAGTGGAAATCAGCAGTCGGCTGCTTAACTGACTGAGCCCTGCGCAGGCCCCTCGTTCTGGGAGATTTCTGATTCATCTAAGCAGCTGTGGGATTCACAAGGTAGACAACAGGCGTCAAATTTATTTTGATCTGCCCTCTCCTTACTATGTTACCAGTGTTAACAGTGGGTTAAAACCAGCAGCTAGTAAGATGAGTTTGGTCAGGCCTTTTTTGTTCTGCATTTCTTCTTTTGGGCCTCATCTAACTGATGTTTAATTTGTACACTTACAGGTGGGAACATTCTCAGTGGCCAGTGAGGAGGTCTTGAAGAATAGAGCCATAAAGAAAGCAAAGCGTAGAAATGTTGGATTTGAAGTGAGTGTTTTCTTACTGCCCTTGGTGTTGAACACTAATTTGATTTCTGAGTTGCAGCACATTTCTACCACTGGGAGCAGTCAAATTGATAAATGCTTTTGAAAATGCTAACTCCACTGTGAAAATCCTTGATGTAGGCCATGGGAGATAGAAATAGGAAGCATGAGATCTGTACCTTATCGAGCGGCAGAAATAAAATGTCCATACTATGGACAGATTCCAACTGAGCGGCAGTAGGAGGAGAGGACGCCCGTGACGACACAGAAGTGGTGGCACGTGGAGTTGGAAGGGACATGTGAGGTATTCTTGGCGCCCTGCCTGCGTCCCGGCACTGGGGGGTCCTTCAGCTCCGAAAGAAGCGTTGCACATGCAGGTTTTCTTCCCAGTATAGTAGCTTACAGTCTCCTTCCTGAGCCCAGAAGGATAGAGGATGAGCTGTAGCTCTTGAATAGAGATCACGTGGTCCATACTTCGCAGTCACTCCACATTTAGCTAGTCTTCCCCGGGACAGTCCTCAGCCGTCAAGACTGGTGACCCGTTAAATACATATATTAAGCCTCGTGAAGTTGGATGGCCCTTTCGTGGAGAGGGTGCAGCAGGAGGAAAGGACAGCTTACTTAATGGAGGAAGTGATTGGTTCAGCTGGGGAAATGTGTTCTCAGAGCCTGAGGTACATTCATGTAAAGTTCTAGAAGACCACTAGGTCTGTGGGTGGCTTCCTGGAACAGTAGTCTGAGAGTCCTTTCCATGCAGGAAGTTGAAACCAGGGAGGGTGGCTGAGAGTGTCAGCTTATGGTGCAGACAGAGAGGCCAGAGGAAGACCGCCACAGGCACGGATGGCCCAGCTGTCAGATGAGCGTGAAGAAGTAGGAACCGTGTCTGCTGCAATCCAGATTGGGCCGGGTGGGGGCCCTCCGGCTGTTATAGAAATGAAAAGTTACGTCATCTGCTTAAGTGCTGAAATGTGGCTTTTCCTATATACTATTGACTGTTGACGACATGGGTTTGAATTCCATGGGTCCATTTATAGGCAGATTCATTTATTGTTGTTCTGGTCAGGGAGGGGTGTGGGCGCCTGACCCGTGTTGTTCCCGCGTCCCCTGTCCTGCGATTGTTTGATCGTTCCTTCAACACATCTGGGTTGGCCCTAGAGATTCGTTGGTGGGTGAGGACAGGAGTCAGTAAAATATCTGTGCCTTGTGGGACTTGCATCTTCAGGATGGAAGAGACACAGTGAATATATAATTATTGTTTTTCTCTAAGTGCCGTGGAGAAAAAATAAGTGAGGGAGATTGACAGATACCGGAGCCCCGGTGGATTACCTCATTTGCTTGTACTCTCTCTCTCTTTTTTTTTTTTGAATGACTCCATTCCTTCATTTAAAACCCAGTTCTTGAATGTTTGTGATGGTTCTAGAGCCAGTTTAGTGTCAGCAGTTTCCAAAATAACTATAAATATCCCATGGTTTTTAATCTCATGCAAAATAAAAACCTCTGAGGAGCTACTTGGAGCTTTTTATGCTTTGTCTGTGGAATGTTGTTATAAGATGAAAGCTCTCTGGTGTCTCTGAGATATTGAATCATTAAAAATCAAATTTAAAGCATCCAAACTGAAGAGTACTATTTATTACTGCCTTAAAATGTATGCAAGTTAAGGCTTTGCTTTTTTTTTTTTTTCCCCTTTGTCTTTCGGGGGGGGCTGATTTTATTGCCATAGTTGTATCCATGGTCAGTAACCATCTGAAATCCTGTGGATATGATTGAAATTTTTGTGTTTTTTGAAAACTTGGCAATAATATTAGGCTAACTGGCCCATTTAGAAAATGAAGAGTTCCTAGTGTAATTAGTTTTTTGTGAGCGCATGACTTTTACTCATTTGTGTGAGGACTGAAGGCTGGCGCACTCCCGTGGATGTTCTGCACGTCTCTTTGAGACTGTTTCCTAGCCTCCTTTGGATCCTTGATCCAGGAAGCCGACCACCCCCACTGCGGGAGAACCCCTGTTTCGAATGGGGAGAAAATAGTAACTTCAGTCAAACACTGTAAACTGAGGAGCGGTTCCCCAGAAGCTTCCAGGGGCAGAGAGCAATGTTAGAAGTTCATAAGGAGTGCCAGATGTTTCCACAGCATCTTGGCTTAGGTGAGAAAGCCAGCATCAGTGGGGAAGGGCTGCTGGAAAGACCTTGCTACTGGATGTAGCAGGCAAACAGAGAATAGAAATGTTGCCTGTGGATTTCTCAACTAAGGGAAGGTCTCCATCGGAGAGTCAACTTCTCTAGGTCGCAGAGGCTAGAAGGTGCAGAAGGGCTTATGAAATTCCAGGTAAGTGGGTAAGATGCTTGGAGCTGACCTGACCTGATACTTCTGCAGCTTCCTTGGGTTAATGGTCTTTGAGTAGTACATGAAAAATGGGTCGTTTGGGATTAGTTGTGTTGAAATGTTTGCTTTTAGTTATAATTCTGAGCCTGCGTACACAGCTTCACTGCACTAGTTAGCCTTTTTTGCCTTCTGTATCTTAAGCCTCTTTTTAAAAACAAATCGCACCGCGCATTAGGACTGTCCTCCACGGCCGTCTCGGGAAGGCAGCTTTGGGTGCAGAGCCGTCATCGGGAATAAAATGGGCCTCGTTCCCAGTGCTCCTTCAGTGCTGCTGGCGGCAGGACCCTGGGTGCTGCTGAGTCAAGATAATGTCCTGATCATCTAGTTACAGAGGGGTTCTCTGACGTGTGCTCTTTCTTTGTATTTCAGTCTGATAGTGGAGGGGCCTTTAAAGGTTTTAAAGGTTTGGTGGCGCCATCTGGCGGAGGCGGGTTTTCTGGCTTCGGTAACGGTGCCGGAGGGAAGCCTTTGGAAGGACTGTCTAACGGAAGCAGCGGCACCCCTCCCTCCTCCGGCGCCAGGGCAGCGAGCGAGACCCAGGCAGCCTCCGGTGAGTGGGTGCCCCTCCCCCTGGTCACATCTGCCTACAGACCGTCTGAAAAATAACTTTGCAGAGATACTTTCCTCGTACTTACCTGGGTGCTGGGACTAAGTGAGCAGGGGGTACTGAAAGGGATGCAAATGAGAGAGATGGGGGCCGTGTGCAGAGGAAGTGATGGAGCAGAAGCTTTCGAGCCAAAACAGACCGAGGTTCTGTTCTCTGCTCTGCCCGTCACTGGCTCTGTGACCCCGGTAAAGTCCCTTAGCCTCAGCCTCCAGATCTTCAGCTGTGAAATGAGAGTGACCCTCGGAATTGACCTAAGGGTCAGAGGAGAAGAGGAAGTTCTTACTGGACCCTCCACAGACCCGCCTTCCCGCCTCCTCACTGCCTCCTCATTCGTTCTGGGAGCGCCGCGGACGCTCTGTGTGGCGCACCCCTCCCAGAGCCTAGGGATCCTCCAATCTAGCCTGGTTTCACCCGGGATGTGTTGATGGCCTGATCCTGTTTTGTGAGAGTTGGTCAAGAACCCTTGGGATTAGCGACAGAGAACGGAACCATGCGCCGTGGCCTTCGGTTTTCAGAAGTGACCCCGGCTGGTTGCATGGGACTTGGCTGGGTGTTGTACGTGTGTGTGCTGTTGGGTGGTAATGAGGCAGAGCGTTCCGTGTGCTGAAGCTGGCGCTTCCTGTTAAGGTTTTGACTGCACGAACACGTGCCCACTCCCACTGCGCGGGGGCTCGAGCTTTATGCTGGCCGTTGTGACAGTCCCCGCGGAAGGCGGGCATCCTGTTCACAGAAAAGGTCCTTTAAAAATGTTTGAGGTTTAATTACCGCGAGCGCAGTTTCTGTACAAAGTTTGATTTCTGTGATCGCCGTTTCCTAGATGTCAGACGTTCACATCCTTCTCGAACTGTCACAAATAGGATGCAGTAAAAGCAGAAAACACGAAGACCGCGCGGCATAAAAATCTGGGTGATGTGCTCAAATCAGCTTCTCAGTAAACTCTTCAAACTTTAATTTCCTATAGGATCTATTGCCGCAAACGGTCCTACCTCCTTGGTCGATAAAAAGATTTTAAATCCCAAAACTAACGGTGACAGCCAGCAGCCCTCTTCCTCCGGCCCCCCCTCCGGCCCCGCCTGCCCCCGGAGCGCCTACCACAAGCAGTTGGCCGCCTTAAACTGCTCTGTTCGGGACTGGATCGCGAAGCACGTGAACTCCAACCCCCTCTGCGACCTGACGCCCATCTTTAGGGACTATGAGAGCCACCTGGCGGGCATCGAGCAGCAGCTGGGCGGCGGCGGCGGGGGTCCTGAGAGCGCCGCCAGCAGGGCCCCCGGCGCCGCGCCGCCTGCCCCCCGCTTTGGGGCGGCCACGTCCCAGCAGGAGTCCGCGTTTTTGTTTCATGGCCGCAAAACCGAGGACGCGTCTGAAAAGAAGACCGAGGCGGATTCCGAAAAGAAGGTGGACCCGTCGGTGGGAGCAGCGAGTGCCTCGTTCAGCTTTAGCAAGAAGATCGATGGTTCCGTCTTGGGCTCCTTAAACTCGGGCCCGCTGACTGGGTTTTCATTTTCCTCCGGAAACTCCAGCTTTTTTGGCAAAGATATGAGCCAGAAGAAACCGGCCTCTGCCCTGTCCTCGGAGACCCCGGAGGAGCCCGCGGGCGGCAGTGACGAGCGCAAAGGTAACGACGCGGCCGGGCCGTCCTCTAAGCCGGCTCCAGGCGAGTCTTCTCGGTGTGCAGTGGCGCGAGCGTGGGTGTGCGTTTCAGGCAGACCTGGACTCACGCTGCGACCGTCATTTCCTAGATGCGACCCCAGACGAGGTTGGCCAGCTGTTTTGGAGTCCGTTTCCCTATTTGTAAAAGGGAGGGAGACGGCTTTGTAGAGTTGTTGTAAGGAGTAAGAACGTAAAAATAAGGGGTATAGAAGCATCTGGCACAACAACTTTGGAAATCAGGAAGCAGACGGCTTTGCATATCAAAAATTAAGTGAGGGGCCCTGGGTGGCTCACTCGGCTAAGCGCCTGACTCTTGATTTCGGCTCAGGTCATGATGTCAGGGTCGTGAGATCAAGCCCCACGGCGGGCTCCGTGCTGAGCGTGCTTAGGATACCCCTCCTCATCTCCCTCCTCACCTTCCTCTCCCTCTCCCCCTCTCCTGCTCGCACGCTCTCTAAAATAAAAACTGAGTGAATTAATTTCGTTTGAAAATTGTGTCTTATTGAAAGAATTGTTCCTAAACATCTATGGAATTTTTTGTGTCTAGGGGTTTATAGTTGTAGGTGAAGTCTCCTGGCGGAAAAGTACTCCACAGGAAAAAGGTAGACTCTTCTTCACCACAGGGAACAAATTGACAGGCTTTTCCCTGGATGTGTCTGGGTTGCAACCACCTTTCCAGAAGTTTCCACCTAGTGTGGTATGCCCCCAGCCAGGCCTGAGTCACAGGCGCTTCACTCCCTGTTCTTAGCTCTTTGAAAAGAGAGGTTCGCGTCCTACTAATCTCTTGTCATCACGTGGTGGCTGTGAACACCCCATGCGTGTGAAGGCACTTCCTCGTAAGTAGGTGGAAAACACACGCCTCGGACAAGTTAGCTCGGTGAGAGGGAGTTTGCTAGCGAATATTACGTGTCCCTCCTCCTCGGAGCCAGACTCCCGTTACCCCTGTGTGTGGCCTTCAGGGCCCCCCAGCGCACAGCATAACATGAAGGCCTCCCCTCTTATTCCTCTGCCCTAAAGGACCAGCGAAGGGTGGCCCCCGGGCCCGGCATGGCAGGGACCGCAGAGCCCGGGGGAGGGAGGCTCCATCTCGCACGAGGCCCAATGCCTGCTTCTTGTGCTTCCCGTGCTGCTCGTTTGACGCATCAGAAAGACGTAGCTGTTAAAGGACCGCGGTGGCCGGGCCGGCCCTGGACAACCCAGTTCAGGACTGCCTTTCTTTTGAGCTGGAGCACCAGCAGGGGGCGACCCAGAGGCCCAGAGCGGGGGAGGGAATCCCTCCATGGGGCTCCGTCTGGTGACATCTCATGTCTTCTTAAAATGCAGAACTTACGACTTGGAATTGTTTGAGCACCAGAATTATTGCTATTTAGTTTACTGACTTTCCGGACACTCTTTCTCCAGAGGATGTTACTTGCATCTAATAGCTGGGGCCCTGGGCTAGGTCAGGGAGGGGACCCGTGGGACCCGAGCCCCAGAGGTGTGGCATTTAGACAGAGCCTGCTTCCCCACGAGGGTGGTTTCTCCGACAGCTCGCCCTGTAAACAATTTTATCTCGTGTTGGTTATTCCTTAGCGGGACGATGAGACATGGTCACGGGAGCTTTTGGGGCTGAAGGCGATAGAGGCCCAGCTGAAGTCTTCTCCAGTGGGTAGTCTTGAGTCCGTGTGGGGCTTGATTGGTTATTTCCCTGTTAAAATTTAGGCACTGAATTGTAAGTGTCCATCACTTTGCACCTCAAGGCTTTCTACAGGTCAACATCTAGAAGAGAGAAGCAGGGTCCTGTTAAAAACTACTCTAATTTTTTCATAAAATCATTAAAATCCAGTGAGTCCTCCACTTCCCCCCCAGTTAGATGTGTACTTTTGAATTCTGCGTCTGCTTATGTGCGATTTGGGGGTTGAGGTATTGGGGGGGAGAGAACTTGTGTTGTTACGTTGTTAAGCTCTTGGTTTGACTTTTACTAAGTTAGTCTTGTTTTTATAAAAGGCGGAGACGAAGAGGAGAATGATGAACCACCCAAAGTAGTAGTTACCGAAGTGAAAGAAGAAGATGCGTTTTACTCCAAAAAGTAAGTGAGAGCCCCGGGCACACACTTGGCGCGCGTGCCTTCAGGGATGTGCCAGGCGGCCTCACGAGGAGGTGCCGAGCGCCCCGCCTGGGCCTGCCTGCGCCTGCCTGCGCCTGCTCTTTGAGCCGGAACGAGGAACAATTCTTGACCTGTGTGTTTAAAACAGACATTCTAGAAATTTCCTGCTGGGCATTCCTACTCTTTGTTATTTTTGTTCTTTCCTGCCTTTTTTTTTCTTTGAGAGGGCGAGAAAGCCAGTGGGGGAGGGGCAGAGAGAGACTCCCAGGCGCCTCTGGCCCTGTCATCCCAGAGCCCGACGCGGGGCTCGACCCCACAGACTGTGAGATCATGTCCTGAGCCAAAGTTGGACACTTGACTGAGTCCCCCAGGTGCCCTGTTCTTTCCTGCTTTCAAAGTGCTTTAGGGGCGCCTGGGGGGCTCAGGTGGTTAAGCGTCCGACTTCGGCTCAGGTCATGATCTCGCGGTTCGTGGGTTCGAGCCCCGCGTCGGGCTCTGTGCTGACTGCCAGCTCGGAGCCTGGAGCCTGTTTCAGTCTGTGCCTCCCTCTCTCTCTGCCCCTCCCCTGTTCACGCGGTCTCTCTCTCTCTCTCAGAAATAAACAAAACAGTAAAAAAAATTGTTTTAATAAAAAAAAAAACCAAGTGCTTTAGGCACAGGTCTTTCTGTGCTGGACCCTCCCCATCTCCTCTCAGGCTTCGCTCCTCCCTCCCCCCCCCTCCCCCCTCCCCGCAGAGGCCCCTCCTCACCGCTTTCTCATCTGATTTGACTCCCGCTCTTGGCCAGGCGGCCTCCCTTCCTGGAGTCGTGGTTGGCCCTTGTGGCTTTTCTCAGCCAGCAGGTTCTGCATGCGACTGTCCCTTGGTCTTTTCCCCCAATGAAGAGAGTTGTTTCGGGGGTTTTTTGTTTTGTTTGTTTTTATATGAGAGCGGTTGCTTTCAGAAGAAAGATTGGGGAAAATTTTGAATTCTCTCATCGCGATGAAATGAGTTAGTACTTTTAACAAAGATATTTACAGAAAATTCATTTGTGCCATTTTAGAAGCTTCCCTAACATGCGTTTTTCTAAGTAACAAAAATTTCAGATTGAGTCCATTTTCATAACAAATCACTGTAGCCTGTGAGGTTCGCCAGTTTCTGAGAACTTTTAAGAATCCAACAGTTCCTTCTGCTTGTTCTTATTTAATTACACACATGAAACGAATGAGTGACCTGACCTAAGATTCTCTCCTAATTGGAACAGATCAAAGCAGGCGGTGGTTTGGGTTGTGTGTGGACCCGAGGAGACGTGGGGCGGCAGGGCGGGGAGGTGTCCGATGACCTTACTGGGATGTCGGCCTTGCTTAAGAACGTTTTCCAGGATTTGAGCACTTGGTAGTCCAAAACCCGAAGGAGTCCTGAAGAGGCTTCAAAAATAAGTAGGAAAAGAGGGGAGAGATGGGGCAGAGTGTCCTGTATTTGTTCCTGCCCTTAAAGGACCAGCTCGGCCTCTTGAGCTCGGGGCCAGAGGAGCACAGCGGACACGTGTGGGCCGCTTAGCTGTGCTCGTGACTGAATTGAGAAAAGACCATTTTAGAAGTGTTATTTTAAAAGTTGTATGTGACCCACTATTTTATTTTTTTGAGAGCCAGTGGCAATTCAATTTTAATTTTAGAGAGCTTGAAAGTGGGTGCCTTGTGCACGGGGCAGAGGGAGAGGGTCCCAAGTAGGCCCCGTGCCTCACGACCTGAACTGAGATCAAGAGTCGGACACTCAGCCAACAGCCAGCCAGGCGCCCCACGCTGAGCCTCTATTTTAGTGATCGGGGGAAATGAGGGAAGGGTTCTAGAACATCTAAGCACTTTGCTTATTCTGGTTGTGCCCAGGCCCAGTCGGAGGCCAGTTGGAGTCAGGGGTTCCTCTGCTCCTTTCATGCAGGTCTTTGTGCACAGGTGTGAATGGTGGTTGTCTGAACCTGTGACTTGGTTTGTCTTCGGAGTGTCTGATTATACCTGTTCTTTTCCGCAGGTGTAAACTCTTTTACAAGAAAGACAATGAGTTTAAAGAAAAAGGTGTGGGTACTTTGCATTTAAAACCTACAGCAAATCAGAAGACACAACTCTTAGTGCGGGCAGACACCAATTTAGGTGCGTATCTTTTCAAGGGGCCCAAATCCTAACCTCATGGTCTGTAAAAGCCCCACTCGTGCAGTCACCGAGCTCGCGTGCGCCGGTGTGTCTGGGGGGTGAGCTAGCAGACCAAGCGCATCGTGTGCTTCCTGGTTGTTTACAGATTTAGTCGGGGGACATGCAGGGGAATGTAGGTGTGTTGAAAACTGTAGCCAAGAAGTCACCAAAACAGTTTTCACTTTCCTCGGTGTTAGAAATGTGATGAAGAAGCTGTCGGTGAAGTGGGTGGTTTAATAAACACAGAAGGGGAATGAACCGTTTGGAGGACTCTGGTTTATGTAGGAAGTGAACTTGAACGCGTTGCAGCCTCGCCCTCAGAGCAGCCGTGGGCACGAGGAGTGGGGAGGGCCTGGAGGGGCCGGGGCAGGTCTGAGACGAAGTGGTGGGCAGCCCTGGGCCCTACCAGGCCAGGGCGCAGAAACTTCCGTGTGGCTCTTTTGCTGAGCTTGACACATGGTGACATCTTGTGGTACTGGCGCACCCCCCTCCCCCCCCGAAGCCGTGCTGGCCTTGGACGGAGGTTTCTTTGCTGAGCATTTTGCCTCTATTCCAGTGACCTCGTGAAGGGGTCATGGAAGAACGGACGCCGCTCAGCAGGCCTGGCCGCTGCGGCGGGGCCACAGGGATGGGGCAGGAGGGGGCGGAAGGCAGTTTCCCCACAGTCGGGCTGAGGCCTCCGCACCAGGGAGCCGGTGCCCTTTCTGTGACCTCCCTGATGCCCCCCACCCCCCACCCCACCGTGTGAGATGGGTTAAGTTGAAGAGGGCTTCGAGATTGAACGTTTCATGTATTAAAGCTGTAGTCTCGGGCCTGTGGTCTGTGTGATTTCGATGGACCTTTTCCTTTGTTTAAATGCAGGCAACATACTGCTGAACGTCCTGATTCCGCCCAACATGCCGTGCACACGGACGGGGAAGAACAACGTACTTATTGTGTGTGTCCCAAACCCACCCATCGATGAGAAGAATGCCACCGTCCCGGTCACCATGTTAATCCGGGTGAAAACAGGCGAGGACGCAGATGAGCTGCACAAAATCATACTGGAGAGAAAGGATGCCTGAACGCCCGCCCTCCGAGGAGGTGGTGCCAAGCTGCTGCCCCCGCCGCCCTTCACCGAGCCAGTCAGTCCTCCTCTCCTTCCGCTGACCTTCCAAGGACTCGCGGAGAACGTAAAACTTCTGTGAGGAAGATGAATGTGGCCAATAAAACCTTTAAATGTTAAGTGTCAAGAAACTATTCTCCCTTCTTAAGAACTATCTAATGTGTAAAATAATGTTTGAATGAAATTTTTTGGAAGATTTTTAATGTTCATTTATTAAACTGACCGCAAGTGATTTCTTAACAGACTAAAATCAGGGTATCGATTAGACTTCCCAAAGGCTGTTCCAATCCCCGGGTGTCGGGGGCGGCTGCCTCTGCCGACGAGGAGTCCCGGCACCCCGCGTCCAGAACTGTGGCGTCCTCTCTGGGGGGCGTGGCTGATTGGGGAGAACAGCGCCCGTTTCCAAATGAATCATGCTTCTGGCCGTGGCAGCTGCGTTTTTCCTTTGCTGTTAAAGCTGAACCTTCAATACCAAATGTCCCCTCAGCACTAGAGGCGTTAGCTTTTGATTTGCAGACGTGGGCCTTGTGGCCCTGTGGCCGCGTTACCTGACGCTGGAGCTGCTCTTGGGTTTTAAAAGGAAGCCAGTAGCTTGCTCTTCGGTTAGTTGATCGGGTTTTATAGTGTCATTCCTGAGGCGCTGTTCCCAGCGCACCCTCTGCAGACAAGTAGAATGGGGGGTGGTGTCAGGAGTGAGGTTTTTAAAGCACAAATTTGGTAGCTTATGTTGACAGATCACAGACAGCAAACCCCGGTAAAAAAGAAAATTAAGTCAAAGAGTGCGGTACAAAAGAAAGCGAAATCTACCCTAGTTAATTTGTGCCGTGAGGAACGCTGTGCATCCCCGAGCCGCTCACCAGCCCTCGGAGCTCTGACTACACGAGTCGTGTGCGCGCTCCAGGAAGCGTGCACCGAAGTCATGGAATCGAAATGGGGTGTGCAAATGTTGCCTTTAACTCCAAACGGGTGTGTTACTGTGTCTGATGAGTTTCCATGGACTTTTTTAAGAGTTAGACGTTCAGTTCGTCCACTTGGGAGGAAGCCCCGGTTACGCACGAGAAGAGCACGTCGCGTCCCCACTGCCGTTTGGTGTCTAGTCCCGGCCGCCTTGCAAGACTCTGGGCACGTGAATTAGATGCAGATTTAATGTTTAAGTGTCCACTTTCATTCCTCACTAATCATTTAATGATCTTGTTTTAAAGGCTCAGGGTCCGTGCCTGAGGGCTCACATTTGTATATTCTGATCTTCAGCACAGAGAATGTCTTCTGCCTTAGGAAGGAACAGTACAGTAACTACAGATAGGACAGTTGCTTTTTTAAAGAAAAGAATCTGTAATTTTTAGATTTAAAGGGGGGCAGGGAAACTGTTTTATGATCAACTGTGTGAACTCAGACGCTTGAAGTGTGGTAGTCGGCCCAACACTGAGCGTGAGAGTTTCGTACTTGTTTTCTCGTTCTGGTGAGAGAATGTGGCCCCGGCATGTGACTGGACAGATACGCGGAGAGATGCTTCCCTTCGCGGGGTGTGGGCGGCCTCCGCCATCGGGAGAACTAGGGAGGAGTAGCGGGCGCCGCTGCGTTGTCTTTTTAGAACTGAGAACGTGGGTGAGCTTTTGTGACTGGTCATCTGTAGCAAGCGGGCGGGTGACCCGGGGAGGCCCTGTTCCTTCGCCCGCGGTCTCTCCGGCCGTTAGGACGAGGGCGCGCGGGGTCCCTGTGTCCTGGCCTCAGCCACCCGTGCTCCTGTGGCCCCCGGGCACCTGCAGGAGCGCCCAGCCTGTCCGGTGGGATGTTTACCACAGTGGCCCAAAAACATCAGAATTGGGTCACCTCTCAACCCCCCTGGAAAAACAGTTCGTGTCTCTCCGAATTAGTGGGTATGTGTGGCTTTTTCTTTTCCTGACATTCCCGGCAAACTTGCTGCTATGACTGTCACTGTGAAAGTGACAGTTACAAGGGCGGATGTGACCTGTGCGCCGTCGCTCACAACGCGCTCTTTCCTCCGTGTCCCTTCTGCGTTAGGAACTTTGGCCTCCACTTTGATTATGTACTGACAGAAAAGAGTCCGAGTACGTGTGGATTTTACTATAAAGTCCAAGGGCTTGTGTGTTACCTGGGGGCAGGGCCCCCAGAGAGCTCAACCCCCCACTGTATGACTAGCTCAGTTCCACCCCGTGGCTTTGGTTAGGTTTATTTTGGACAAAATACTAGGAATTAGGCTTTAAAGTGTCTAATGTAGACGGAAGTGTTTGTATCTAGTTGAAGGATCTATGATGTGTATCCTCTGTGTGGCCGGAAGGGACGTTTCCACCTTTAATCCTAATCATGCTGCCTCATACCGAGTGTCCCAGTGGCCTTTTTTTTTTTTTTTTTTTTTTTTACAGCTGGTGTGTGTCCACCTCCTCCTGAGCATCCCCCGTCTTAGAATTACATGCTGGAAGTGCGTGTCCTGGTTTTAAGGCAGCGCAGGTTGTGTTTTCTGTGGAAGGACAAGTGTGGCCATTGATGAACTGATTTTCTTCTTGAAAAGGATTGTTTTACGATTTCAGTTCTACATCATAGTTTTGATAAGCTGCATGCCAAAAAGATCTACCTATTCGGACGTAGAGAAAGCACAGTCCCACCTTATTACTATCTGAGCTCACAACCAGTTGGCACTGAGACCGGCCTTTTTTGCTTTAGTTTTGAAGTTTAAACCAGTCGTTTGCTTTTGAGCGCTCGTCACTCTGGTGGTTCGGAGCAGTGCGGGAGCATGCACGGGCTAGCGAAGGCTTTGCAGACCGGACGGCTCACTCCCCAGGCCCTGGCTGTTCGGGCTCATTCCGGAAGTGAGAATCTGTGCTCCCAACAGGTGACCCGGAGCGGCCCATCCAGGCCGCGCTCTGCCCGCTGGTACGTCCTTGGCCAGAGGCCATCACGGTAAGGACTCTAGACTGTGCCGATGCGAATGCCATTGTGACGGCTGTAAAACCTCTTAGCAGTCGGATGGGTAAGATGTTTGCTTTCTGTTTTACATAGGAAATTGTTTTCTAAACCTAAAATACTTGAACTGTCAGACAATGTAATCTCAATTTGTATTAGTTTTTGAGGAAGTGTAATATCCATGAAATGTGAATAAATGGAAGGTAAACAAAAATCAGTGTTTAACACTTGTATGTTCCTGTGATGTTCCTGGTGTTGCCACAAGTCAAGCAGACCAGAGGGGGAAGGGGGGCGGCGGTGCCCAGAAGCCCCCAGGGCGCAGGAAGGTGAGGGGGTGAGGGGGGTGAGGGGTGAGGACAGAGGTGAGGACAGACCTGCTTCTCGGCCCGTGTATGCGGCTCAGGTCCCTTTCAAACCACTGGAGTTTGCTGCGCTGTTCACATGTTCACCAATGAGTGTCGCAGCGGGTGCGGCTGAGCGTCCCAGTTCCCCGTGGGAAGCACTCTGCCCTCTGCAAACAGCGCCCAGGGCAGACCTCCCGGACGGCCCGCGCTGCGTTTTCCAAAGCCAGGGGTCTGGGCAGGTGAGTGCGCTTCTCACACATAAGTAAATGGAATTGGCATCTGTGTCCGGGTCTGTCTTAGTCAGAAATCTGAACCCTCGTAAGGACATTTTATTTGTTTGGTTATTTTTAAGTTTTAATGTTTATTTTTAAGAGAGAAAGAGACAGCGTGAGCAGGGGAGGGTCAGAGAGAGAGGGAGACACGGAATCTGAAGCAGCTCCAGGTTCCGAGCTGTCAGCACACAGCCCGACACGGGGCTCGAACCCACTGGCTGTGAGATCATAACCTGAGCCAAAGTTGGACGCTTAACCGAGCCCCCCAGGCGCCCCTGTGAGAATATTTTAAAACTAAGGATCAAAATGATCAAGAAAAAAATACATTGAGGTTATAGAACTTTACATTCTCAGCAATTTAGAAAAACCACAACGAAGCATTCCCAGATTAAACTGTAACATCAGCTGCGATATGTTTGCAGAGTCCGCCCAGGGCCAACTCCGCTCCAGGCCGTGCCGGAGGTGTCGCAGGGACAGGCCCAGGAGGCCTGACCGAGCTGCCCGCCAGAGTGGCACTCGCCAGCTGGTGCCGTCAGTGGGAGGGCGGTGTCGGAAGAGGGAGCCTGACCCGGAAATGTGCCAGGTCTGTCGTAGGAGCTCGGGGTGGCTGGGCGACCACACGGTCCTCAAGTGTGGTCCCGGCGGCTGCAGCAACTGGGAACTTGCTCAAGCTGCCACCTCCGGGGCCCCTCCCCCAGGCCTGGCAGATCTGGCGTGGGTTTCGGTCTGTGTCTGTGACCTCACCTTCACCTTCAGGAGGTGTACGATTCAGTTGTTGGTACAGTCAGTCATGTGCAGCCCTCACCACGAACCCCGCAACATTTTCATCAGTAGCCGCCTGGGTGTTGGCTGCTGGTTCTGACCCACGCCTGAGTGTGAGCACCCCGCCCGAGTGTGAGCACCCCAGTTGTGAGGACCCCGCCCGAGTGTGAGCACCCTGCCCGTGTGTGAGCACCCCAGTTGTGAGGACCCTGCCCGAGTGTGAGGACCCTGCCCGAGTGTTAGCACCCCAGGTGTGAGGACCCGGCCTGAGTCTGAGCATCTCAAGTGTGAGGCCCCGGGGCTGCTCCTTAGGACTTTTGTTTAAAGATAATCTAGGCGAAGCCCTTGGGGCACATTTCAGGAGTGGGACGGCAGTGACAGTGACTGTAGCCAGCAGCTACGCAGCCTTGAATGTGCACGTCTCACTCCACACACACCCCCTCCCCTACCCCGTGACCTGGGGCGGGAGGTGGGGAGTCCGTTTTGTGGTGGAGAAAACCCAGCGTCCGGTTCCACGGACACGTGGGCTCCTCCCACTGTGCTTGAAGGTGCGTGCGTGTGCCTGTCCAAGGACTCCTGGCTTCTGGAATGGACAAGAGCCTCCGAACAAGTTGTTTATTCAAAACATAAACACAGTTCACTGAAAAATCACGGTTATTTCCAACCGGGCAATCCAGTTGTTTTATTAAAGTCAGATTCCAAGATGAAAGACCCTTGATTGACACAAAGGAAAGAAACACCTTGTTACACCTGTCAGCTTTCGTAGAGGCCAAGGTGGGAGGGAATCAACGAATCTGCGAGCAACAGAAGGGACGCCCTTGGATTCCTCGCCCCCCAAACCATCACTTTTGCTTCCCCTTTAACCTTCCCAGCCGTTCTGTTGTCTTAACAGCCAAGCACGAAGTCCACCACGTCCACCCACTCACCAGGTGTTTATACAGCAGACTAGGGTACTATGTGGATTAATTTCTTGGACACTTTCCCCTCCTCCTAACATAAAATTCCCAAAGTCTGCCCTTCCAAGCGACATGTTTGTCTAAGCTAGAGCGTGACGATCCCTGAAAGTTCATCTAGGATGGAGAAAAGAGCCCAAACAGCAGCGTCAGCCTTCAGGGCGCAGCAGGTCACAGGCTGTAACCACGGGAGCTCCCACCCAGTGCCCTCCACAGTCACGACTAAATCCCTTCCAGGCGACTTTTCCCTACTGAGCGAGGAGGAGGTTTGATCCCGATGGCAACCAGCCGGGGCCCGCCTGTACCACGCTCTCCTGCGGGCTGCCCTGGGCGAGGCTGCTCCCGACAGTTCTGCTCACGCGCACATGTTGAAGGCAAGGGCTGTCTGCAAGAGGGGTCATCGATGTGACCCTTCTCGCCCTATTTCTACATCTGCATCTTCGTTCCTCTGAGACACCCCATCCCCCGCTTTCACTTCCTGTCCCGTCACCTCCCACCATGGGAACCTGATGCACACCCTGTACCTTAGACACAATTTAGGGATCGTTTGCTCGTGGGAAGCAAAAGCCCCGAGATGCAGAGGCTGCCTCCGTCCGCAATGGCCCGCAGCAGCCTCTGGTGGGTAGAGGCTGCTTGAAAACCCGCAACATGCTCTGCTCGACGTGATTAACTGCAGAGTCTCACGGCAACAGAGAGCCACGGCCCGGAAACCATCTTCCTGAAGGCCAGGCGGCCCGGCGAGAGCCTGCAAACCTGCACTTGAACTTGGGACTCCTCACTCTGCCCCCGTCACGTTCCCACTGCCACGAGGGCTTTGTGAGAGTTTCTCTAGAAATAAAGTGTGGGAGATCTGACAGTGTGGCGGAAGGGCGCGCACTGCCTCACGGGGGCTGGAGCTAAATGGGGACGTGACTCATGTGATCTGGTTTTGCAAATGCTGCCTCTGCCCAAACCATAGGCTCGGGAGCGCCAGTCCAGGCCTGAGCCCCCAGCGCCCAGGAGCCAGGGCCCCCGGGTGGCTGCCATCCGGCTCCGGCCCTTCCTAAACAGGACCTTGTGTGAAAGCTCCAAAAACCGTTGAAGACATCTTTGGGGCGGGGGCGCAAATTCAGGTTCAATCACGGAGTTTCTCACATCGCTGTAACATGTCTTTAATCTGAAATACCCATTAAAGGAAAAAAATAACCAAGTACAGATCCACTAGAGGAAAACACAGAGAAAAAAGAAATTTAGTATCCAACATGCAAATCCACCTTCAACAGAAACGCAAAACCCGCACAGCGCAGCCCACAGCCAGCGGAGAGCTGCTCAGAACTGGGCTCCGTGCCCGGAAGCTGCCGCTGCTGCCCTGGGAAGGCCGCGGACAGACCCTAACATGTCCAGTGATGCCATCGTGCTGTTTTTGCTAAAATGGATTTTGTAGAAATCGCGTTAGTCAAGCCTCAAGGTCGTGGAAAAAAAAATCTCAACAGGTTTTCTTTGCAGGGTGGAGTCGTCTCTCACACAGAGTCCGGCTGGAAACCAGAAAAGGTCCCTATTCACACCCACCCCGCCTGGCCCCCTGCGAGGTGAGGAAGTGCGTCGAAGCACAAAGAAGGTAAGGACTGGAAGCTTCCCGCCGGCCCACTGCTCACCGGCCAGAGCTGGCCACCACCGTTATTTCTGGTCTCCTGAGCGCAAGGGACCGGAGCCGCAGAAATAAAGGTGCCCGCTTGCCCTGGGAACCGAGGAAAGCCGCAAACAAACTCTCTCCGTGCGTCTGTGGCTTCCTCCACTTTGAGGGGCTGCCGGCCCTGGAGCTCTGCCCCCTGCCCCAGGACACCCGATGTCTGGGTGACCTGGCTTCCGAGCATGGGGACCCAAGAGGTCTCCAGGCTATTCGTTCTGGAGGCTCAGAGAAAGGACCAGAGGACTCCTCCTCCCACCGGGGGCCAGCAGCAGGTGGAAAAGAGCAAAGGAAAGCAGCCTCGGCCCTGGGGTCACCTCCGGGCCTCTCCAGGAGCCTGGGTCCCCATGGGGTGGTGACGTGTTTTAGGAGAATTCTGCTTTCTGTACAGAGAAGAGAAGCCTGAACAGGAAGAACAAAGGTCATGTCACAAGACCCTTGGGTTTTGACACTGGATGTGAGACCCACGTTGCAGCTAAGGTGCGGGACGGCCCCAGACGCTCGCCCAAGCGGAAGCCACCCAGCCTCCTCAACAACGTTGGCGGCTTTTCAGCATGGGACATCCACACAGAATCTTGGCCCGCGCTTTAAGACCTCCAGATTATGGCAGGGTCAAGTGTAGTCCCGTCAGACATCAGGATTTACTGGCCGCACAGGGCCCGCCTTCTGGAATGTCTTTTAACGGGAGAAACAAAAAAGGTTTCACTTCCCATTTCGGGTCCGCTGGCTACACAGACCCTGGGTGACCAAACCAGCAAGCAGATCCGGGTTCGCCTCTGGTTAGATTCTTTAAAGAAATGGCCACATGAGGAACAAGCCTCCATGTGGCACAGAACTTCACGGGCCTCGAAAAGTCCAAACGTTAACGCGTCAGAAAACCCATCCGCCGGCGAGGTGGCTGGGCCGCAGAGTGTTTTCCTTTCTCCTCTTCGTGGACTGACTTCTCGGTTACTTCTATCACAAAGAATATCCTTCTGACATAATGAGCCTCGGCTGTTTCTGGAAGTTCCTGTAAGACCTCCGTGAGTGAGGCCAAGCGCTCCCTCAGCTCGGAGGCGCCGAGAGGTGGACTGGAGGTGACACGCCACCCGTCAGACTCCGGGGCGGTGACGTTTCTTTGTCAGGGAGAACTTTCCCGCTCAGGGACGCCTCGGTTCTTCACGGGACAACGGTACTTCGATTCCAGTACCCACTGAAGAAGAGCCGGGCACACTTCCAGAAAAACGCAAGATGGCCTCTCGAGAAGGAAACGCGTGTCGACGCCAGGACCCCCATCCCTCGTTACTTTGGTACTGACGATGTCGGTCGCTTTGAAAAACTAAACCTCAGGGCAACAGCTTACTTTCCGGCTACCGAGCGCCTCTAAAACTAGCATGTTCTACATTCATTCTTCAGGAGGTGAAGGACCGAGGAAAGTGGGCTCCCCCGCACGCGTCTGTGTGTCCCGGACCGTCGCCGTGCGGTTTCCTCGCCTGCGGCCCGGGCACGACGGCGGCACGGTGCCCGCACAGGCCGGCGCCGCCTTCGCGCTGGGTGTGAACCAGCCAGACCACCATGGGCGTCTGTTCACGCGTGTGCCAGGTGGGGGTCGGCTCCGAGCACCCGCCGTCGCACACATTCTGGGACCCGGCACTCACCTGTGCACAGTAGCACAGCTGGCCCTCGGCTCCCGTGACGTGGGCAGAGCTCACATGTCACCTTACGGAGGACCAGTCTGGTGTGCCCGGGGCCCCCCGGGAGTGGGGGCTGAGCCCCAGGGCCTGGCTCCGCAGGGGGACCCCTTCCTGCCCCCCTGGACTTCCACGGGGGAGGCGGCAGGGCCGTATTTCTCCCCAGACCTGAGTTCCAGGGTCCTAAGACCCCAGATGACCAGGGAGGAAAAAACTCCCAAAGAAAAAGCTGTATTTTAGCCATCCTAGACACAAACTTGGGGACAGCACTTGGGTCCCCTGGGGAGTACTCCTGGAACACGGGGCCGCGCTCCAGCAGTCTGGGGCGAGGCCCGACCCCGTGCTGTCCTAAAACACTGCTCTGGAACGCAAAACCCTGCCGGCAGCGGGGATATAGTCAGAGGATGCGAGATTATTCCGGCCCAGTCCCCACCCACAGGCGCTGGGGGGCGGGGAAGCATCCCACGTCTACCCCGTCCCCAAGCTTGTGCGGGGTGGCCGCCCAACCCAGTCATGCACTGGAACCCTGGAGACTTCAGTGAGGTAGGTGGTATCAGCCCCATTTTACAGGTGGGCAAACTGAGGCAGAATGAAATGCAATAGCTTGCTTTTAATAACAGCATACAAAATCTAGAGAAAGCCCCGACGTAGCCCCTGTTCCCGGAGCCCAGCGCAAACCCCTGGAGCGGGCGCAGAGAGGACAGGTGGGGGCAAGCCCCGGCCAGCCTTCTCTCCTCGCAGAGAGGGTCTCTGTGCACAACCAGAAAAGCTCGCGTATTCCTGGGGACTTCAAACAAGACAACATGGCACCGGACCCGGCTCACAGTTTATTCCCACGGGGCAGGGCAAACGCTTCCGCTCCGGAGAAGGCTCGTGGCTTGGAGGGGAGCACAGCGCGTCATTCCGGGTGGAAACCCCTCCAGCCGGAGCCAGGTTGCTGACACCAACCCCCCCCAGACCAGCCGCGCGGAGGCCCGTTCGGCTTTGCCTCAGTGGGCTGGTCTGAGAAATGGGACCAGCACACTCAGTCAAAGTAAACGAGCTCCAGGAAAGACCCTATCCTCTTCCCACCCCCCCACCCCCGCCAGAACCTTCCTGGGAGAAGGCCAGCTCCACCCTCCTCCCCCAAGCACCCTTCTCTGTCTGACGACCCAGCTGTCCCACCTGCCCTCAGAGTCCAAATTCTGCGGGTCACACCAGCCGAGGCGCAGAGCGGGAGGTCTCCAAGGTGGAGGTGTGTGTGTTGGTGATGCTCTTTGGCTGGAAGCAAAGGCCATTCTGGCAGGACTGGGGCCTGTCTGCTCAGCTCGAGGCCTTTCTGGAACCAGGCGTGGGGTGAGGTATTCCCAGCCCAGGGCAAAACCCTCAACAGCCGTGTGCCCCGTTTCTAGCCCCGCAGTGACCCACTTAGAACCAAGCGGTGAACAAGGGGGGCGGGCGGGTCGGGACCGACTCCGATGCCGGGTTCACCACTGGCACAGCGTGACGGGCTCTGCAGCCGGTTCTCCGTGGGGAAGCGCTGATGGCCCGACCCGCTAAGCGCCCCTGGCCGGGGTGGAGGGGACTCTCCACCTGCCAGCTGTGTGTCCGCACGTGAACGTCGCAGCCGCAGGTCTGGACGCGCCACGGACGCCAGCTGCTCGTCTCCCTCACAGCCCCCTGGCGTCTCTGGTCCCCGCCGGGTGCAGAGAGCTCTCCAGAGAGGGGCTGGGGAGGTGGCGGCAGGGGGTGGGGTGGGGGGGACAGGGGCGAGAGCAGAGCCAGCAGGGAGGAGAAAGAGGCACTTCACTTTGGGCTGGTGTTCATGGAGGCGGCCCCGGGCCCCGGAGTCGAGCGGCCCCGCCTGGCTCCGGCTCGGCTCCGCGCTGGGCTGTCGCGGGGACCCGGGGGGCGGTGGACAGTAGGCACTTGGCAGCGCTCCGGGGCCGCGCAGGCGGGGGCTCTCCGCGCAGGCTCTGCACACGGCTAGGTCATCAGGATGGGCTTCTGCCGTACCTCCAGGATGTCTAGGGCGGCGGCGGGGGAGACGGGAGGTGAGCACCCAGGGCCCCGCTCCCGCGGGGAGGCCGTGCCGAGGACAAGCACGAGTTTCCCCCCGCGCCCTCCCGGGTCCGCAACGCCGCGCTCTCCAGCTGGAAAACGGCCTCGGCCCCTGCCCGGCCCCCAGCGCGTCGCCCCACCCACCGGTGACACCCAGGGGCCCGCAGCCACCCCAGGGGGACAGGAGGGGCTCCAGAGAGCTGTGAGGAGGGGCCGTGGTTTTTCCAGGGGCCTCAGTGGGGCGGCCAGGAGCCCAACACAGACACCTGCTGACGGGCCCCGGGCTGGAAACAAGACGGGGAAGACGGCCCCCGAGCGGGACTCGGAGCGGGACTCGGAGCGGGACTCAGGTCAGCTATAAAAAAGCAGTGCTGTTTTCTACCTCAGGCAGCGTGGTTACCTGTTAGAATCCGATGCAACGGCAAAGTGACGTAGGTCAAGTGTGCATAGAGAAGGAAATTTCCATCCGCTCGGTTCAGCTTCAGCCAGGACCCGACCAGGGACCGCCCCGTGCCAGACAGGGACCGAGACCGCAGGTTGGTGGCATTGTGCAGATCCGCTGGAGGGGAGGAGGCCAAGTCACGGCCCTGGGAGGACCCGGGGAGCACCTCCTCCCGCAGGGGCCCCCTAACGGGCCGGCGTGACCGCTGCTGCAGCCGGGGCCCTTGACCACCAGCCCTTCGGTGCCCCAACCCACCCTAGAGCTGCCAGCCCCCGCCTGTGGCCACCCCTCCAGCACCCCCCCGTCCCTCCAGCCATCCCTGACCCCTCTTCTCCTCCGAGGAGCCTGGCTCACTGCCTCACCATGTTCCCTGCTTCCCGGGGACCCCTCTGTCACCGGAATGGGCACCACAAGTGTGCAGGGCCCAGGCAAGGCGGGGAGGGCCCATCACCGTGACTCAGCCTGAGGCAGGGTGGGGTGCTTACCAGCCCTTCCCTACTGATCTGGAAGGGAGCTGAGGCGGGGAGGGTGCTTGGCCAAACACACACGGGCAGGTCAAGGCCAGGGCCCTCCGTCTCTGGGCCCCGGTGCTCAGAACAAGGACAGCCCCAGCTCCGGCCGGGGGCCTCCCTTTCATTGCTCCAGCGCACGTGCCAGGTGCCCAGCACCCACACCTCGTCTCCGGGAGCCAGCCTGCCTCCTACAGCCCCTTCCCTGCAGGGACCGCTCTGTGCTACTCAGTATTCACATCTGCTTCCGTCACTCCCCTGCTTAGAGCCTTCTGATGGCTTCCGGCCGCTTAGACGGGGTGCCTCCTGCTCTCAGGTGCGTGGCTTGCTGGCTGCAGGGCGGGCACCGCCCGAGGAGACAGTGGGAGGGGCATGGCTGGGAGGGGCCAGCTGGGGCCCCCACAGACCCCAGGCTGAGACGCCCGGTCACCACAGGTGGGCAGGTGGGCCCTGAGGAGACCCTGATGGTCCCCCCTGTGCAGGAGCACGGCCTGGGGTTACCAAGCGCGGGGACGAGCCAGAGAGCGCGTGTCCCACTAGGCGAGGATTTCTTGGACCCTCTGTGTGCAACCGACAGGCCATCAACATCCGGAAAAGTCTGCAAACACACTGTGCCTCCTCTTCTCCGCGGAGCGGGAGCCCCTCGGGGCAGGGGCCCGTCTGGCCGTCCCCAGCTGCCCCCCAGCCCTGACAGGTACCTGCTGGCTCTCCAGATGTGAAGGAGGGACAGAGCCAGGAGGAGACAAATGGCCGCACTCACCCCCACCGCCGTCCTCCCGGAAGAACTCCTCACTGTCGTTGGCCGAGTGAGACTTCTTCATCTCGGCGATCCGGTTCCGGGGCACCTTCCTCTTGAGGGACGGGGAGAAGAAGGCGGGCCGGTTGTTCCGCTCCGGGGTGGGGGGCGTGCTGAAGGAGGTCACCTGGGAACAAAGAGCCATAGTCCCCGAGCAGCCCAGCGACCCTGGGGGGCCCCGACCCTGTCCGCCGGAGGGGGGCCTTCCTGGGGCTCGGTGGGCACGGAGGGCCGGCCCAGCTCAAGGGAGGCCAGGAGGACCTCGTTGCCGGCTCTGCCCAAGGAGGGGCCAGGGGCCCCAGACAGGCCCCGACACCGGTCAGCACAGACTGGCTGCGGCCGCTGCTCGCACCCCTGCTCCGGCGCTCAGATCCACGCAAGCTTCCCAACCGACCCGCGAGACGGGAGCCGGTGTTAACCCCATCTGGCAAGTCAGTAAACTAAGGTGGGACAGCGACCTTGACCTGCCCAAGGTCACCCAGCAGGAGGGGGGCAAAACCAGGATTGGACCCAGGTCCTGAGCCTCCGAAGGGCATGCTCTTCACCCCAATTTCTTCTCTTGGCAGATATGCCCCCGCGCCCTTTCAAGGCAGGGCAATGGCGACGTAGCCACCACTTCCGTCCCCTCGCCTCTCGTAACCACGCTATTCAGGCACCCAACGTTCTGGACACCCACGCAGGGCCAGGCAGGCGCAGCCCAAGGGACAGACAGGCACACAACACCGGTCCCTGCCCTCAAGGAGCTCACAGTCTGCTGTGGGGCGACGCACCCGTAAAGTGACAACCACAGACTGAATGCGGCCGCTGAGACAGAACAAGGGGAGCACAAGACACAGGGGGGCACAGAGCAAAAGGGGTCGACAGTCTGGGAAGTCAGGAAAGGCTTCCTGGAGGAGACGCCGCTTGAGATGGGTCTTGAAGGACGAGTAGGAGTTCGCCAGGTGAAGAAGGGGGGGAAGGGCGTTCCAGGCAGAGGGAACTTAGCCCATCTCCTCCCTCCTCCCCATGCAAACAAGAATCTGAGGAACAAGGTGAGCTGGGTCTGAGACTTCAGGAGCCCCAGCAGCCTCCTCGTCACGGCTTCCGACATCCAGCAAAGTCCCGGCGGCCGCTGGGCTGCGGATGATCCTCCCACAAGCCAGGGAAGGTTTTTAGAAGATAGAAAAAAAGAACAGAACACCAGATACCACAATACACACAGAGTCTGCATTTGTCACGAGCCGGTTACAAATGACCCCTCTGGGAAACGGGGGCAAGCGACAGTAAGCACGGAGGCGGCGGGGGCCCGAGCGGTCCCCGGGGGGTCAGGCCCCGCCACCGGCACCTGTGTGACCCCGGCGAGTCCCTCCCCTCGACCCCGGGGCCTCCCTGAGACTCTGAGCCTCGCACCATCTCCTCCACCCCCAGCTACCACCCCGGGAGGGAGAGGCTGTCACTCCCACTTGATGGATGGGAACAGCAAGGCCCAGGCAGGTCTCGTTACACATCTGTTCGCAAAGACTTTCACATTCACATTGTGCAGGGCCGGGGAGAGGAGTCGGGCTCCTTTTCTCCGCCGCCGGCTCAGAAATATCTGAACAACCTCTACTTCAAGGAGAAGAGAGTCCTCTGCCTGGAAACCTCACTCTTTGTAAAAAAACAAAACAAAACAAAAACAGCATTTATTATTTTTACTCTCCTTCTCAGACACATCCGTTGCAGCAGGAGCAAAACGAGAAAGGACAGGAGACAGACACCTGCTATGTGGCTGCGCGGGCGCGGCGACGGGTTTGCGCTGCAACGCGGAGCCGGCACACGCTTCCTCGGCTCGGGCGCGGCAGCACCAGGGCGCGGTTTCCGTCCTTCGGGGCCCCGTTCCCAAGCAGCCGCACGGCCAGCGATAACTGGTCGCTAGGGGCGCGCTCGGGGGGCCGCGCTGCGCCCACGCTTGTGCTCGGTGCCCCCAGCCTCCCAACACCGCGGGGCTCCCCGCTTCTGGATGAGAAGAGGCTTGTCCCGGGTCACGCGGGCGGCGGCGCCCAGGCTCCAGCCCCCATGGCTCCCCCCAAGTCCTTTCCTGCAGGCGGGCCGGCCAAAGCGGCCTCCGGGCCCCCAGCACCCTCACTGACCTCACCCCTGCGCCCACAGCTCAGGCCCCAGCAGGGCCAAAGCGGCCAGTGGGTTAGAGGCTTCCTCCCGCCCAGAAGCCCAGGGAATAAAGCTGCCGCCGACCTCGGCTTCCCAGCCCTGAGGAAGGACGGTGGCCTAGAAAGAGTGGGGTTCAAAGGCTACGGGCTGTCACACGAGAGCCGTGACCTGGGGCCACGCCCGGAAATCCGGCAAGCAGGCAGGAGCGCCCACGCCTCCCCACAGGGCTGCCGCGAGTTGAGCTGCACCCCACCTTGTAAACCAGCAGGCCGGGCTGGGGGAAGACCTGGGCGGCGCCAGGACCTCGTGTTCTCTTGCTGAGCCTCACAGGGCCGGGGGGCTAATGCATCATCCTCCCCAGGGCAGACCCCGGAAGGCAGGTCGTGTGCGCCCAGGCTCGGCCGGTGTGTCCCCAGAGGCAGGTGCCAGGACCAGCGTGGGGTCCCCTCAGGCTCAGCCCAGCCGCAGTTGGCCCGCACACTAACCTGCTGTGTGACCTTGGGCAAGTCGCTGCCCTCTCTGAACCCCGGCCTCCTCACCAGAGGGGTGGGGGTGATGCCACCTACCTCACCAGGGGGCTGTGAGGATCAGGGAGGCGGTGGGAAGCGGATCCGAGGGACGGGAGGCCCCTCCCCGAGCTGTGCAGCCCTTACCCGCTCATGCATGGGTGAGGCTGGGCTGGAGTCCTCTTCCGTCCCGCAGGGGGAGGTGTCGCCGGTGGACACGCGGCTGACTGCCATCTCCGCATGGCCCTTGCCCTGGGGCCCCTTCATGCGCACGAACTCCATATTGTTGTACTTGTAGAAGCCGAAGGACACCCTCTGCGCCACGCGGGCGGCCACACTCACCTGCGGGCAGGCGGGGCGGCCTGAGTCAGCGCGCGGAGGGGTGGCCTCTTCCTGGGGACACAAGTCACTAGTGTCCCGGGAGCCACCAGCCTCAGCTGTCCAGCCGGCTGCTCCCGTGCCATCCAGCCAGGGCCAGCTTCCTTGCTGTCTGCCCTCGGGGTGCGGCCTCCCGTCCCTGGATCAAGGGCGCCCGGATCCGTGAAGAGGAATGTTAACGCGGCCCTGAAGCACCTGGAGGGGCGCGGGGCTGCGGGTGCGGAGGAGGGGCGGGACAGCCCTGGGCGGAGCCGGCCAGAACACGGGGGCCGTGGGGGGGGCCACCCCCCCTGCACATACCCGGTTGTCATACACCTTCTTGAGGGCCTCGTAGCGGATGGAGCCCTGAAAGATGACCCCCTGGAACATGTTGGTTTTATCACTGGCCACCAGCTCCACACAGACCATCTCTCCTTCGCCCACTGTCATGTCGCTGAACACCTGGGATGGGGCACAGAGGAGGAGACGGGGACAAGTGTCAGCTGCCCGCCTCCCAAACCGCAGCCAGCCTTCCAGGCCCCCACCCCCCACGCCGGGGCACCAGGAGGGCTGCTCAGAAGCTCCCCTCCAGCAGGGGGCACAGATGGCCGCAGCCCCGCCCCCACAGCACAGCGCGGGGCGGCTTCTGCCCAGGGCAGGCTCTTGACAGTGACCCTGGGACAGGAAGGGGACCCACCACTCGCTGGCCACTGGGAGGGCGATAGCCCTCACCGCTCGCCCTCACATGGTGTTGAACAGCACAGTCTGTCCGTCCTGCTGTCGAGCAGGTCCTTCCCTCTGGCTTCGGGCACCAGCCCCAGCCGCCCCACCCCTGCCCTGAGGGGCGCCCAGAGCGGCTGCCAGCCAGGGAGATGGGCCCATGGGGGCTCCACATCCTGTCAGTGCTCGGGGGCTGGTGTGCAGACCCAGCTCCCAGGTCACAGACTCAGGTTCACATCTGGGCTCTGCGAGCTGGGGAGGGCACTCAGCCCCCCAAGCCTAACTAAGGTGCTTCAGGGCACCACGAAGTCAAGGCGAGACCCTGACGCACATGCTCCCTTCTCCGAGCACCCGCCCTGAGGTCCTGGTCGCCTGTAGGGGAGTCTAAGCACCTGGGGGTAGGGACCTCAGAAGAGAGCAGCTGGGCAGGGCCGGGGGGAGGCGGGCAGGGTGCACCCGGTGCTGCCCAGGTGAGTCCCAGTTTTCCCAGCCTGGCCCAGAAATTTCCAAAGCCCACCTCCCCCCCATCCCGGCATCTGAAGACACGGAGACGCTTATTTGGAGTTTTCCTGGCGACACTAATGACTCCTGCCCGGGGAAGCCCTTTTCACAGGCGTTCATGACGCGTCCTCCCAACCACGAGCTCGTTTGATCCTCGACCCGATGGGTAAGCAGGACACAGGATCGTGACGCTCTTCTTACAGGTGAGAAACCAGGCTCAGGGCTAGGGGAGCCCCACTGGCCCCAAGTCCAGCGCCAGGGAGAGGGGGAGGCACAGGGGTAGGAGTCGAGACCGGCCCCCGCCCCCCACCCCTGCGGCCCTCGCCCCTCTGCAAGCGCGTGAGGCCCCAGGAAGGCCAGCTGGTCGCGCCCCTGACCGGGACCCTGAGGGGAGCCATGGCCGGGCGCGCACTGCTCACCTCCTCGAAGCTGTCGATCATGAAGAAGATGTTGGGGTAGCTGATCTTGGATTCCTCCCCCTTGCTGTCCATGGGGTGTTTACTGGGGGACGCAAACACTTGCTGAAAGGGAGGAGATTTGGAGGACTGAGCGAGGCCGCCCCCCGCCCCCAGCCACTCAAGGGACAGGTCACTGTGGTCACACGGCTCAGGGCCAGGCCAAAGCCAGGTCGGTCCCAAGTAGCTCTGCAAGGAGCCGCCTGGGACGACCTGGCTCTGTGCGCCCCCTGCAGGCGACCCAGGACCCAGGAGCTGAGTGGCTTTCCTTCACCTCTGGCAGCAGCGAAAGGAAGAGGGGGCGGGGTCCCCCCCACCCCAGGACACTGAGCCGCCAGGGGCTGCCGTTTCTGGGCTGAGCTGGCAGTGAGGTCAGGGAGGAGGCCCGCAGGCGCCGGGAGCGCCTACCTGGGATTTCTTCTTATGGATGTGGATGTCCCCCCCATCGGCGCGCGTGCACACAGCACATGTCACCATGTAGTCCAGCTGGAAGAGAGCGCGGGGCGGCGGGCATGGAGGGGCCTGTCCCTCAGGGCCCGCGGACGGCCCTCCCCCCGCCCTGCCCCCTGCCGCGCCCTGTACCTTCTGCAGGATGAGATTCAGGCAGACGCTCTCCTCCCAGTCAATGTCAGGGTCGCCGAGGCCGGGCAGCTTCTTGGAGTCGCGCCGGTACACCTCCACGTCCACCTCGGGCTCGGCCTCGGCCGGCTGCGGGGCACGGGCACAGGTGAGCCCGGCGGTGGCCTCCGTGGCTCCGCGCCCCCCTCCCCCCACCAGTGCGCGGGCAGGCGCTCACGCAGACACTTTGCTGCGCGGCCTCCGGCTACGCGACCCCGAGGCGACCAAGAAGGGGGCCCCAGGGACCCCCCCTGAGCAGGGCGCGGGGGGGCCCAGCCTCCGTCCCACCACCCACACGGCTTCTGTCCAACATGCCTGTAGGTGGCTGTCCACCCAGCCACCCGCCACCGAGGCGAGCGCAGGAAGCCCGAGGGTTGCTATGGCGACCGGGTGCCAGCTCTGCAGCACGATGGGGAGGGGCAGGAGGCGGCCGGGTTGCCGCAGAGCCGCGGTGCGCAGGCGCCCCGGCAGAGCCTGCCCTGCGCCTGCGCAGCGCCCCCCTTCCTTTCTGTCCTTCTGAGCGGTGGGGGCCGAGGGGCTGCCTGGGAACGACTGTCCGGTCTCCCTGTCTGTCCCTCCCTGCCCACCCTGCACCCTCTGGGCCCGCAGGGCCTCCCCACATCGCCGCCCACCCCATGCCCTCCAAACAGACACCACACAGTCCACTCTGGCAGGTGCCCGGTGCCCCCTCCCACTCCACGTGCTGCTGCCTCCAGTGGGACTGCCCTTGGGCCACCGTGGTCCCCTCACTCTGTCCTGCAACGCTGAGGCCAGATGTCACCGCCTTCTCTTGCGGGCTCCTGCTGCGCCGCCACCCCCGCGCCCGTTCTTCCCACCCCCACAGCGCCAACCGCTCTGGGTCTCTGGTTATGCTGCCTGTCCCAGTAGACTGCAGGCTCCCCGAGGACAGGGCCACGTCTGAGTCATTTCTGTGGCCCTGGTGCTGAGGGGGAGGGGCCTCTGCATACAGCTCGCTACAGTGTTCGGTGGAATATTCCAGCATGCGGGCAGCGGGACTTCCAGAGAGTTTGCCCAGGACCCTGCGTTCTTGCCCTTAGCTCCCCAGTCCCGGGGCCAAACCCTCCCTTCCCACCTCTTCACCGTGGCCTCCCTGGGAACGTGGCCTCTCTTTTCTCCCACCTGCCTCCCAGAGCGTTCAAGGCTGGCCAGGGCTCAGAAAACCATCTTCAACCAGAGCTGGGGCCTCTCCCGGCCCCAAAATTCAAGGTCCAGCTGAGAGTCTCAGATCCTCCCTAGAGCCTCTGATCGGAGCAGGTGGCCTTTGGGGAAAGACCAAGGTTTTGCAACAATGAAAGACTCCCAATGTCCGCGATGTGAACCCCAGCAGAGGCCGACAGGCCGGAGGGCGCTGGCTGGAGGAGAGAGTCCAAGGCCCTGCGGCCTCCTAGCCGCTTGCCCTGGGGCAGAATGCTCCTGGGTTCCAGTTTTCTCTCAGGCGAGCCTGTGCCCCTGGGCTGTGCTGAGGGGGAGAGCAAGCCCACAGGGAGGGGCAGGGACAGGGAGCTCCCTCGGTGCTGACCACCCTCTCCCAGGGCGGTGCAGTCACACCATCCCACACGACCAGTCTCCCAGGTGTGTGCGGTCGGAGGGCCCTAACCTTAGAGAGCACCTGCCCAGCCCCCTTCGCAGGGCAGGCCGAGCCCCGGGGAGGAAGTGATCTGCCAGAGCCACGTGGAAGTCACGGAGAGACAAAGCTGGAAAAGCAGATCTCCCAGCGGCACCCCCGACGGGGCAGGTGTGGCGACCAGGGGCTGCGGAGCCCTGGGCCAGGCTCCGTCCCTCCCAAAGGGCACCCCGTGCCCATACTGAGTCCCTGCCCCACTTCTCGTCAGGTCCCGTGTCCCCGCGGGCCGTGCCCCCTTCTCCCGGGACCCCCATCTCTCCGGCGAGCCGCTCACGGTCTCCTGCTGGTCCCTCTAGCGTCGGGCTAGCTCAGAGCTCAGCCCCAGGCCCTCTGACTGTCACACCCCAAAGTCTCCCTAGCTTCCCACACATGCCTACGGCCCCAGGTGTCATCTCAGAGCCAGTGGTCCTGACCCTCAAGCCTGGCCCTCGCCCCTCTGCTGAGTGTCAGACAGGAGATCACCACCAGAAGACATGGCCGTCTGATGCCCCGAGGGTCCCCAGCACTCAACCTGCCCCACACTCAACTCCGCCCCCTCTGGTGAGGGCCCCGTACTCACCTGGGCCCAAGCCAGGGACCTGACCCACCTTCAGTCACCCGAAGCCCTGCTGGTTGAGCCCACGCCCTTGGCCTTCCCTGCCCCCCACCTGCTGGCCGCTCCCCTGCACCCTGCCCTCTCCCTTGTTTCTGTTCCAACTCTCCAGCCCTCCCTCCCACCTACTGACCCAGAGTCTGCTAAGTGGAATTCTGACCACACCCCTCTCCTGGCTTTATCAGAGCTTCAGGGGTCACCCCAAACTCCTGGCCATGACCTTCAGCATCCACACGATCAGGCCTGCACCTTCCTCATTCCGCCCCCCACCTTCCTATACCCAGGCTGCACGCTACCAGCGATGGCCTCCTGAACGCACGGGGCTTCCACGCAGCCTCAGGCCCCCCAACTCGGCCATCGTCCCTTCTGCTAGGGAACCTCTTTCCATCCTTGCAGACTCATCTCACCCAAGTGGCCTCTGCCGACCACATCTGTCCCTTCCAGTCACTGGATTTACTGTGCTGTGCCCGCCATATGGATGCACTTCCGGGTACGCAGCCGGCTGCTGCACCCGCTGGATCCCCACAGGCCCGGGCCAATCCTGGGTCTTCCTGCATGTCACACGGGCCTGCCAGGCCAGCTCTATGGCCGCCGGCTTCCAAGTCACTGTGTCCTCTTTGTGGCAGACACCAGGCCTGTCCACGTGCAGAACACCTGAGCTGTAGGGACCACGCTCGCGCACCGGCACACAGCAGGGAAGGGGCTCCACGCACTTGATACACGGGCCACAGCTCACGGGCCGCGGCCGAGGGGTCAGAGGGCGCTGCACCCGGATTAGGGGTCTGTGAGTTCCAGACCTGCCTCCATCGCCCCCCCAGTCTGGGGCACAGAGGAAAACAGTGCATTTCCACGTTTGGCACCACGCTAGGCACCCAGGGTGCTTAACCATTTTACCAACTAGTAACGTTTCTGAAAATCAGAAAGAAGTATGCGAAGTTTGTTTTATAAACGCGTCTACACACCTAAAGGTAGTGGATGAAACACCTTAGGTGAGGCACCGCACCTCCGAGCCCTTGGTCTCTTCACTGGACCTGCCCAGTGGCAGCGAGGACACGGCCGATAACGTGTCTGCCGCGTGGTAAGGGCTCAGAACCGCCAGCCCTCGTCGTCACCTGAGCCGGGGCGTCCTGCCCGTGGCCAGTGACGACCCCGGACGCTGGGGCCAAGTCTTTCCTCTGTTCTGAGATGCGGCCACATTGCCCCGCCTCTGAACCTGCTTCCTCAAAGGTACAATCGTGATGTAATCTCTACCCTTTCAGGGTCAGGGTGAAGATCAATAAGCTAAGTACCCATCACCTGCTGGCGTGGTGCCTGGCCGCCTCACACGCCCAGCGGGTGCTCAGCAGCCATCGCCTTCCCCGATGATGGGCGTGAGGATGGCAGGGAAGCCCGCCGGCTGGCTAAGAGCGACCCCGCAGGGATGCTGGGCGGGGGCCGGAGGGGCTGCTCACCTTCCTCCCGTCCATGCTGCCCTCACCGCCCGGGTACGCCAGCTTCCGGCGCACATAGAAGAGCATGTCGTCCTGTCGCGGCGCCCACTTCTCCATGAAGTAGGTAGAGAACATCCACGTCCAGAAGACGATGCGGTCGTCCTTGAAGCACCCTGCAGGGGGAGGCCAGAGAGACTGAGAAGGGGCAGGCCAAGCCCCGTCTCCCCCCACTTCTCTGCACTCCCAACTCCCCCAACCCACACTTCTGCCTGGAAATCTGCTGGAGCTCTGGAGCCCCCAGCTCCCGCACTGCCACCCCCACCCCAGCCAGGGGACCGGGGCTCGGGGACACGTCCCCGCAGGCCCGATGCCTCCACCAAGCAGAGCCCCAGAGCCCCGGCTCCCGGCCCCCACAGCCCCGGCGACTCCGCGTGGATGAATCAGCAGCTTTGGAGGGAAAGGGAGGCCCTGACGAGAGCAGCGTCACCGCTGTCTGGGCTCCGGGGGGAGCTCGAGCCACCCTCGGCCAGCCCGCCCCACCCCCACTGGGGTTCCCACGGAGAACCCGACTTAAAGGAACAGCCCTGCTTCAGGCACAAAGCAGGGAAAGCGTCCGCCCCTCCCTCACCCCTGCACACGGCGGAGCCTTCTAGCATGACAGATCTGTTCTTGGGGGGCCTCTGTCTTTCATCATGAGTACGATGTCCTCAGGAGACATGAATCTCATTGTCTCTCCCGCACGAGGAGAAGCAGCCCACGGGCTCAGGCGGGAAAGACCCGGGCTTCCGCTCCAGTCCTGCCACTTGCTGAGTGACGGCGGGCAGGCTGTTCGGCCTCTCTGGTCCCCGGGTTCCTCACAGCAGATGTCGACCCACCGAGAACCGCCTGGGAGCCGGCACCAGAGCGTGGTCAACAACGGTGGGCTTCCTCCCTTTCTGGGCAGACCCGACCAAAGGTCAAGATATGTCACAGGGCCATTTCTCATAAACTCAAAAGACTAAACCGCTGGTTCCTTCCTCTCTCCTCCAGAAAATACTTTACTACCGTGACCCAGCCCTGGTGTTCTGGTGCCGGAAGGACCTCATCCCCACCCCTGGACACGGGGAACCTGGGAGGTGCCGGCCCCTCCCCAGACACAGGACTGCCATCCGTCTCCCGCGGGCTCTGTCGCGAGGCTCTGGAAGACTGAGTCGCAGAAACCCCCCAGCTTTGTTCGTCTCAGCCACACTGAGACCAAAGAACCGGGCTCCAAACCAGCCCCCGTCCTGCCCTCTGCCCTGTGCCCGGCCGCCCGCAGTCTGTGGCCCACCCACTCCCATACCCTGCGTGGCTCCCGGAGGGAGGAAAACAGAAGGGGCCTTCTGATCAGGGGTCTGGGGCAGGGAGCCTGCCCGTTGGCCCCAGGCTCACCGGCACCAAGTGGAACCAAGCCCACTGTGTGTCACCACAGCTTTGAAGTCCCCACCACGCTGACCGCCAGCACTGCGGGTGCCCTACAGAGGTGGGCAAAGGCACCCTTCAGCCCTGGAAAGCTCCCCAGAAGCAACTCTGGCTGTGAGGGACGGGGCTCAAGGCTCCAAACCCTGCCACCTGCCAGAGAGGCAGCCGCTGTCTGTTGGCGTCCTTCCGCGGGGGGTCTTTCATCGTGCTAACAGAAGCCACCCGCTAGTGACCCAGTGCGAGCCGGGCACCCAGTCAGTGTCAGTGATGACGAGCGGGCCACCGGCTGTGATCTGTGACATGCCTGCCACCTGTGGGTCGTAGGCAAGGAGCCCTTCAACCATCACGGTGTCGTCTTCACTGCCCACTGCACAGGAGAAGAAACAGACCCTCGTGAGGGTCAAGGACAAGCTCAAGTTCACAGTTAGAAACTGATGAAAGGGGCGCCTGGGTGGCTTAGTGGGTTAAGCGTCCGACTTTCGCTTAGGTCATGATCTCGCGGTTCATGGGTTCGGGCCCCGTGTCAGGCTCTGTGCTGACTGCCAGCTCAGAGCCTGGAGCCTGTTTCAGTCTGTGACTCCCTCTCTCTCTGACCCTCCCTGCTCACGCTGTCTCTCTCTCTCTCCTAGAAATAAATAAAACATTAAAAAAAAAAAAAAGAAAAAAGAAACGCGGCCACAGACCCCGCGGACCCGCACGGAGGCTCTGACACGCGCTCCGCACTACGCCAGGCAAGCTGGCAGAACGGAGGCCCGGGATGCTTGGCACAAAGCGCCTGGTGAGCAGCTGTTGCAGCCAAAGAGCACAGAGGACGGGGGGCTTCCTGGGATGGGGCGAGGTCTCTGGCTTCAGGAGCGAAGTTCCAGCGGTGACGCGAGATAAGCACCAATTTGCCCTCTATTATCTTACCTGCGTGGGAGGGCCACGCGAGGGGCCCCGTTTCCCTGCTTCACAGCGCTGGAAACACGCTGGTCGCGCCTCATCCTCCCCTCCCCGGCCCCAGAGTAAAGTCCGCAGGTCCCGAGCCTGAAGCAGACGGCAGCCAGTACCTAACGCCCCCTAAGAAGGCTCAGGCCAAAGGCCGCCCTTCCAGGGCCGCCCACTCTCTGCCGGCCGCACCCAAGCCTCTCAGAGGGGACAGTGCTGGGCCCGGCACACAAATGCCCCCCACCAAACCCCAGCAGCCGGGTGGCCGGCAGCAAGCCTGTGGGTGCCATGCACCCAACCTTCCGCACCCTCCCCACAGGGAGCACCACCTCTGCTGGGACACACCAGCTGCCACCCGCGCTCCCCCCACCTCCTAGCAGCCCACCCTCCACACCACAGCCCTGGGATCTTTATTTAAGGGCCTTTTCCTGCCCCCTTAGAACCTTCCCATGGAATTCAGAACAAAACCTGGAGTTCCCGCAAACCCTTGGTGACAGTGGTGACAGTCTGCCCATGCCCCGCCCCAGCCACCGGCACCAGCCCGGGCCTCCACCTCTCTGCTGTGGGACCCCTGTCCAGGCAGCTCCTCACTGCATTCTGGTTACACCTGAAATGCTGCCTCGTCACAGAGCCTCTCCTGACCCGGTATTCATAACGTGCCTTCAGGGTTCTTCCTGAACCATCTTATTTAACTGCACTGTAACCATATCACCCCGGTGTCAGCACTTCTGGCTGCTGTCTGTCCCCCACTGTATGAAAGCATCCCAGGAGTCGGGACTTTGTCTTGGTCACCACCAGATCTCAGAGCGCAGAAAAGTACTGGGTATACAGCAGGCGCTCAATAAATGCTGGCAAAATAAATGGCTCATCCCAACTTCACAGGCTCAGCCTGGTGGACAACTTGCCCGGGGGCCCACAGCAGGGAAGTGGCCCAGCCAGGACCCTCCACCTGAAGCCCAAGCCACCTTCCGGCAGCCATAGGCCCCCAACTGAACAAAGACCTTCCAAAGAAGCCCTGGACGCCTCACCGCATTCTGGGCGGAAGTCCCACTCACTGGGCTCCCCAAGGCCCAAAGCGATGACCCCTCGGTGGAGCCACGTGGAGTGCATGGGGCAGGTGGGCCTACTGTGTGCACTGAGCAGGTGCAATGGGAGAGAAGAAGAGACGGCTGCCCCTCACCCAGCCTGCAGCCAGGCGCCCGGCAGGTGTGAATTAGGAGACCCAGCGCTGAGCTCTGAACCCAACAAGGGGCTTCGAAGCTCGCCCTACGCCGTGGAATACCGCACAGACATAATCGTTAGCGTTACCACTTTAGTACCAACTGGACGAGCCTCACAGGAAGAAACTCAAACTGTCAGGGAGAGCCACGCACACCTCACTCGGACACCGGGAGGCGGGAGGGGGCTCCAGTCAGAGAACCACCAGCCACGGGCGACACCGCGGTGGAACACCCCCCCCCATGTGGAGCCCGAACGCTCAAAGTCAAAAAGCAGGAAGAGAAATCAAAGGTCGAGAGCTGCCCTCCTGTCCCAGAGAAGCAAAACTAAAATTGACACAAAACCCAGGAGAGAGAAATCCGCAGTTAAGTGACAAACGTCCGTAATATAGAAAAAACTCCCATCACAGAAGTGATGGAAAGAAGAAGGCCCAAGACCTTAACAGCTACGTGGGCAAAACCCAAACAGGCAGCATAACCGGTTAACAAAAATGTGGGGAAAGGCTGATCCCACCGGCCATCAAAGGTTCATGACAAGGACCGAGCTGTCGTTTTTAAGAGGGCAGGGTTGGTACTTAGGAAAACTGGCAGATTCTTACAAGCACGCGTTTGCCAACGACTGAGCCCTTCCAAGGTACCCACCCAAGGGAGACGAAGCACGTGTCTAACGCAAACACTCAGGCACAGACGTTCCTAGACGCTTCATTCATAACAGCCCCAAACTGGGAGCAGGGAGCATGGATGCGACGTGACAGGTGGGAGGTTCCGGGAAGTGAAAACAAACCGCCGATCACACAAAACCAGGGACAGGTCTCCGGACCTGCCGGAGGCAGGCGGCTACCAGGTTTCTGCCTGCGGCGACAGGCAGCAGAAGGGCCGATGTCCCCAAACGTTGCACCTCTCGTGGCGGTGGCTCCCCGCTCTCTCCGTCCGTGTCCCCTCCACCATCAGGCTGCCCGGGCAGCAGGTCTTCAGGACCCTTGAACCCAGGGGGACAGTCTTAGGGGAGAGAGGCAGCCCCGATGCTGAACCACTCACCTGCGTGACGCTACAGACAGCGCCCCGCCCAGGGCCACCTCCCCTGCTGGCCTGGGGTCCTAGAGCAGCATCTTAATGGTCCCTTCCCAGTTTATTTGTGATAGTTATGTTTGTTTGCTTTTTAAAGTTTTTTTTAATGTTTGTTCATTTTTATGAGAGAGACAGAGAGACGGAACACAAGCAGGGGAGGGGCAGAGAGAGGGAGACACAGAATCGGAAGCAGGCTCCAGGCTCTGAGCTGTCAGCACAGAGCCCGACGCGGGGCTTGAACTCCGAAACCTCCAGATCACGACCTGAGCTGAAGTCAGATGCTTAACACCTTGGGGTGGTTTCAAACAGCAAAAGCACCAGCACAAAGCACAAAAACGCACGACACAAGCACTAAGTAGACCACTGAAGGACACTCGTGCACTGCCTGAGCTGAGACAAGGCAGAACTGGAGTGTCACCTTGTTCGCCCGCAGGGGGTAACGTGCACCCGGCAGGCTACCCACGGGGTGCGTGTCTGCAATTAATCACGAAAGCGCCGTAAGTACCGATTTGGGGGCCACAAATAAACTTTAGTCAGCAGGCGAATTTCCAAACACAGATCCCTGAATAACGAGGATGGGCTGTACCGGAAGAACTGATCTCTACCAGCTCCAAAGGGGTCGCGACGATCCAGATGTTTCCCCCGCCACCAGCACATTATTTTCCATCAACCAGACCTTTGAAAAATCGTGGATTAGATTTGGGGAGGCATTCCTTGACATCACCCCAGTCCCCTTTAAGACCATTAAACCACACGGCTTAAGCAAGCCACTGTAACAACACCCTACGTAAAACATTTACAAGCCATTAAAAATAAGGACCATGTATTACAGTAGAGAAAACGGTCCAACAGCCACTTCTAAACAAGGTACTTTGAGTAGTTGGCCAGATGTTTTTGAGAGGGCGATTCTCCCAGAGCCTCAAGAAACAGTTCCAGGGCTACTCATACATTTTTAGAGCCTAAGAAATCTGCAAATTCTTTTTAACAATGTTGAATCCAAAAATAGTGCCTGCATGTACATGTAAATGTAGGAATGCGCAGGCTCATGGACGGCAACATAAAAACCTTCAATATAGTATTAAAAAGTATATGCCATTTCCAAGCAGGATTTAACCTAAGAATACAAAAATGGTCCCGTATTAGGAAATCTATTCATATACTCACTATATATTGACAGATATAAAGAAAAAAACACACGATCATCTCCCTGGTATGAAAACACATTCAGTAAAATTCAATACCCCTTATCAATTAAAAAAAAAATTCTTGGGGCGCCTGAGTGGCTCAGTCCGTTGAGTGTCCGACTTCAGCTCAGGTCAGGATCTCACGGTTCGTGGGGTTCAAGCTCCGCGTTGGGCTCTGTGCTGACAGCTCAGAGCCTGGAGCCTGCTTTGGATGCTGTGTCTCCCTCTTGCTCTCTGCCCCTCCCGCTCTCGCACTCTTTCTCTCTCTCTCAAAAGAAATAAACATTAAAAAAAAATTCCCCATAAAATAAGAATGAATGAGTAGTTCCTTAAATATGGTCTACAGCTCAAGTAGGAAAAGTTAGAGACAAATATTATCACAATCCACAATGATTAGGTACTAGATAAGGTACTGGACGCTGCAATCAGACAACCAAGATATTGAGAATAACAGAAATGGTTAAAATGCAAATTATCCTGACTTACAGATGATATTATACCTGACTTGGAAAATGCAAAACACTCCACTGAAAAATCATTCAAACACTACAGGTCGTAAGTACGAAATCACCAGTACCTCCAGAAAGCAACAGCTCTGGGATAAACCAATATTCCAGTTAGAAGGCGTAACGGGAAGAAATATTCCGTTCAGGATTTTTTTTTAAAGACTTGACTAATTGAAAGGCTTGCCGAGTTCTTAGCTGGGAATATTCAGATCACAGAAGGAGGCGTCTACTAATTTGGTAATTAAAGATGAGCCAATAGAAAATGCCAAGAGACTCTTTCAGAATAAGCGAGAACAGCCGGGACACTTCAGAAAGCATGACGTGGGGACAGAGTTCCTATTAGTATTAAAAACCACACGAGGAAGGCAAACCCTCAGGCACTGCTACAAGCCCAAACCGTCACCCCCTTGGTGCTGCCCAGGGCTGTGGGGCAGCTCTGTCCCACTCCGTGCAGGTAGACCTGCAGGAGAGAAACCCAGCAGCGAGGAGTCAGGAACGGAGGAGAGAACAGAGGGATCTGTAACCCAAAGACTTGTAGCAAATACAACGACGAAGACTCACCCAATGCCAAAAACACAAACAGAAAGATGTCCCCTGCCTCTACATCACCTTCCAGCTACCATCTCAACCAGAAGCGGGCTCCAGCGGAAACTTTTCCGTCGTTTTCTTGGGCGGATTTGTTAACGTACACACTTGTTCATTTCTACCATCGCTTCTTTCTTCCCCCTGCAGCACTGTGGCTTTGTATCATCCTGGATTCTATCCTCAAACAAACCGGGGATCCAACCGCTCACCACTGTCCACCACTGCGCAAGCCAGTCGCCTGCCTGTGTCGCTGGCACAGCTTTCTAACTGGTCCTCGGTGAAATCAGCTCTTGTCACTTCCCTGCTTAAAATCCTCTCCGTGGTGGATACTCCTCCGTATCTCCGTCAAGTACTTCCTGACCTCCCTTGAGCGCTTCGCTCAAACACCTACCTTCTAGGGGAACCTTCCCAAGCCCTTGACCCTACTGAAAGCTGCAAGCCCCTCCCCCCCAACATCCCCTCTCCGGCTTCCTGCACCTGTCGCTGGAGATCATCTGTATTTTACCTATTTTGCTCTCAGCCTTTCCTTAGGGCAGGAGCCAACACACCTTCCCTGTAAAGGGTCAGACAGAAAATATTTCAGCCTCTGCAGACCATACGGTCCTGTATCAACTACAAAATCTCCCAGAGCAATACGTAAAGAAATGAGCATGGCTATAAACAAAAGTTTATTTAAAAAAATAAAAGAGGCAGCGGGCCAGAACTGGCCCAGGGCCCCGCTTTGCCCACACCCACCCCTTCGAGAACAAGATGCCCCATGAGAACGTAAGCTCCGGGAAGGTATGAATACTTTTCCACTGTGATCCTATTGTTAGGTGCTACACCCTTAGTCTCTAGAACAGGGTTCAGCCTTCAGGAAGCAATGAATATTGGCTCACTGAACAAGCAAGTGAAATCAACGAACTGGTTAATGAAAGGAACATGGTAACGATGAATAAGCAGACAGATCAAAGGAAAGGCAGAGAAGGCGAGAGACAGAAAACACACTGTAATTTGGTTTATATGAAGGTGGCGCTTCAAACCAGCGGGAGGGAGACGGATCCTTCAGCAACTGGTCCTGGGGCAGCTGGTGTGCTACAGGAAGAGGGTACGGCTGGGCCCGTGCTCCGGCCACAATAAATTCCAGAAGATCAAGGCTTTTAATGTTCAAAATAAAACTGTAAAAGAATAAATACAGTGTCGGGGCGCCTGGGTGGCTCAGTCGGTTAAGTGTCCAACTTCGGCTCAGGTCATGATCTCGCGGTTCGTGGGTTCGAGCCCCGTGTCGGTCTCTGTGCTAACAGCTCAGAGCCTGGAGCCAGTTTCAGATTCTGTGTCTCCCTCTCTCTCTGCCCCTCCCCTGCTCACACTGTCTCTCTCTCAGAAATAAATAAAACTGGGGCGCCTGGGTGGCTTAGTCGGTTAAGCGTCCGACTTTCGCTTAGGTCATGATCTCGCGGTTTGTGGGTTCGAGCCCCGCGTGTCGGGCTCTGTGCTGACTGCCAGCTCAGAGCCTGGAGCCTGTTTCAGAGTCTGTGACTCCGTCTCTCTCTGATCCTCCCCTGCTCACGCTGTCTCTCTCTCTCTCTCTCTCTGTCTCTCCTAGAAATAAATAAAACATTAAAAAAATTTCCTTTAAAGAAATAAATAAAACATTAAAATAAAAAAGAATAAATACAGTGTCAGAGAATTTGTTTATTCTCTCAAAGACAAAAAAGCGTTTCTAAATAAAAGGCATAAGATATCAAAGAAAACATTAATCAAACTACATAAAAATAAACTATTTCTATGGGGAACACAACATGACGTGCATCATAAACAAAAGACACACCAGAAAAATTACTGGAACTTTTAAAAAAAATTTTTACTGTTTATTTATTTTCTTTTTTAATGTTTTTTTAATTTTTTTATTTCTAGGAGAGAGAGAGAGACAGTGTGAGCAGGGGAGGGTCAGAGAGAGAGGGAGTCACAGGCTGAAACAGGCTCCAGGCTCTGAGCTGGCAGTCAGCACAGAGCCCGACGTGGGGCTCGAACCCACGAACTGCGAGATCATGACCCAAGCGAAAGTCGGACGCTTAACCGACTAAGCCACCCAGGCGCCCCTACTGTTTATTTATTTTTGAGAGAGAGGGAGTGTGTGGGGCAGGGGAGCAGAGAAAGAGGAAGACACAGAATCCAAAGGAGGCTCCATGCTCTGTGCTGTCAGCAGAGAGCCTGATGCAGGGCTCGAACTCACGAACTAGGAGATCATGCCCTGGGCCGAAATGGGATGCTTAACCAACCGAGCCACCCAAGCACCCCAAAATTACTGGAATTCTTCACTGAGGTTTAATTTCCCTAATAAATAATAAATTTCATCTAATGCGTACAAAATAAAACAGGATGGATAGCAAAGGGAAATCCAAATGGTGAGGGGAGATTCAAACGTGAAAACAGGCTCCACTCCACCCAATTACAGGAGAGTCACAGGAAAACCACAGAAGTCTACTTTTCGTTTCTCCGACCTACAAAAATCACCCGACAACGCTCCTGGGCGAAGAGGATGCCGAGGAACGGAACGCACGCCTGGCAGTAGGAGGGGGAGCGGGGAACGATCTCCACGGAGACGGGCAGGGAATAAGAACCATAAATGCTCGTAGCTTCCACCCAGCAATTCCGCTCTGGGGCGTCTCCTCCAAATGCCGTAACCATTATAGCCCTTTCGAGAGGCTGGAATGGTCCCATCCACAGGGAAGGAACTACAGAGGTCAGAGACCACGTACAGAATGGGCTCCCGAGTAGCTGTTCAGGAAGGGACAGAGCGCTCGCCACCTGTGTCAGTGAGGAAAGGCCTGTAAGACGATGAAGTGGGGAAAGTGAGCGGCAGAGCCGACCGAGAGGTCCACGCTGCTTACGGGGACAGCTGGACGTGACAGAACGGGGGCATGGAGGCACAGGAGGGGGGTGCTGGGCACCGGCAGTTCTGGCCGCTGCCTGGCAAACCCCGAGCCCCCGGGGGCCCCGTTTGCCACTTGTAAACCCGCAGCAAGAATGGAACCCGCCTCCTGGGGCTGCTGGGAGTTTTAGTGAGCGGACAGGCAGGAAGCCCTCGGAGACACTGGGCGATGAGCACGTGCCAGGGTGAGCCAGCGTCATTCACGCCGTCGCCGGTGCCACCACGGCGTCCCAGCACAGGCTCCACGATGGCGCTTCTCATCCCCTTCCAATCTGGTGCCCTGACCACGTTTCTCTAAAAGTCACAGAAGCGTTATTTTTACAAAAGTGTTTTTAATAGCCATGCAGTTACTTGGAAAAATGCTTCTGATAGAAAATTAAAAAAAAAAAAACCCAAAAAGCATTGTAAAACCCACAACATTGTACATAAATAAATACTTGAATGAAAGACATTGCTTTAAAAAAAAAAAAAGCCGGGGGCACCAGGGTGGCTCAGTCAGTGAGGTGTCTAACTCTTGATTTCGGCTCAGGCCGTGATCTCAGCGTTTGTGAGATCGAGTGCCCCGTCGGGCTCTTGAGAGGACAGCGCGAAGCCTACGTGGGATCCTCCCTCCTTCCCCTCCCCCCCATTAATCAATCAATCAATTAATTAATAAGTCTAGGAAAGACTGAAGGACGTAAACCAAACGCCCGCGCGGCTGGAGGTCAGAGCTGGGACGGCTGTCCCCGGCCGTCACCCGTCCGTGTAGCCAGACACCTGGGGCGGAAGCGGCCCTGAGGGTTTCCCGAGTCGCAGGCACCGGCGGAGCTGACAGGAGACGTCAGCTCCGCTGTCTCCTCCGCGCTGTGAAGCGGCTTTAATCCATAGTGAGGACAGGGTCACCCAAGGCCGCCCCCGTCCACACCCTGTTTCACCCGGAGCCAACAGGTACGGTGCCACTCTGTGGCTGGGTGCGGGGTGCGGGCTGTGGAGGGGGCGGCCCCCCCCGAACCCCTCCCGCCCCACCCCCTGCCCCAGGGGAGGCTGGACGGCACGCACGGGTGGGAACGCCGCCTCGGTAGGGGTCAGGCCGGGCTGGGGCCGTCAGGAGCTAGGGAGGCTCTGCCGAGACGGGTCACGTGAGGACTCAAACCCACAGCCTACGGGTTAAGTGGGCGAAGGCAGGAGAGGGGCGTTCACGGGCCCCCTGTGGGGCCGCCCAGGGAAGGGGCCCAGGGGCGACGATGCGCAGTGGGAGCCGGAGCCGGCCAGGCCCGCACCTCACGGGCCTCCACCTGGGTTGTGGGGTTTGTTATGCTCAGAGGCTGCGGGAGCCCTGAAGGCCTTGGCAGGGAGGGAGTGGGAGGGGCCTCCTGAGGGCACGCCTCCGCTCCGCTGTGGGAGGGGCCTCCTGAGGGCACGCCTCTGCTCCGCTGTGGGAGGGGCCTCCTGAGGGCACGCCTCCGCTCCGCTCCGCCCCGCCCCTCCCAAAGGTGGGAGGTCTGTTGGCCTCTGGGGAGAGTCCCAGGCAGCCCTTGGCCGCCGGCCACCCGCACAGCCCCACAGCCAGGGCAGGATGAATAGGCCTCTGTGGGCCCTCAATAGGCCTTTCACCAGCCCGTGCCTCTCAGTGCTCCTCGCTGGCGGAGCCCCTGCCTCGGGCACAAAAGACCCAAGAAGCTGCCCGGGGTGCCCCGGCTGCAGCGAGGAGGCACTTGGACTTGGACGGGGAAGTGGTGGTCAGCCGGCTCCCCACATGCATGATCCCACGTGAGTGATCCCTCGGGCCTGGCCAGTCCTCCGCTCCGGCCTCCGGGAAGCACGGGGCTTCAGCGATGCACGGCGGCCACACCGGGGAGCCCCGCACCCCCGCCCTGTTCCCTGTCCTCCTCCAGATGGCGCCCCCGAAGTCTGCAGCGCGGTCCCCCGCCCTTCTTCCCCAACCAAACTCCTGTGTGTCCCAAGCAGGCCATTCCCCTGGCCATTGTCACCTCCCCCAGCCCCACGCCCCACCCCCCACCCCGTGCTACCTGCACCCAAGGACCTGACCCCTCCCGCCTCCCACGCACACTCGAGCCCAAACACCCGGTGAGGCAAAGTCACTGCTTCCGTTCAGCTGCTGAGGAACGGGAGGCTCGCAGCCTGAGTCACTTGTCTGATACCGCGCGAGTGTGGGGCAGGACCAGACTCCTGTCCGGGTGGCCCTGAGGCGGAGCTCCTCACTCCACGCCAGGCACCTGCCTGGGTGTCCCTCCCCTCCAGGACAAGAGGTGGCACCCAGCACAGGGCGGGGCCCACCAAGGGGGTCAGCAAAAGCCAAACAAATAAACGTGTCACGATGACAAACCTGATGACAAACCTGAGGACTCACGCAGCCCTGCCACCACTGGCAAGCGCTCTACTCCCCACCCCTTCTCACACAGGCACTGCGCTGTGAAATCCTCAAAGTGCTTTTACAACCTTCGGATCACATCCGGATCTCCCTAATAACCCACTTCACAGGGCAGGAAACCGAGGCACCCGACCCACGACCCATGTTACCCAGAAGGGCCTTAATGGGAGTTGGGACTGGCATCCATCCCAGGGAGCCCTGGGGCACAGTGAGGAAATAAACCCTGACCCTGACCTCAGGGTCGCTCTCCCGGGGCAGGGCGTCCATCCGCGGGACTGGTCCCTGGCCCGAGGTTTCCAGAATGGATCAAACGCCTGGCAGCCCCGAGGCCACCGTCACTCGGCGCCACGCCTCACTCCGCACAAACTGCTCCCGGATACCTCAGTCCTGCCAAAGCAGTTATGGCCCAGAAGAGTAGCCCCACACTCCAGGTCCCGCCTCCCGTGAGCTCGTCACTGCTGGGGCCTCGTTCGAACCCCTGACTCACAGCTTCGCTGACACATGAGAAACACAGCCTGTAAGACGAGCTGTGGTTCTCCTGAGCCACCTCCCCGGCTCCCAGACACCCAAGCAAGGTGCCCATCCCGGACCGGCCACCCTCGCTCCCGCCTGCTCCCCACCCCGCTGCCTGGGCCGGAGACCAACTTGCTCGTGGCCCCGGCCACCGCACAGGGCCCCACCTCCACATGTCACCTGGGTCGGGGCAGGTCACAGAGCCTAGGTCAGCCCTGCAAGGTGCTCGCAGCCCGCCCACTCCAAGCACTGTGTCCATGACTCAAGACCACATGAGTGCATCCACTCCCTCACTGTACTCCTCGCTCGCTGCGCGGGGAACCGGACACAGAGCAGCGCCCACCCATGAACCCAGGCGAGAGGGGACCGTGTACCCAGCACCCAGCTCCTGCAGCCTCTCGGAACTCACCACGGCTTCTGAGGCGCCAAGATGCAGAGCTGCTGACACGCTGCTGTGTGAAACGGGACGGAGGGCACTTCGGCCCCGGGCAGAACCACGGACAGCTGCGCGCCAAGTCCAATGTCCCCCAGTGAACACACGCACCGGAAACCAGACACACCCAACACACCCTCCGGGGCTCCCCGGCGCCTGCTCTCTTTTCCCCGGGGCTGGGTTACAGCCCTCTGCTTCTGGCTGCATCCTCAGGAGGGTCCGGTCCCCCCCACCCCTTGCTGTGGAAACCAGGGGGCGGGGCTCCTGCTCACACACCAGACCGGGTGGGCGAGGCCACTGGGTGAGTAGGTGACAAATGCCTCTCCTTGGGGAGATGGGCTTCTGAGTGCAAGAATGCACAGGCCACACACAGCCTCCAGTCCCGGAGGGAGGGCTGGGCCGCAGACCCACGTTCACTGCTCTGGGACACCAAACAAAGCCACTTGGCCGCTCTGGGCCTCAGCATTTTCATCTGCCAACAGGGCGAATGGCCCCCGCCCCAGGGCTGCCACGGGAGGGATGCTGGGCGCAGGACAACGGCGGGGCCGGCTCTGGCCCCCACCCTCTGCGGGAACAAGCCAGCCTCCCTGCAGCACGTTGTGGACCGGTGACACGTGTTCCCGCCCCGCGGACTGAGAACGGTGCTCCAGATCAACCTGCCTTCCCTCCTTCCATATGAGAGGAAACTGAGAGCCACAGGGGAGAAGGGCCTTGCTCATGGTCTCCCCCCGGGGGTCCCCGTGGATTCGACCCCGGGCTGTCACCTGTCCCAGGCGCCTCCATGACGCTCTCTGATGCTCTAGGTCTGGAGGCCGACCTGTGCCTTAGGTGGAGGCAGAACGGCAACTGGTCCTACCCCACCAGGAGAACAGAGAGCTGCAGCAGTTTCCCCAAAGCAGCGGAGCATCTGGAGAAAATTAAATTCTGAACCTTCTCTGCTGTCTTGCCCACTCTTGGTCTCTGCCAGGCAGGCCTCTCCGTGAGGAAGGCCCCCTCAAGGGACACCCCCCCCAAATGTTCACCTCTCACCCCATGGATGCCTATCCATCGCCTGCACCACCCCCACGCCCCCCTCCCCGGGCTGCTCTCATGAAGCAGCCCACCTTGAGCTGACACAACATCAACAGCCTGGGAGGAAGCTGGGGCTGAGGAGGAGGCGGGCAGGGAGGGGCTGGTGAAGGGGTGAGAGCCCATGGGTGAGGGAGGGGAGGGGGCGGTGGTGAAGGGTGAGGAGGCCATGGGTGAGGAGGAGGGGGGCGGTGGTGAGGGGGTGAGGGAGGAGCCCATGGGTGAGGGAGGGAGGGGGCAGTGGTAAAGGGGTGAGGAGGGAGCCCAAGGGTGAGGGAGGGGAAACGGGGGGTGGTGGTGAAGGGTGAGGAGGGGAACGGGGGCGGTGGTGAAGGGGTGAGGAGGGCCCATGGGTGAGGAGGGGAGCGGGGGCGGTGGTGAAGGGGTGAGGGAGGGAGCCCAAGGGTGAGGGAGGGGAACGGGAGGGTGGTGGTGAAGGGGTGAGGGAGGGGAGCCCAGGGAGGGGCAGTGAGGGGGTGAGGGGAGGAGGGAGGGGGGCCTGGAGGGGGTGAGAGGGGAGGCCACGCACAGAGCGGGGAGAGCAGCGGCACAGGAGTGGTGGGAGTAGGCGGAGGAGGGGGTCAAGAGCAAAGGCAGGGGGCGCTGATTCTGTCAAGGGGTCAGGAGGTGGCTGGAGAGCCCCCCACCACGGGCCACGGAGAGGCGTGACTGTCCAGCAGACAGCGTGAGGCCAAACCCGGCGGAGGCGAGGCAGAGAGGGGACCCTTCCCTCCGCACCGTCTCAAGCATCATCCCAAGTTTAAAAGTCGGTTTTCAAGATTTTTCAAAGCACATCCAAAAGCAAAGGGGTTTTACCTTAGAGATAAACAGGAAAGCAACAACAGCCACAGTAGGGAAAGAGCCCAAGTGTCACGGATGGATAAAGAGGGTGTGGTGTATGCGTACACTGTAGTGCTCGGCAAGCGAAGAGAATGCAATGTTGCCATGTGCAGCTGCGCGGAGGGAACTAGAAGGTATTGTGCTAAGCGAAAGCGGTCAGAGATAAATATCATGACTTCACCCATATGAGGACTTTAAGATACAAAACAGATGCACATAAGGGAAGGGAAGCAAAAATAATATAAAAACAGGGAGGGGGACGAAACATAAGAGACTCTTAAATACAGAGAACGGAGGGTTGCTGGAGGGGGTGGGGGAGGGGGGATGGGCTAAATGGGTGGGGGGCATTAAGGAATCTGCTCCTGAAATCATTGTTGCACTATGTGCTAACTAACTTGGATGTAAATTTAAAAATAAATTAAAGGGGCACCTGGGTGGCTCAGTCTGTTAAGCGTCCGACTTCGGCTCAGGTCATGATCTCACGGTTCGTGGGTTCGAGCCCCGGGTCGGGCTCTGTGCTGACAGCTCAGAGCCTGGAGCCTGCTTCAGATTCTGTGTCTCCCTCTCTCTCTGCCCCTCCCCTTCTCACACACATTCTCTCTCTGTCTCTCTCTCTCTCTCTCTCTCAGAAATAAGTAAGAAAAAAAACATTAAAAAATAAATAAAAATGAAATAAAAATAAATGAAAAATAAAAGAATTAGAGACACATGGAGCAAAGTAACTCCTGCTGAGCCCAGCCTAAATCAACTGCCTTCCAATGGACCTCAAGTTACATTATAGAAAATGTATTATTGTTTAAAAAAAAAAAGAAAAATGACAAACAGGAGCTGCAACTCCACGTATAAGGGAAAAACCTAAAAACTAAGCCCCTCGGCTTTGCTTTGTCAACAGACATTTTTCAAGTATTTGCTGGTGGTCATTCAAGGTAGGAAAATATACTCCTTTATTTATTTTTTATTTTTTTTAAATATTTTTATTTATTTCTAGGAGAGAGAGAGACAGCATGAGCAGGGGAGGGTCAGAGAGGGGGAGATACAGACTGTGAAGCAGGCTCCAGGTTCTGAGCTGTCAGCACAGAGCCCGACACGGGGCTCGAACCCACGAACCGCGAGATCATGACCTAAGAGAAAGTCAGACGCTTAACTGACTAAGCCACCCAGGCGCCCCCTGTTTTTTAAATTTTTAATGTTTAGTCATTCTTGGGTGGAGGGGGGAAACAGAGTGCAAGCCTGGGAGGGCCAGAGAAAGGAGACACAGAGTCCAAAGCAGGCTCCAGGCTCTGAGCTGTCAGCACAGAGCCCGACCCGGGGCTCGAACTCACAGATCGTGAGATCATGACCTGAGCCGAAGTTAGACCCTTAACCAACTGAGCCACCCAGACGCAACTATATTCTTTTAAAAACCCAAGCCGACTGGATGTTTGTCTCATCTCATGTCAGACACAGGACTCCCTTTTATTTTTTAAGTTTCTTTATTTTGAGAGAGAGAGAGAGAGAGAGAGAGAGAGAATCCCAAGCAGACTCTGCACCAGCAACACAGAGCCCTACTTGGGGCTTGAACTCACGAACCGTGAGATCATGACCTGAGCTGAAAACCAAGAGCTGAACGCTTAACCGACTGAGCCACTCAGGCGCCCCAGGACTCCCTGTTTAAAAGGAGGGGGTCCCCTCTAGCTGAGCTGATGCTTCTGCTGCCCAGCCTGGGCTGTGCAAAGGCCCTTCCTGAGCTGGGCGGCCCCTGACCTTGGCCCCCACCACTGTGGGCTCAACTCCAGCCGCTCCAACCCCTTATCTGCAGGTCCAACAGCAACATCCCAGCCCCCGTCTATAGCCGACCGGGCCCTGAAAGGGATGCACTTGAGCTTCTCTGCCCTCCACGCGTCCTGGCCCTGCGTCCTGGCCCTGTCGCTGCATACGGAAAGTAAGGGAGCCACACCCTGCCACTAATGGGCTCTATACCTCACCTGTGCAGGCCCTATAGGTGGGTCAGATCAGGCATTCTGCCCCCTGTGCCCCACCTGTGACAGGGTCCTCTCTGAGCTTCACCGCGCTGTCTGTGCAGACATGGGCTCGGGCTGGTAGACTTCCAGATCCTTCCTATCCATCCCAGCTTCCCCAGGACAGGCTGTGACCCACACGCCATTCTGCTGCCTGAGCCCAAACCAGGAGCCTGGCTGAAACCCTGGATCCAAACTAAGTTTCCCACAAGGTAAGACCAATTCAGGAAACAAGGGCACAGCCACCCAAATGCCTTGCAGGCGTTTAAATGATGTTTGAACAACATGGAAGATGTTTTAGGAGTTTTGAGTAAGAAAACATGACTAAGAAACTTCAGGTCTAGAATATCAAGTGTTCCTTAAAAAGGCTTTTTAGAATGATCGGAAAGCAAGCCTTTGCAAAGTTAATAGTCGTCGCTGCGTGATTGGAACTGAGTGATTTTTTCCCATTCTCTTAAATTTCCCAGTTTCTATAGTGTGCATGGAAACACCTTTCACTGGGGGAAAAAAATGTTTGGGGGCCTGAGGCTGCTTTTTAATCAGTATCCTGCGTGGGGCTTCTCCTGAGCGGCCTCAAGGCTCAGCAGGTATTCCCAACGCTGCCCGGCTCGGGCAGGGAGACACACACGGCCATGAGGGGGCACAGCAGCCCCCCGCCCCCACCGGGCAGGCCACGGTGCCACACAACTCCTCACACGCTTGCCTTGCCAGAGATATACCTGCAGCAGTGACCCCTGGTCCCTTTATTTATTTATTTATTTATTTTTAATTTTGGTTTATTTTTGAGAGAGAGAAAGAGCACAGGCAGGAGAGGGGCAGAGAGAGGTGGGGGCAGAGGGTCTGAAGCGGGCTCTGTGCCCACAGCAGCAAGCCCGACGCAGGGCTTGAACTCGCGAACCGCGAGATCATGACCGGAGCCAAAGTCCGCCGCTCCATGGACTGAGCCCCCCAGGGGGCCCCCATTCCTTAGTCTCTTTAAAGTGTGGGGTCCAAAGTCCTCGGGGTTCCTGCGAGGACACAGCATCCCTGCCTCAGGAGAGGCCGCGCCGCAGCCTCGCAGGCTCCTCTGGCCCCAGAAACGGACAGAGGCCGGAACCCACAGGCCTTAAAAATAGGCCCAGGAACCGAAAGAGGCGCCGCTTCCCACCCAAACGGTTACACTTCCTCCCCATAGCACGGGCCGGGCCCGCTCAGCCTGCCTTACTGAGCTGCAGGGCACGGGGCCCCACGGATCCCCCGGGGACCGTCCTCGGGACCGCACGAGCACTGCCCCAATTCCACGTACGGGCCCCAGGCCAGGCGCTTTGTGTCCTTTATAACAATAACAGCACCAGCAAGGCCGGGGTCTGACTCCGTGCAGAGTCTGGACCTGCTGTGTCTCATCTGCTCCTCACACTGTCACGCTGTCCCCGTGAAGCTGTCACTTGTCCTGCAATTCCCATAATGCTACAGACTCTGCGGTCTCCACTTCACAGAGGCTCGGGCCCCCCGGTCTTCCCTTCCAGCCCCATCTCCCGCCAAAACCCCCGACCCACCGCTGATGCCCAGCTACACCCCACCCAGCCAAACGGGAAGGGCCAGGCCGGGAGGCTCGCTGGAAGGCCAGTCCCCCCTTCATTCTTTCTGGCACATTCCATGAACTCCCTGCAGGATGGCTACCGGCATCTGACGGGCCTCAGCTGGAACTCCACAAACCCCAGTTCTGCCACCTGCCAGCTACGTGGCCTTGGGTCAGCCACCTTGCTTCCTGAAGCCTGGTCTTCTCACCTGCAAAATGGGATGCTAGCAGGAGCCACCTCCACGGGCGTTACCGCAGCTGCCGTGCGACGGGCACGTAGCAGGCCACCCAAGTCAAAGCCACAAAACTCCCTGAGGCCGGGCCGAGGGCCCAGACCGCTGCTGCAGCCTCCGCGTCCCTTCCAGCTGGGCCAGCCTGTCCCCTCCACCCAGGCAAGTCCTGCCCTGACTCTGCTCCTCTCAAAGGCCTCCCGCACGGCACAGTCCTCCGTGATCAGCCATGGCGGGTCCCCTCCCCTGTGCCCCTGAGGGAACCTCTCCTACCTCCACCTGGGCCCCTCCTCACTCCACCTGCACACACCTGTGATGACCTGGCCACCAGCGCCCAGAGGACAGGTACTGGTGGGTCCCACCTCCGCTAAGAGCTTAGGCTTAGACAGATTCTGTGCCTGGGGACATGTTACTTCACCTCTAAAACCTGCTTCTGCTCCCCAGGACAAAGAGAAGAGCGTGACAATACCCACCTTCTAGGACCATGTCAAGAATAAAAGAAAACAGGGAATGTGGAACACTCCTCTTGCCCCCCAGCACTACCAGCCAGAGAGAGAATGCCCTAGGCCACCTAACAGGGGACGTGGGTCGAGGCAGAGCCGCTCTGAAAAGTGTTCGGCCTGGGCAGGGCCCAATGCCCAAGGACATTCAGCACCATGTGTAGGCCCTTCCGCTCCCAGTGCCTGTCCACCGTTCACATCAGACCCCGGGGCCAGGTCAAGTTCACGGGGTCCCGCTGAACGTCAGTGGCATGCTGCCCATGTCAAGAGGGACCCTTCCCTCACAGGACGCTTAAGCTGGCGTCCAGGGCTCCTGAGGCGGCCCAAGCCCCAGGAGGAAGCGTCAGCCTAGACCCACTCCCAGTCCAGATGTCTGCATCACACAGCATCTGGGCACCGGACCACCTGACTCTTCCCGGCTCCGAGAATCTGGAGTCCCGCAGAAGCTGTCTCAGCCCAGCCAGTATGGCTCATCTGTTCCCTGGAATCCCAAGCAGCTTCCTGTGGATAAAACACCACAATCCTGCTCAGAGGGGCCACGGCCCTGGCAGCTTCCAACAGAGTCTCTCCTTTGGCTAAGTCACCTGTGCACTGGGCTTCTCTCCCCGGCTCAACAGTGCCCTCCCACCAGGCACAACCCGGCAGGATCAGACCCGTTCCCCCTGCCTGGTGAGTAAAACATGCTTCCGCCACAGCCGCTGCCATAGAGAAGATTCAACAGACAGGTTTGGAGCCACAAGGTGCCTTTCATCATGACAGGCAAGTGACAATCCCTGGGGGAGGGGGGGAGACCAGCCGCTTTCTCCCATCTTACACAGACGCTGTGACTCAGAGATGACAACAGCGTGTCCAGGGTCAAGCGTCTCCGCCAGAGGCTCCCTCACACCTTCAAAACAACCTCAGAGAACATGGCATGGTTCTCAACAGCCTCAGCTTTAGCTGAACAGCAACGACCATCTGGGAGGCTGAAGTTCATAAACGTAACAGGTTGTCACGGCTGTGAAGGGGAGAAGAGAGGGCCGGGTGACCCACTGGGTACGTGAAGGCTCTTTGGGGCCGGCGTTCTGAGTGGGCGGGCCGACCACAGAGTCCTGACCCTACTCTGGCCTTAGGTCGCTAGTAAGCTTGGCCCTCTCTGAACATCACATTTTTCATCTGGAAAATGAAAGAGGGACACAGTGCATCCTTCTAAGAGGCTCAATTCTACTCTGGCTACACCCACACCCTTAACCGACTAGTCCAGAAAGCCTCTCCCTGGTTCTGCCAAACGTTTACCGGGCATCAGCCCTGCGCCATGCCCTGTGCCGGGCACTGAGGAGTCACAGACAGGGCGGTGGCCTCGAGGGGCTAACCAGGGGGACAGTCACAGAGACTATTACGGTGCCACAATTGGCCTGATCACCCAGAAGACACGTAGCCGGTACAAAGAGGCCAGGCAGCGGGGCAGGAAGGGGTGTGGGGTCACCAGCACTGGAGCTGAGGCTGGAGGGACACCTGTAGGCGTGTGTGGTACAGGGGAGTAGGGGTGGCCTTCCAGGAGGAGAAGAGAGCAGGCGTAAAAGCACAGAGCATCAGAGCACCACAGGGACGTCAGGGGATTGGGCATGGGATTGGGGGCTGGGTAAGACAGGAGACCTCATGTGGGAGGGGGACCGGGTGGCTGGAGAGGAACTAAGGGGCATTTCTCCTCCCCAGAGGCAGCGCAGCAGGCACAGGGAGGTCTGGCCGGGGCCAGGGGACATCTGAGGAGCAGGGGAGGGACGTGGCAGGCTCTGCTGTCAGACTGGCCAAGGGTCAACCCCAGCTCTGCCACCTGCTCGCTGGCTTTCCCTGGGCAAGCCTCTCCCCTCCCAGAACGGAGATGATACTCCTATCTGGCCATGTCCAATCGAATCAACTGAGCGCATAAAGCCCCTGGCACATGGTGAGCAGCTCCGGAAATGTCAGGTGCTAGAATTCATTACCATTGTCCTCAGGGAATGGCCCGCAGGCTCCTGGGGGTGGGGCCTGGAGGGGAGAGTAGGTGCTGGGGAGGTGGGGAGGGGCTGCCTGGAGCTTTCGGAGCAAACTAGGCGGAGGCGTCAGAACTGGGCGGAGGGGCCGGCAGCAGATGGTCAGGCAGACCCCTTCCATCTCAGACATCCTGCGCCAGGTGGCTGGCACGCAGCCTGGCACACAGTAGGTGCTCAGTGAATGCTTGCTGAATGAACTCACGAGAGTCCTTCAATGCTCAACACTAGGTCTTGACGCCTGATCAGAAAAGAAGGCTGATAAACCCATTTCCTGGTCCATCCCTACTTACAAGGCACCCCACCCTCGCTCCAAGAAAGGTCATTCCTCAGGCAGGCTGGGCTGGGCCCTGCTTCCCGAGGGGACACGTACAAAAACGAGGATTCATATTTATTTCCTCTCCTCTCTAGACTCAGGGTGTGGCCTGCTGAGGGGCCTGGAACCCTATGGGTGCCAAGTCCCTGCTGCTGTGTGGCCTCAGAGGGGCTATGTTGGCCCTTTGGGACTCCCCAGTGGTGAAGGATGGGGGAACGGGTAGTCCCCAAGGCTGGCATTCCTTCACAACGCTGTCAACCCTCACAAACTCCCAGCTCAGATTGGAGATGGGGGGGGGCGGGGGCTGACAATGTGGTATGAAATCACTAGGGCATGAAGAAGGGAGGGAGGGGTCTTTTCATGGAAAAGAAATAACAACCACATTACCCGGGAGGGGGCTCCTCGGCCTGGGTCTGGGCAGGATCCGTCAGGGGTGATTACCTCACACCCAGCCAAGCTGGGAGACCCCACCCACACCTTCAGCCCCAGGCTCATCCAAACAATACCAGGCGCCCCCACCCCACCCACCCGCAGCAGATGTAGGACTTGGGGCCTCAGCTAAGCAGGATCACACCCAGAGAGGTGGCGGCCCCCCTCCCTCCACTGGGCGGGTGGGTTCAGGGGGCCAAAGCCCAACAGGTCCCCAGTTCGAGCTGATGGAGAGGAGGACATGGCCGTGTGGAGACATGCAGGAAGACAAAGGCTTCAGGAAGCTGGGGACCGTGGCCAGGACACGCTGGCAGGGAGGTCTGCCCAGCGCCCACGGGGGGCCGGTTCCGCCCCCCTCCCCATCTCCCCACGGGCTAAGGGTCTCCCCAGATCCCACGCCCACACTCCCTGCCGGCACCATAGCCGGGGGAGGGCTTCCTAGAGAAGGAAGGGGCCTGGCACAACCCCGGAGAGGAAGGAGCAGGATGGACAGACACACTCGAAGGGACAGACAGAGGGAGACACCGAGCGACCCGGGAAAGAGGAAGAGACACAGAGACATGAGTGTGCGGAGCCGCTCCGAGGACCAAAATCAGAGGCCAAGACACAGGGACACGGGAAAAACCCATACGTGGAGACCTGGGGGGGGGCGTGGAGGAGGCCACGACACGCAGAGCCAGAGACACAGAGAGACAGACACACGCAGAGAGACACACGCAGAGACGTTAACAGAGACACGGAGACACACGCAGGGACGGAGGCAGGCGCAGAGACGGAGACACTCAGAGACGGAGACGCACGCAGAGACGGGCAGAGGCGCAGAGACCGAGAGAGACGCGGTGACCGAGACGCACGCAGAGACAGGCAGAGGCGCAGAGACGAAGCCAGGCTCAGAGACAGGGAACCCGCAGAGACGGAGGCAGGCGCGCCCGCGGCGCCGGCCCGCCCCACTCACCGAGGCCGCAGACCTCCCGGCGCAGGCTGAGGCGGCCGCGCTCCTCCGCTATGGCCCGCAGCATGCGCTGCAGCGAGCGCTCCTCGGCCTCGGCGCCGCCCGCAGGCTCGGGGGAGGTGGCGGCGGCGACGGCGGGCGGCCCGGCCCGGAGCCCCGCGGGCGCGGGCGCCGAGGCGCAGGCCCGGCCCGGCGGCCGCGCGGAGGCCATGCCGGGCCCCGGCTCATCGCCCGCGCCGCCCGCCGGGGCCCCCGCCGCGCCCCGCCGCCCCCGCCCCGGCGCCGCCTGCCGCGAGCACCAGTGAAGCCACAATCCGCCTTTGTGCGCGTCGCCGCCGCCGTCGCCGTCGCCCGCCTGCCGAGCCCAGGGAAACGAGCGCAGATCCGCGCTGCCGCGGCCGCCCGCGCGCCTCCGAGCCACCGCCCGCCCCGCCCGGGCCCGGCCTCCAGGCTCCGCCCCTCCTGGCCGGGCCCCGCCCTCACACTGCAACTGTCTGCTAGACCCCGCCTCCCGGCCACTTCCCGCCACGCCCCTGGCCCTCCAGACCCCGCCCCCTCCCGGCGTGTCCCGCCTCGCCCCCTGGCTCTGCTCGCCCCGCCTCCCATCCGCCCCGGGCCGCTAGGCCACGCCCCCGATCGATGAGGCCCCGCCCCAGGCCCGGCTCCCAGGGCCTTCGCGAGCCGGGCGGCCGAGATCTCTTCCCCCACCGTCACCCACCGCGGCCGCTCTGGCCCCGCCCACCTCCGACACCAGCCGGGCTCTCCTCCAGCGGCTGCCCTGAGCCCGCCTCGACCCCCCGCGCTCCGTCGACTGTTCCTCCCCGGCCCCTCAGCTCCCGCGGCTGTCCCCCGCCCCGCAGACCTCATCCAGCACTGAGCCCCTCCCATCACCCCTTCCCGGCCTAGTCCCCGCCCCCTCCGCCCTCTCATCCCTCCCCGCCCCCAACGCCCCCAACCCCGTCCCGCGCGACACCACACTGTCACCTCCGTCTGCCGTTGCCACTCTCTCCTCTCCGTCCAGTTCCGGAATATTTTCCGCGGAACCCAGGAAGAACTCACCCGTCCCCCTAAAGTGTCATAGGGACCACGATGGAAAGCCCTTCCCTCCGAGTCCCTGGCCCAAGCACAGTGCGGGGTGTTGAGCAAGACTCCGAGCCTCAGTTTCCTCGGCTGTACAATAGGTGCGAGGTCGGCTGGAAATGTGACCCTGAAGAAGGCCAAGATCCAGCCAGGCGCCCCTGGTGAGCTATCCTCCGCTGATAGAGGGCGACCCAGGGGAGAAGCAGCCAGCCGCCTTCATGGGCACCCACCGCTGCCAGCGCACTTCTACGGGGAGGTAGAAATGGAGAGACTGTGCTGGGGGGTCGTGGTCTCAGCTCTGACCTCTGTAGGGACCCCCTGCCTCCAGGCCCCACCCCACCCCCCAAGTGCTCTTGACCCGTTAACATGCCGGGCAGGCGAACTGTGTGAACCACTAAGGTCCACTTACAGGCAGATATTTTTCGAGAAATACAGTAAAGTACTATAAACGTATTTTCCCTGTGATTTGCTTAATAACATTTTCCTTCCTCTAGCTCACTGTATGGTAAGAATTCAGTGTGTAATACTCAGACACACGGAATACAGAGCAAAGCATAACACAAAATGTGCACTCGACTGTGCCATCGGTCAGCAGCAGGTAGTTCAGTTTGGGGGCGTCAGAAGTTATGTGGGGATTTTCACCTGCATGGGGGATGGGACCCCTGAAGCCCCACATCCTTCAAGGACCAGCTGTACTCTTCTCCCCCAGCCTCGTAAAACCCGTTCCCTCATTTCCCTTGGGCCCCCACGTCACCTTTTCTGACCGGATTCCCTGAAACCCCACCCCCCTACCCTGCCTTATTTTTCTTCACGGCGTGGGACTCACCTCCTCGGACATCACCCTGTACAGCTATGAATTCTGTTCTGTGTCTGATTCTCGCACAGCTCATGGCTGGTACCCAGGGCACTGCGGGGACATGGCAGACACCCTGTAAATGGATGTGGGAAGAATGGACAGGAGGCCTGCTAGGAAGCAGGAAACCCTCTTGGACCAGGCAGTAAGGAGGCCTGGGACCATGGACATAACAGCCTGGACGAGGAAATGGGTGGCCTGGACCCTGCTTCAGGCTTCACCGCTGGTTTGGGGCCACTGGGCACATGTCCAGCCCCTCTGTGGCCTTAAAGCCAGGCCTGGGGTGGGCCGGGGGGAGGAGAGATCTCCTCTGGGTCCATGTCCCCTTCTGTAAAATGAGGACACCAGCCTCAGGGCTATGGTCACCAGTTCTGAGTCCGGACAGCTGGGCTTTGGGCTGGCAGAAATGGGAAATGAGACTTGCCGAGGGCTCCCAGGCTGGCAAATCCAACGGTCATGTGCCTGTCTGTCTCCCCAGACTCGGCGACAGCCCTGGCCGGCTCCCCTTGTCTCCCCCCGGCTCATGCTGTGTCCTGTGCCTGAAATCCTCTCTTCTCCCCTGAGCTTGGCCTCAAGGCCACCGTCACTGGGAAGCCTTCTGGTTACTTTTGGCCAATGCGTTTGTGTTCTTACCTGCTTCGTCAACTCCACCCCTCCCCAGGGACCTTACGGCAAGTTCTGTTTCTTGACGTGGCTGCCGATTACTTGGTCAATGTACAAAAGAAGCTGAAATTTTGTGAGTTGTGTACTTTTGTGTATATAAATATTCAGAATATAAAACAATTGAAGATAAAATATTTAAGGGGCTTCTGGGTAGCTCAGTCAGTGAAGTGTCCAGCTCTTAATTTCGGATCAGGTCGTGATCTCACAGTTGTTGAGTCTGAGCCTGGCATCAGGGCTCCACACTGACAGTGCAGGGCCTGCTTGGGATTCTATCTCTCCTTCTCTCTCTGCCCCGCCCCTGCTTGACTGCTCTCTCTCTCTCTCTCAAAATAAACAAATACACTTTAAAAAATAAAATAAGTAAAACTTAAAAAATAAAATAAATTTAATTTTATACAATAATAAAAGATCCTCGAAAAAATTTTTGTTTAGCCATGATCTCCTATGACAATGAAAATGTTCTTTTCTGCCATTAAATGAGCTGTGCTTTTAGAAAAGCCACATGCGGGGGAAAGTGTGTGGGAGAATGATGTCCCCCAAAGATGTCCAAGCCTAATCCTTAGAACCTGTGAATATTTGTTACAGGGCAAAACGGACTTTGCACTGGGATTACAGGTACGGACCTTGAGACAGAGAGATCCTCCTGGATTATCCACGGAGGTCCAATCTAATCACACAAATGCTTCAAACGGAATCACGAAAGCTCTTGGCTGAAGCACCTCTTTTCCTGAGTCTTGTTTGCAAACAGCCCTACAGTAAACAGTAAAGCAAAAATGAGCAAAAGGAAAAGTCAGCCACAGCCCATTTGCTTTACCAGGTCAGTTCTCTCATTTTCCAGCATTCCTTCCCAGGCACCATGCTTGGGTCTACAGCTCGCATGTCTAGCTCTAAGGTTTGGGGGCTGAGCGGATTCAAAGCGCCAGTCAGTGTTCCCAGCAGGTGCTCTCAGAGAACCCTTCTCCCGGTGATTCTTACATGGCTGAAAGCCTCGGGGACTCGTGTGAAATGATGCCACCAACCTTCTCTTCTCCCAGTTTCTGTCTATGGTCTGTACGATGGTGGGCAGGACCGGACGATGGCTGAGATTCCCTCCTGCCCACATGGTTCTGTGAGTCTGTAGTTGGACTCTGATCGTTCATCCTTTCTCCTCGGTCCTCGAGAAGAAAAGACAGTTCCCCGAGGAGGGGGAGGGTAAGTGAGGTCTGCACAGCCCCACCTTCGCTCATTAAGCACAAGAGCCTCAAGGGGCAAGTTCAGAGGCTCTTCCTTCATTCCAGAGAATCTATTAAAACACTTTTCACAGTCATGTGAGTTTCCTGGCCTGACTTCTCCCTCCTTGTGACTCACTTAAGGTTCTCCTTTGCTGAAATTCCTGTCCCTCAACCTTTTGTTTCTCCGGAAATTGAAACCCAACCACTCCCAGAGCTAGACTGCAACAGCGCCTGAAACCCTGGATTTTTCTCACCCGCCGCCAGGGTAGGGGTACCGCCTGAGAAGGTTCCCCGCCTCCCCCCTCCCCTCCTCGGGCCCCCTTTCTACCATCCGCCCCACAGCACACCAAATACTTTCTCATCTTCAGCTGCTCCACTTTTTTAAAATAGATTCCTGCTAAAATTCTCCTGGAGGGAATAACCTTAAAGTTATTTTAGGCACCGACATGGTAGCGAGAAGAGAGGACTCAAGAAGGTTTGCAGAAAGACGTGCCTGCTAGGACTGGGGGTGGGGGGCGTACTCACGCCGCCCGAGGACCTGCTCTGTGCCAGGAGCCCCGGGAAGGTGGGCAAGCACCGTGGTGAGCCCCGGAAGGCAGCTCGTGCTGGCTTTGTGCGTCGGGTGCAGCCAGCAGCGCTTAGGGAGGCTGAGTGATGCTCAGCGTCACACGGCAAGTGAGATCTGGAGCCAGGACTTGAATCGTCCCGACGCAGGAAGACACAGCCACGCGCACCCCGTCTGGCGTCGACTCATCTGCTTTTAGGCGGGAAGGCCCGTTGGAGAACGGACGCGGGGTGACGGGTTTCGAAGGGAGAAGGCTCACCTCATGGAGCTGCCAGGCCACAGGTCATCGCTGGCAAGTCCAGGCTCGGGTTCCCTGGGGACGGGGCGGCGGGGCTGTGCCAAGTGCGGGCAGGGATGAAATAGGGAAAGAAATTTCATCATCGGGAGGAGGACCTGAGACCAACACAGTTTGGACTCTGTCTAGTCCCTTTTGCTCCAGAGCCCTGGGCCTCGCATCTGTCAGTGAGGAGGCTGACTCGGTGTCCCCTGGGGCCTTTCCAGCCCCGACATTATGGAAGGACAGGTGGGGTGAGCCGGGGCCGGGAGCTGGAGAGCCTGCCCTCCCTTCCCGGCTCTCCCGGGCTCTAGCTCCTAGAGCTCCCGCCGAGAGGCTGTTTCCCCTATGCCTGAACACCCAGCCTCCCCCCTGCTTCGGGCAACAGAAACCGTATTAGCAGCCAACACTGTGCGCTACCACGAAACACAAAAATAAAATGGTAAAATTAAAATTAATAGATGCTGGGGCACCTGGTGGCTCAGTCTGTTAAGCGTCCGACTTCAGCTCAGGTCATGATCTCACAGCTCGTGGGTTCGAGCCCCGCGTCGGGCTCTGTGATGACAGCTCAGAGCCTGGAGCCTGTTTCTGATTCTGTGTCTCCCTCTCTCTCTGACCCTCCCCTGCTCATGCTGACTCTCTCTCTCTCTCAGAAATGAATAAAACATTAAAAAATTAAAAAAAAAAAAAAAGAAGTTCATGGGTTTGAGCCCCGTGTTGGGCTCTGTGAGACAGCTCAGAGCCTGGAGCTTGCTTCGGATTCTGTGTCTGCCTCTCTCTCTGCCCCTCCCCTGCTCATGCTCTGTCTCATCTCTATGTCTCTCAAAACTAAATAAATGTTTAAAAAAATTAATAAGAAATAAAATTAATAGGGGCGCCTGGGTGGCTTAGTCGGTTAAGCGTTCGACTTTCGCTTAGGTCATGATCTCGCGGTTCGTGGGTTCGGGCCCCGCGTCGGGCTCTGTGCTGACTGCCAGCTCAGAGCCTGGAGCCTGTTTCAGTCTGTGACTCCCTCTCTCTCTGACCCTCCCCTGCTCATGCTGTGTCTCTCTCTCTCTCCTAAAAATAAATAAAACATTTAAAAAATTTAAAAAAAGAAATAAAATTAATAGATGCTTCATTAAATACCTGCAAGATACAACATCGGGTCTTCTTTATGTTTGATTTGACATTCATAGATGTTTCGCTACATTTGAGAACTCTGTGGGTTAGGTTTTCTCATGCATCATGGATTCTGAGAATGCCAGGTGGCCGATGGGAAATCAGAAATTAAAGGGTACTGATCTATTTCATCTTATTTAGCAAATAGGGATGCAGGACTTACCATGTCTTCTGACTTTGCAAGTGCTGACATTGACTCCTGTGACTTGGGGCCATCATTATCCCTCCTTCACGGATGAGCCAGCTGAGGTACAGAGGCGTTAAGTGGTCCACAGTCATAAAGGCAGGATCAGGAAGCCAAGTAAATTGAAGAGCAAAATTATAAAAATCGTTTCAATTTTTTTAGTACATTTTTAAAAAATGTTTTATTTATTTCTAGAAGAGACAGACAGAGAGAGACAGTGTCAGCAGGGGAGGGTCAGAGAGAGAGGGAGTCACAGACCGAAACAGGCTCCAGGCTCTGAGCTGGCAGTCAGCACAGAGCCCGATGTGGGGCTCGAACCCATAAACTGAGAGATCATGACCTAAGCAACAGTCAGCGGACGCTTAACCGACTAAGCCACCCAGGCGCCCCTTTTTAGTACATTTTAAAAAGGTACGTTAATGTTTGAGATGATATGGGCATCCCCATTTGACAGGAGAGTAAACCGAGGCTCTGAGGCACCGAGTGACTTATTCACACAGCCAGGGTGCCGCATAGGTGAGAGTTGAGCTCACGAGCCTGGAGAAGAATGCAGTGATTGTATATTTTGGTCTCACTTCAGTCCTATGGATACATTCACTAACACCTGCTTTGTGAAGGTTTCTTGCGGTGCATTTAGAACCCAGCAGCCGGTCACACCCACTGCTGTCCCTTCCTGGTGGACATCTTGGGGACAGTGTGCATCCTGGGAGTGGCAAGGAAGGGGCTGCTTTGAAGTCACTGCTAGATATTGCTTCCCGTGCTTCATAAGTGAGCCCAGGGTGGGCGTGTCAGTTTCGTGTGCTAGTGTAGGGAACCACACGCACACGGGTGGCTGACGACAGACATGTATTCCCTCGCGGTTCTAGAGGCCAGAGATCAGAACTCAAGGTGCTGACAAGGCTGAGACCCTCCAGAGGCTCTCCCAGTGGCTCCAGCCGCTCTTTGGTTTGTCACCATGTCACCCAGTCTCTGCCTCCGTTGTCACATGGCCTCTCCCCTCTGTGTCTCATGTCTCCTCTGTCAAGAAGGACACTTGACAGTGGATCTGGGCCCATCCTACACCCCGGATGCGCTCATCTCAAAAGCCTTGACTTAATTGCATCCGCAAAGACATTTTCCAAACAAGGACGCTCGCCTCCCCACATTCCCGGTAGGAGCATCTCTAGGGGAGCGCAGTGGCGTCTGCCCCCTTGGCGGGTGGCGCACGTGGCAGTCTTCTGACCACGGGTCTGGCTTTTTCCACTGGGCCCCACTTGGCCCCCGTTTCGGTCCACCTGGGTGGGGTGAGCACTTGAGGCAGGGCTGGCCCATCAGAGCAAAGCGTCTCTCCGGCCCAGTGATCGGTCCGGGGCTGGTCCAGTCGGAGCCAATCTGAGACTCCGGGGGTCTCCGCAGTGAGGCCGCTCCGGGGCCAGACGCTGGCTTCCTCCGGAGGCTGCAGGGGCCACCAGGGCCCCGCCCGTCCTGCTCCGTGCAAGGGCCCTGCGGACTGCGCTGCCCCAGCCTGCGACGCTTTCTTCCTCCCGGGCGACGCTGTCCTGCTGCCAAAGTGCTCCGCTTCACGCCTGCCGGCGGGAGGGAGCTCCGCCTCCTCATCCTGGGGGTCTGTGCCCAGAATTCAGGAGGTCTGAGGACTTGGGTGGGAGCAACATCGCGTCTTTATTTTCACTCACTTCTGACTTCAAGTCAGCATCCCGTCCATCACGACTGCAGGCTGCAGGCCACAGAGTGTCACAGACCCAGGCAGTTCTCTACAGCTTGGCCGGCAGCGCCCACACAGAGCCGGGGAGGGGGCGCCAGACGTGGCCCGTCCTCCAGAGCTGTCCCAGCAGCCCAGGGAGCCCCCCAAAGGGACACGATCTCAGATTTGACCGTGCAAGGATGCGGTAGAGAATGAGAGTCAGGGAGGCCCCTGAGGGCAACGAGGTGGCTGCTCGGGGTCAGGGCCAGGAACCCTGGGCTGGGGGTGTCGCAGGAGGGAACGGGGAAGAAGACGGAGTCCGAAGGCCATGAGGAGGGCACGGCGGGAGGCCTTGGTGGCCCGTGTGATGCATGGCCTCAGCCCCTGCCCCTCACCTCACCCACCTCTAGCTTTCAGGACTCCGATCAGCCCTTCTGGGCCCCGTCCTGGGCCCTCCTTCTCACTCCCATGCCGCCAGCGCCCCCTCACCTTGAAGCCCTCCTTGAATGCAGCAACTGCTGGCGCATGCGTCACATCGCCCTGGGCCCAGCCGACTGCGGGACAAGTTCAGTGCCTGAAACACCCGGACCTGCCCGTCTCCTCCTCCGCCTGCAGGCTCCACCCCTCAAGGCTGAGACCCTGGAGGCTCTGCCTTCCCCGCCCTCCCTCTCTAACCCAGCTGGCGACCTCTTTCGCTCCATCCAGCTGGCACTGCCCCCGTCCACACTGCTGCCTCTTCCATCTAAACTCTTCTAACACGTATCTGTTTCCTGCTGCTGCGTAACAAAGCGTCACACACTTAATGGCTGGTGGCCTCACAGTTGTCGTAGGTCAGAGGTTGAGGCCCGGCAGGTGGAGATCCTGGTGCCGGCAGGAGCCGAGGTCCCACCTGAGGCCTGTTCCTGTGGGCAGAATTCCTCTCCTCGCGGCCGCAGGACTCACGGAAGCGCTGTCCCCAAGGCCACAGGACTGCATCCCTCTGACTTCCCTGGTCTTGAAGATGCCCTCTGAGAGCTCACCTGATTAGGTCAGGCCCACCCGAATAATCTCCCTTTGGATTAACTCAACTGATTAGGGATCCGATTTACACTTGCAAAATTCCCTTGCGACATCCAACGTAACAAATGACGGGAGTGATATCATCTCGTATCTATAGGTCTCGCTCACACTCAAGGCGAGAAGATTACCCAAGGGCGCTGGTGGCCATGTTAGAGTTTACATACAGCAGAGAGCCCTCCACCCCAGCCTCTGCTGGACCAGGGTGACCTTGCCTGGCTGTTTGTCCGTCTGCCCATCTATTCATCTATCTATTATTGATCTATCTTTCCTACTTTGCTGTTCTTTTTCTTTTTTTCAGTTTAACATGAAATATTTCAGATGAATCCCAAAACAGAGAGAATAGCATAACAGACACCTCTTATACCCATCACCTAACTTCAAATAATTATTCACACCTTGCCTTATTTTCTGTGTCTTTTTTCCTTAATATTTTGAACACTTTCGGACGTGGAGGTCGTTCAGTTATAAATGCTTTAGTGTGTGCATCAGTTTTTTATTTTTTAATTTTAAATGTATTTATTTAAATTCAAGTTAGTTGACATACAGTGTAGTATTTAGAGTTTAGTGGTTCATCACTTACATATAACACGTGGTGCTCATCCCAACAAGTGCCCTTCTTCTTTTTTTTAATCTTTATTTATTTTTGAGAGTGAGACAGAGTGAGCAGGGGAGGGTCAGAGAGAGAGGGAGACACAGAATCTGAAACAGGCTCCAGGCTCCGAGCTGCCAGCACAGAGCCTGACGCGGGGCTCGAACCCACAAACCGTGAGATCGTGACCTGAGCCAAAGTCAGACGCTTAACCGACTGAGCCACCCAGATGCCCCAACAAGTGCCCTCCTTAATGCTCATCACCCACCGAGCCCATCCCCCACCCACCTCCCTCCCAGCCACAATATCATCACCTCCTCAATAAAATTAACGTTAACCGTCTCTTATCCCCGGACACATTCAAATTTCTCTCCTTGTCCTCCAAACATTCCTCACCAGCTGCTCGGAGTCAGGACCAGGCTGATCCTTCCAAACTCCAGAGTGAAGGTCTCACCTCCGGCTCAGCACCCCGTGGTGTCCCCAGCCCGGCCTGAAGCTGGTGGCACCCACCTGCCCCCCACGTCTCCTCACTCACCCCTGCCTCCGGCCCACCGGCCCTCTGTCTGCTTCTCAGCGGGACGTCTCCTTCCAGCCACCCACCTTCACACCCACTGTTTCCTCCACCTGGAACTTTCTCTGTACCTTCTTCTCTTCCAGTTCAGCCACCGTCCCCCTGGGGGCCCCAGGAATCTCTGAACCAGGTCCAATCCCCGCCTCCTCTGGTCTCTTGGAAGGAACCCTGTTTTTGCCCTGAATGAACTCCTGTCTTTCAGGGTACCCACCTCGGTCCGTGATGACCCACTCAAGGGCGTGACTTCTTGACTGCTCCCATCCCCCGCCCAGCCTGGGACACCGGGGACTGAAGGCGTCTGCTCGCTCACCGTGACATCCCCAGACTCTCAGCTGTGGCTCCAGTGGTTTGCGAGGCTCTAACAGCCCAGCACGCCCCTCCCCTCCAGGACCCCTCGCCTCCAAGGCCCTGGAGAGAGAGGCCAGCGGGAACTAACCTTCTTTCTCTCGGGTGCTGCTCTTGGGGGGATGTGGGGGAGGAATGCCTTGATGAGGGGGGCGCAGGCCGGGTGGGGGGCTGGCAGGGTCCGCGTGCTGGCTGGGGCCTCCAGGCTGCTCCCTTTCAGGAGCCTGAGCAACACTCCCAAGGTGCCTGCTGACCTTCCCCATCTCCCCCAGAACCAGATCTACAGAGAGACACCACGGAGAGCAGGGGAGAAGGAGATGCGGAAGGGGGGCAACCTCAGGGCAGAGGGTCCCCAACCAGGTCGAGCTGGAGCCGAGGCCTGGAGACAGGAGGTGTGTGCCGGAGACCAAGCCGGGGAGAGGCAGGGCCCAGAACAGGTGGCTCCTAGATGGGCTTCTCTTCGGTCCGCATGGCATGTTAAAAATACTCGAGTTTGCTGGAACAGAGCTGACAATCCAGAAATAGACCCACACGCAAACGGTTCAGTGGGGAAAGAAGAGGGTTCCAGCAGAGAGAGAGCACTGGATCAATTGGATGTCCAGGTGCAAAAGCAAAACGAAACCAAACCTGGTTTTTCCCTCTGACCCCACACTACATACAGAAACTAAGTTTTGTGTCTATGAAATGGATCGTAGACCGAAAAAGAATCCTTAAAATAGGAATCGGCTACAAGAAAACCTAAGAGAATATCTTGGTGGCCCAGAAGGCTGCACACAGAAAGCACAAGCTGTAAAAGGAATGATTGATAAATTGGACTTTATCCAAATTTAACATTTTCCTCTCCCCAAAGCGTGTACCCGGCAAGGGCCCTGCATCTAAAGCCTTCTTCCCTCCCCCCGCCCAGGACCCCTTGTCCACATTGCTCTCCCAATCACCCTTACGAGTGTTGAATCTCACAGACGTCTCTTTCCGTCCTCAATGTGTATCTGTGCTCTCCACATAAAAATAATGACTTTTGTCCCTCCCCAGGAACAATTTTCACCCCCGTGGGGGCATGTGTTGAAAATGTATGATCAAGAACACAAAAAGAACCCTTATAACTAGACAGTAAGTAGACAAACAACCTCACTTTTTTTTTAAGGTTTTATTTTTAAGTAATCTTTTACACCCTACGCAGGACTTGAACTCACAACCCCAAGGTCAAGAGTTGCACGCTCTAACCGACTGAGCCAACCAAGCATCACCCCCTCCCCCCACCCTGCCAACTTCCTTTTTTAAATAAACCTTTCACCAAGGAAGAGATAAGGATGACAAATAAGCCCTTGAGAAGAAGGTCTGACATCATTAGTCATTAGGGACTCCAATATGAGACATCACTACAGGCACACCAGAATGGCCCAAACCGGAAAGCGGGACCATTCCAAGTGTCCGCAGAGATGTGGAAGAACTGGAATTCTCACACGCTGCTGCTGGGGAGTAAATGTGTATCCACTCTGGGAAACAATTTGGCAGTTTCTTAAGAAGTTAAGCATACACCTCCCACAGGACCCAGCCATTGCACTCCTAGGATTTCCCCCAAGGGAAATGAAAGCACGTGGTCACACAGAGAATTCTCCTGAAACATTCATAGTAGCTTTATCTGTGATAGCTAAAAGAGAAAAAGTGGAAGCAATCCCGTGTCCCACACAGGTCAGCAGATCACCAAGCTGTACATCCTTACAATGGAGTAATACTCAGCTATAAACAAGAATGACTATTGATACAGGTAACCACGTGCATGAAGCTCAGGATAATTACACTGAGCGAAAGAAGCCAGGCAAAAAAGAGAACATATCTTCGTATGATTCCATTTATATGAAATTCTAAAAAAAGGCAACCAAATCTGTAGTGACAGGAACAGACTGCTGATCGGCTGGGGACAGGGTGGAGGGGAGGGGGGATGAAGAAGGATGGATTACAGACGAGGCCTAGGAAACTTTTCGGGGTGTTGGAAATCATTACCTTGATTGCAGCGATGGACTCAAGGACTTTTAGATATTTATGTCGAGCTTCATACACATCACCAAAACACATCAAATCATACATTTTGAATAAGTATGGTTCATTCATTATACATCGATTATAACTCAAAACTCCATAAGTCAGTCTCCAATCTTAAAAATAGATGATTCAATTAATAAAACAAAAGGCTGTATTGCTGGGGCGCCTGGGTGGCTCTGTTGGTTAAGCATCCGACTTTAGTTCGGGTCATGACCACATGTTTGTGGGTTCGAGCCCCACGTCGGGCTCTGTGCTGACAGCTCGGAGCCTGGAGCTGCTTCGGATTCTGTGTCTCCCTCTCTCTCTCTGCTCCCCAACCCCCGCTCATGCTGTCTCTCCAAAATAAATAAATGTTAAAAAAATTTTTTTAATAAAAGAAGAACTTTAGGGGCGCCTGAGTGGCTCAGCCAGTTGAGTGTCCAACTCTTGATCTTGGCCATGATCTTGAGGTCATGAGATCGAGCTCCAAGTGGGCCTAAGAGTCTCTCTCTCCCTCTGCCCCTCTCGCCCATTCACACATGCGTTTTCTTGCTCTTGATCTCTAAATTAATTAATTAATTAGGAGGAACCCTAAACACCAGGCTTTGGACTTAATCTGAGAAGCGTGATAGCTCCTCAATTCATGACGCACATCATATGTCGATGTTAGGTCACCGTCCCGTTCTACAAGGGGGGACAGGTGAGGGGTGAGGAGGGCTTGTGTGAAGACTCCTTTGTACCATTTCCGTGCTGGGTCGTCGAGCCTGCGGCTGGCCTGGAGCTCTCTGCCCACATGCCCCTTCTCCACCTCTTGCTGGGGGCGGGGGGTGGGGGACGCACCTTACTCACATCTGTAGCTCAGCACCTCAGTCGGTCCAGCTGATGTAAATATTTGCAGAACTGACCCGGGCCGGCATTAGCTACACGCCTTCCTCTTTTCCCTGCCTCAGTTTCTCCACCTCTAAAGGGAAGGTAGCCTCGATTCTCGGAGGATACACTTTACCCTCTCAGCCCGTCCCCCTTCGGAGCTAATAATTACCAGGATCGGTTAGGAAACACGAGATCTGAAGGCTCTAGAAATCAGTTCCATCCTGCGACCCAGAGTTTGCCCAGAGGTCTGTGCTCTCGTAGTTCAGCCAGATCTGGGGGACACTTGAGACCCCAGAAATCTCGGGGGGTTAGAGGAATCTTTCACCTTTGACTCCTCACTATTCTTGTGCACTGGAGCTGAAAAAGCAGATGATTTCCCTTTGTGCCCTGGCTTCCAGGAAGCTCACAGGCACTTCTTGACTGTAGAATGGCGGGGGACAGCCCTGGCTTTCCTACCTATGAGCCCCGGGGAATGAGGCGCGATGCTGGGACACGGGGGGCCACCTGGGAGAGAGAAGGGGCCCAAGGCAGGGACGGAGGGGAGGGACACACCAGGGAGTGGGGGCGCCGCGTGGCTTCCTAGCTGGGCTCCCTGCTTGCGCCCCACGGCCAGGGAGCGCCTTCTGGGCCAGACGCCACCGGCCCCCGCTTCCAGCGGAGGAAGAGCCCGGGTCCGTCCGAACGGCGCGCAGGGACGCCGCCAGGGGGCGCCGGACACCAGCGCGCGGCCACCCCGCGAGGTCCCGCTCTGCGCGCCGGGGCTCCGCCCGCCCTGGGCCCCCACCGCCTCCCTTCCGCCTTCTACACCCAGATGAGGTATCATCGCCTCCAGGAAGCCTTCCTGGGCTTCAGGCTGGACCAGGCTTCTCCCCCGGGCTCCCAGAAGCCCCTGGGCTCTGTCCACGCCATCAAGCACCGCTCCCTTCTCCCGGGGGGGGGCGGGGGGGCCTGGGTCACCCGCGGCTCCAGAATGGCCACCGTGGCTGTGGCACTCGGCCGAATGAAGATACGTTCAGGCCCCGCGGCGCGCGGAGCCGAGAGCAGAGCCCTGCGGCCACCGGCCGAGCGCCCGCGAGGCCGAGAGCGGGAGCGGGGAGCAGTTCTCCCCGCAGCCTCCAGGGGGAGCCCGGCCCCGCCGGCCCCGGGCTCCAGGCGTGGGCTCCGGGCGAGAAAATTCACCTCTGCTGTTTCAAGGCCCCAGTTTGCGGTGGGTTTTTTTTTTTTTTTTTAGCCCCAGGAAACAAACACACCCACCTTTAAAATGGGTATAATAAGAGCTTCGAGGGGCGCCTGGGGGCTCAGTCGGTTGGGCCTCCGACTTCGGCTCAGGTCATGACCTCACGGTTCGTGGGTTCGAGCCCCGCGTCGGCTCTGTGCTGCCAGCTCAGAGCCTGGAGCCTGTTTCAGAGTCTGTGTCTCCCTCTGTCTCTGACCCTCCCCTGCTCACGCTGTCTCTCTCTCTCTCTCTCAGAAATAAATAAAATATTTTAAAACTTAAAAAAAAAAAAAAAGAGCTTCAACCACAAAGGATATGGTGAGGACCAGACCCAAGGAATAAAATTCTTTGAACAGCACCTACTTAGCTCATAGTCGGTGCTGAATGCGTGAGGCCCTGACTCTCTCCTGACCACCTGCTCTGCTGGGGGGAGGGGGCAGGGGGGCTGGGGGCTGGGCGGGGAGGGGGCCTGGGGAGGGACAGGCTAACCGAGGCCCGACTCCAGGGACGCAGCCGGTGAGCAGGGAGGATTGACCCTAGGAAGCATCTCCTAGTCACGGTGACCTCTGCTCCGGTTCCGCAGGCCGACTCAGGGCCCTGCACTAAGAGGTGTGTACTCTGTCCCTTGTTCATCTAAGGCACTGCACCAGGCTCTGGAGACGTAGGGAGCCCAGTACAAATGGTTTTCGCTGCAGGCAGGGGTGGGCTGGGTGGGCGACAGGCAGCTGAACAAGTGATTTAATACACTTTTCTGAAGCCTGCGGATGGAGGGTCAGGAAAGGGTCCCCTGCTGGGGTGAGGGAGGGACATTTCAATCTCTTTTTTTTTTTTTTCTTTCTAGGAGAGAGAGAGAGACAGCGTGAGCAGGGGAGGGTCAGAGAGAGAGGGAGTCACAGACTGAAACAGACTCCAGGCTCTGAGCTGGCAGTCAGCACAGAGTCCGACGCGGGGCTCGAACCCACGAACCGCGAGATCATGACCTAAGCGAAGGTCGGATGCTTAACCGACTAAGCCACCCAGGTGCCCCATGGGACATTTCAATCTCTATTGTCAAAGATTAGTAGGAGTCGGCCAGGGGAGGGGGAGGGGACAGGCGGGCTCAGATGAGGCCAGCAACCTGATGCAGAAGCTATGTGGCTGGAACTCAGCACGGAGGCCACTGTGGTGCAGGAGGGACGTGCTTCAGGGGCGTCCGGGGTGGCAGGGCCCACGCACGCCCGGCTCGGGGGGTCAGGGGAGCACTCTGGAATTTTCCGGAGATGAATGGAAAGCCATCGAAGCCTTCCAACCCGAACAATGTGATCGCCAGAGTTTTAATTTTCAGAAACCTCTCTGCACAATGAAATATGTTTCGTGCCTAGGAGGGAGGCTATAACAGAAACGACAGACATTGGATAAGGCGTGTGGGTGAGGACATGGGGACAGCGGAACCCCGTGCATTGCTGGTGGGAGCATAAACCAGCGCAGCCGCCGTTCCGCAGAGCGTTGAACAGAGTCACCGTGCGTCCCAGCGGTGCTACCCCAGGTGTCTCCGCGAGGGAAAGGCGCACCTGCTTTGCAAACACTTTGCCCAGATGTTCACAGCAGCGTCCGCGCGCAACGGCCCCAAAGCGGGAACAACCGTCAGCGATGAATGGACGAAGGCTGTGCAGGCTGTTGTGCAATAACATACGGTCATCAAACGGAACCGAGTCCTGACAGATGCCAGGACATGGATGAATCTTGAAAATACTGTGCTCAGTGAAAGTCACAAAAAGCCACATATTCTCTGATGCCGATTGTGCGAAACACCCAGAATAGGCAAATCCCTAGAAACAGAGACTAGACCAAGGAGAAGGGGGGCGCGGGGTGCCTGGCAAAGGGCAGGGGGCTTCTTCCTGGTGTCATGAAAATGCCTGGTAGGGGTGAGGGCTGCATGGCTCTGGAAAGGCTGAGGACCACGGAACTGGGCCCCTTTACATGGGACAGAAAGGTCCTCGGAGGGCTGTCTTCCAGCCTAGTCCACGCCGTCTTTTCTCAGACAGCACGCCACTGTGCCTTGCTTTTCCTAGAGTTATGATCATAATTCTGCTTTGTTTCCACGTCTGTTACCTGCTCGGCGCTCTCAGCTGACGTTTGCCCTGCAGTCCCAAGCTTAGGCCTCGAACCCACGTCCGAGAGCGCTCCATGCTGGGCGAGCGGAAGACAGGACTCTCTTCTCGCACGGGGAGTTCACCACGCCTACACCCTCTCTGGCCGCCCCGTTCCAGCCCTTCCCACTCAGTTCCTGCCCTGCGAGCCCTTCCCCTTCGCCCCAGCACCGACCTCGGGGATGTCAGCATCATTGATTCCTCCTGCCCTCCAGCTCCTCACTCCTACTCTCCCTCATTCCTTCCATGGCTCCCCACTTCATGAAGGCTCCCCTTTATTTGTCTCCCCTTCCTCTCCTCCTGAGCTGACGCCCCCCAGTTCCACATCCCTGGGGCCTCAATGACTCTGGTGGACGCTGGTCAACCGCGAGTCGCACGCGGTCTCTGGCAGTCCTGGACACAATCGATCTCCCTCAGCCCTCCACCCCAGGACCCCGTCCTCTCCTGATTCGGCACCACCCCAGAGCGGCCCCGGAGAGCAGACCCCTTCTCCTCCCGGTGCTGTTTTTTGCCCCCAAGAAAAGGCTCAAAACTGAAAGCTACCCGGAATCGAACCATTATATTATCCACTCAAACCGAAAGCAAAAGGGAACAATCAAACTCACTGTTATTCATTAAGTGACTGCTTACACACCGCTCAGGGGTTGGGGGGTGTGGTTGACAAAAAAAAAAAAGTGCCCTAAGAGCTGAGCTCCTCGGTTCTGTGCTGTGGGCACGTGGGGCTGGATCATTCTTTGCTGCGTGCAGTTGCCCTGTGTTTCTGAGCACTAGACGCCAGCACCGCCCCCCCATCACCTGGCTGGGACAACCCACCGTGTGTCTGGACGTTGCCACATGCCGGCCAGGGCAGAATCGACCCCTGCGGGAGGGAAACCCTCTGCTCTGGACCAAAGGCACTGGATAGCGCATCCTTGGAAGTGTAGCGGGGCCCTCCAGACAGACCGGGCCACAGCAGGGTGTGTGTGTGTGTGTGTGTGTGTGTGTGAAGACAGAATGAGATTTTAATAAACTGGCTCAGTGGGGATGGTGGAGGCTTAGTTAAGTCCAAAGTTTGCAGGGGGCGCCTGGGTGGCTTAGTCGGTTAAGCGTCTGACTTTCGCTTAGGTCATGATCTCGCGGTTCGTGGGTTCGAGCCCCGCGTCGGGCTCTGTGCTGACTGCCAGCTCAGAGCCTGGAGCCTGTTTCAGTCTGTGACTCCCTCTCTCTCTGGCCCTCCCCTGCTCACGCTGTCTCTCTGTCCCTCCAAGAAATAAATAAAAAATATTAAAAAAAAAAAAGTTTGCAGGACAGACCATCAGGCTGGGGACCAGGAAAAGATGCAGTTCAAGTCCAAAAACCATCAGGAGACAGAATTCCCCTTTGCTCAGGTGAACTGGTCTTTTTTAGTTCTACGGAAGCCTTCGACTGATTGGATGAACCCCACCCACATCACGCAGGGTAATCTGCTTATACTCAGAGTCCACTCACTTAACGAATAATTGCATCCAAAGAAAAAAATGCTTTCACAGAAACAGCTAGAATAATGTTTGACTAGGTATCTGGCCACTGTGGTCTAGCCAATGTGATGCATAAAATTCACCATTGCAAAGGGATGCAGGCTACCCATAAACGGAATCACTTAGGAAATCTTGAATTTGATCTGGTAGTTTTCTTTCCTTCTTCCCTCCTTTCCTTCCTTCCTTCTGGTTTTTATTCTGGAAGAGTTATTTTGGAGCTACTTTGTTGTATTGTAAGCAAAAATACAACTAAGCATGTATGTTCGTGGGTCAGGAGTCAAGATTGCAGGTAAGAACATAAGTACCTGTTACAGAACCAAATAATGTAAGAATGTTAGAACGACATTCGAAATATGGACACAGACTTGTGATTTTAAATAACTATATCAGCAATTATTAATGATGATTCTCTCTCTATGTATGTCCCTGTGTCCTATGGGTGGGCCTCGAGCTGCCTGGGACCCATAACACCTCAGTGAGCCACAGGGCACAGAAGCTTCCAAGGATTCCCAGGGTCATGTCAAGAGGACGTGAGTGCTTACTTACAGGCCGAAGTTCTGACGATTTGAAGCCCAAAAGAAGAAAATTCACTCTATTTGATTAAAGCACACTAATGCTTCAAAACACAAAGCCCAGAGTGACACAGAACATTAAAAAGTTACAATAATGGGGGTGCCTGGGTCTCTCAGTTGGTTAAGTGACTGGGTCACTCTTGACCTTAGCTCCGGTCATGATCTCACGGTTCACAGGATCGAAGCCCTGCCTCCCGTTACACACTGACAGCAAGGGCCCGCTTGCCTTGCGCTCTCTCTCTCTCTCTCTCTCCCCTCACCCCGCCCCCTCCCCCCATCTCCTCTCTCTCTGCCTTTCCTCATGCTGACTGACTTGATCTCTCTCAAAATAAATAAATAAATGTTTAAAAAAAGTTACCATAATGTCCTACAGAACGTGACCATAATAGAACTTGCTTGTGCTATCTTATCATTCATGTGGTTATTGTATCAATAAAGAATACTTTTGTTTGGGGCACCTGGGGGGCTCAGTGGGTTAAGAATCTGACTTTGGTTCAGGTCACAATCTCAGGATTTGTGGGTTCGAGCCCCGCGTGGGGCTCTGTGCTGACAGCTCAGAGCCTGGAGCCTGCTTCAGATTCTATCTCTGTCTCCCGGCTTGTGCTCTCTCTCTCTCAAAAATAAAATAAACATTAAAAAAATAATAATAATTGGGGCGCCTGGGTGGCTTAGTCGGTTAAGCGTCCGACTTTCGCTTAGGTCATGATCTCGCGGTTCGTGGGTGCCCCGCGTCGGGCTCTGTGCTGACTGCCAGCTCAGAGCCTGGAGCCTGTTTCAGTCTGTGACTCCCTCTCTGACCTCCCATGCTCACGCTGTCTCTCTCTCTCTCTCCTAGAAATAAATAAAACATTAAAAAAAAATAAAAAAATAATAATAATAATAAAAAGAATACCTTTGTTTGAAGACAGTTTCTACCCGGAGGCAAGGCCTCAGCAAAACAATCCAGTATTCTGTAACTTTCATAATGTAAATTAGGACCTGTTTCATAATAATCTCCGGGGAGGGGCAGGTGGGTCTGAACACAGACAAAGTAAGATTAACATAAGAGTCAATCATTGTCAGCGCTGGGGGATGGGCACAGAGATCCGTTGTGCCCCTGCTCAACTTTTTATATTTATAATTTCCAGGATGAAATTTTTTTTTTTAATTTATTTCTAGGAGAGAGAGAGACAGAGCGTGAGCAGGGGAGGGTCAGAGAGAGAGGGAGTCACAGACTGAAACAGGCTCCAGGCTCTGAGCTGGCAGTCAGCACAGAGCCCGACGCGGGGCTCGAACCCACGAACTGCGAGATCATGACCCAAGCGAAAGTCGGACGCTTAACCGACCAAGCCACCCAGGCGCCCCTCCAGGATGAAATTTTTAAAAAAATTTTTATTTTATTAAAAAATTTTTTTAATGTTTATTTTTGACAGAGACAGACAGAGCGCAAGCAGGGGAGGGGCAGAGAGACAGGAAGAAAAAGAATCCGAAGAAGCAGCTCCAGGCTCCGAGCTGTCAGCACAGACAGGCTTGAACCCACGAACCGCGAGATCGTGACCTGAATGGAAACCAAGAGTCGGAGGCTTAACCGACTGAGCCACCCAGGTGCCCCAGCACTTAATAAGTGCTTGTTGAATGCATATTCATTTGAAGGAAGGAATTAGTGAGGTGCTTTATCCTACAAGCAAGTGCACTTAAGGAGCTGAGTTTTAGTTTTATTTACTTTGGATGAACTGTGAAGAGCATGTGTCCAGCGCTATAGTGTTGGACACGCGGGTCTGGAGAAAGCAGGAGGCTCAACGATATGGAAGGATTTGAGGAGCAGCCGCAGACCCGCCCCTCCCCCACCAGCCCCTCCTGTTATAAACCCTGTGGTGGGGTTATTTGTCTGGGGAAAACTCTGGTGTGCAAGATCTGCCCAGGACCTGCTTATTCAACATACACCGGCTCACTTAACCCTCACAATCGAGTCGTCTGTTAAATACATTACTTATTGATTTCATTATTTTTTAAGTTTATTTTTCGGAAAGAGAGTGAGTGGGGAGGGGCAGAGACAAAGGGACAGAGAGAATCCCAAGCAGGCTCCGAGCTCACAGTTCGGGGCTCGAACCCACGAACCGCGAGATCATGACCCGAGCTGAAACCAAGAGTCTGACACTTAACGGACGGAGCCCCCCCACCCCCCCGGCGCCCTGTTACATTAGTTTACTTCATCCTTAGAGCGGACCCGTGAGGGAGAGGGTAGATCATTTCTAAGTGAGGACATCACGCCGGGAGGTCTCGCCCGAAGCCACGGCCTGCAGGGTGGACGTGTCCCTTGGGCTTAACCCGGATGTCTCCCACCTCCCCAGGGAGCTGTCTAGGGGGCCCGAGGCGGTCACCGCTTCACAAGACCTCGTTTGTCCCGCCTTGTGGGGGGGCTGAGTTAGGGTGGGGACATGACAGAGAACCCTCACCTCTCTCGCGGGTTATGGGCAGGGCGCTCACATGCAGGCCTAACACCCAAAGGCCGGTGTCAGAAGACACCAGGGTGCAATTGCTCTGCACGTGGGCTGTCACAGGGAGCAGGAAGGGGCCAGACAGGTAGGGGCGCAGGCCCAAGTAGGGAGGGCAAGAACAGGGGGTTCTGAGCCGACCCTGCCGGGCCGGCTGCGAGGCCGGCTGTCTCCAGCTCCGGGACGTGGATGCACGCGGGGGCCCCTTCCTGGGGCCGGGCAGCGCCTGGGATGGGTGGGCTTCGGGAGGGGCTGAGCAGCAGTTAGGTCAGACCGAGGCCTGGAGTCCGGGCTCCCGGTGCCCAGCCAGGTCTGGGGGTGCCCCGCCCCATCCCTCCATCCACTGCCCCCTCCTCCCCCCCCACAAGTCCTGAAACACACACTCAGTGTAACCGAGCGTGCAGGCCCGGGGCAGGGGAAGTCACTGCAGCCCGTAAGTCCTGTTTTCCCCCCTGTAAGGGTGGGGGGGAGAGGGGTGGAGGGGAGCACCACCCTCCTCAAGCTCCAGCGGAGAGGGAGGGAGGGCACGGGGGAGGTGCTTGGAGCTGGAAAGTCAGGGCTCTGACCCGCCCAGGTTGGCTGGGGGTGAGGGGCCGGTGGGGACTGAGCCCCGCAGAGGGAGAGGACTTCTGAGCCAACACAGGCAATCTGGCGCTGGGCAAGAAAGGGCCCCCAGGCCTGCCAGCCTCCAGATCCCACAGATAAAGAGCGATTAATGTCTAATCCGGTCTTCATTCCAGAGATGGACAAACCAGTTTGCCACTGCTCAACCGGAGAAGCCTCACCTTCCCCCAGGGCGAGGGCATGGGAGCTGAGGGTCAATCTGAACTCCCACTGCCTCAGGCATAGCCCTTGGCCTTGACTCAGTGGCAGGAGGGGGGGAGCTCCAAGAGCTTCTCCAGGACCCAGCGGTCTGATTGCCCTCAGTCCCCTGTGCCCTAAGGAACTTGGGGACATTCGGTAAATTCAGGTTGTAAATCAGTCCCCTCACCTCCTGCCACCCTCAAGTGTCACTGGGTGGGAGAAGCTGCCGCTGGGCCAAATGGCCCCAAGAGATCAAAGCTCTAGGACAGAGGACCAGTCTCACAGACCCCAATGTGGACGCCGTCGGGAGCAGGAAGAACATTGCGGATTGCTCACCATGCTGGGTTCTGAGCGTGGGGCGCTGGGCTCTGGGCGCTGGGCGCTGGGCTCTGGGCGCTGGGCGCTGGGTTCTGGGCGCTAGGCGCTGGGTTCTGGGCGCTGGGCTCTGGGCGCTGGGTGGCGGGGTCTAGCCACTTTCCTTCTTTGGGCTCCAGAGCCTCAACTGGGGAAAAGGGATTTAAAGAGTCTAAAACCGACATCTTGATTCCCTGTCCCCTCCAGACTCGCTCTTCCCATGCCTCCCCTGTCTCAGTGGATGTGGATGGTGGAAAGTGGCCCAACCTTCAAAATATATCCTCAGGGTGAACACTCCTGGTGCCCCGCAGATGCCAACCTGCCCCACGCCTCTCCATAGCTCCTTCCAGGAGAGCATCTGATATGAACCAGGATGCACTGGGCACCTTGGAAGAGTGTCCTGTCTTCTACTTACATTCATTTAAAAATTCTTTCGCTCAATCATTCAACACTAATGGGCACGTATCGGGGGCAGGGCACGGGACTCACTGTAATAGAGAAGACTCCATCTCCATCGTGGCTGGGGAGGGGCTCCTATCCTGGGGCCTTGGGGGAGCGAGTCACACCGACGGCTTGATGTCACCAAAGCTACACAGATTGTGTGCAGGAGAGCCACCGAAGGAAGGCTTCCTGGGGAAAGATGGATTTGGGCTGGGCCCTGGAGGACGGGGGACATCCTTGCAGGCTCATGGGCACACGGGGCAGCGGGCACAGGGGAGGGGCCTTTGAGAAAGCCTCAGTTATTGATATCAAAGTTGGGAAGCACAGAGAAAGCTCTCATTTTTGGAAACACAAAGGGCAAAAGAGAGAGCATGGTTACCTTGGGGACAGGCCAGTGTCCCAGTGGGGCTGGTGGCAGGGCTGAGGGGAGTGGGGGTCGGTTGGCGGGAGCTGACCCACAGGCAGGGGGGAGGGGGGAGGTTGGCGGGAGCTGACCCACAGGCAGGGTCTTGGACCCTTGGGCGCAGGGGTCAGCAGTGTGGCGTCTCCTGAACACCGTCAAGGCCCCCAAAGGGGGTTTTGCATGAGGAAGGTGACAACCAGATTTATACTTTAGAAAGTCCCCTCTTGAGGGGCGCCTGGGTGGCTTAGTCGATTAAGCGTCCGACTTTCGCTTAGGTCATGATCTTGCGGTTCGTGGGTTCGAGCCCCGCATCGGGCTCTGTGCTGACTGCCAGATCAGAGCCTGGAGCCTGTTTCAGTCTGTGACTCCCTCTCTCTCTGACTCTCCCCTGCTCACGCTGTCTCTCTCTCTCCTAGAAATAAATAAAACATTTAAAAAAAAAAAAAAGAAAAGAAAGTCCCCTCTTAAAAAAAAAATGTTTCAGAGAGGGAGGCAAACCGTAAGAGACTTAAATAAAAACAGAGAACAACTTGAGGGTTGATGGGGTTAGGGGAGCGGGCGGGAGGGGGAAATGGGTGCAGGGCAGCGAGGAAGGCACTTGTTGGGACGAGCACTGGGTGTTGTATGTAAGTGATGAATCACGGGAATCTACTCCCGAAGCCAAGAGCACACTGTGCACACTGTGTTAGCCGACTTGACGTTGAATTATATTAAAAAAAAAAAAAAGAAGGCCCCTCTGGCTTCTGGGTGGAGGTGCACTGAAGGGGTACAGGTTAAAGAGACCCAGGAGGAGGCAGGCGGCATAGTGGTGAGGGAGTGGGTGCTGTGGTCCCATGACCTATGTTTTGTTTTTTTAATTTTTAAAAATGTTTTATTTATTTCTGAGAGAGAGAAAGAGACAGCGTGAGCAGGGGAGGGTCAGAGAGAGAGGGAGACACAGAATCTGAAACAGGCTCCAGGCTCTGAGCTGGAAGTCAGCACAGAGCCCGACGTGGGGCTCGAACCCACGAACCGCAAGATCATGACCTAAGCGAAAGTCAGACGCTTAACCGACTAAGCCACCCAAGCGTCCCGAGAAACAAGGTTTCTAAGGCTTAAGCCCTTAGCAGGACCAGACAGGAAGACACGAACATGAGTCACTTGGGGGAGGGGGACGAGTGTGCCCAGCACACAGTAGGCCCTCGTTATCTGTTGAATGCGGTTGGATTCGGCAGGACAGGACCCCGAAGTGGGGACTGAGCGCAGCCAGGAGAAGGCAGGACAAATCTGAGGGGGCTGGCCCGAGGGAGACGAGGTCTCTAATCTCCAACACCGCCCAGCCCCCAGCCACAGAGCAAGCACTTCATGCCTCTGCTCTGCGAGGGGCACCTTGAGACCCCACATTTACCGAGAAAGAAATGAAGGCTTTGGAAAGGAGCAGGGGCCTCCGGGGCCACCAGGGTGGGCGCGCTGTGCAGGAGAGGTGGCTGGAGCCTGGGAGAGAGGCGGGGAGCTTCTGGAAACAGCCTGGAGCTGGGGGTGGATGGGCCAGCTCCCCAGGCTCAGGTTACCTTACTTACATTTCATTTCATTTCGTTTTAAAGTGACTGGATCTAGGGGCGCCTGGGTGGCTCAGTTGGTTAAGAGTATGACTTTGGCTCAGGTCATGGTCTCATGGTTTGTGGGTTCGAGCCCCGCGTCGGGCTCTGTGCTGACAGCTCAGAGCCTGGAGCTGCTTCAGATTCTCTCTCTCTCTCTCTCTCTCTCAAAAATAAACAAACATTAAAAAAATAAAGAAACATTAAAAAAAAAGAAATAAAGTGCCTTGGTCTCAGCACATTGGAAAGCTTGGCTTCAGGACGTCTCGGGTGTGGCGCACACCGAAGGCCAGAGCTTGCTGCGCTGAGGATTACCAGCGACTTCTCTGATTTCTGAAGCAAACAGTCAAGGAAACCGGAGGCCCAGGCCTCTCTGGTGCTTGAAGAAACATGTCTGGGTCAAGAATTTCCAACCCGTAAATTCCCCACGTTTCAGATTCAAAGGAGGTCTGTGCAGGGCGGGGGTTTGCATAACCTTTCACATCCCAGCGCTTCCTGCTCCGTGGCTTCCTGACAAGCGCGTCGTCTGGGCCAGGGTTCACAAAGGTGGCCCGATGCACCGAGGCGCGCAGGCAGATGTGAAGTCACACTGAAGGCTCGGGATCAAGCAGGGAAAGTTTAAAAAAATATATATTTTGGGGGGGGCAAAAGCGGTTTTGGACTGCGCACCCCGGGGCCGTTGAGCACAGGAACCCCCTGTCAGGGCCTCCGGGCCCCCCACCCCGTTCCCTCTGCGCACCAGCAGGCGGCTGCAGGCAAATGTGCCGCAATGACCCCCCTCCTCTGTACTTGTCCCTCTTCGGAATTCACCAAACAAAAGTCAGCATCTTTGAAGTGGAGGCTTGTTTATGAACCCAAGACTTGTTTTTTTTTTTTTCCAGAATGTTTTGAGGCCTTAGCCGATTATTATTTTAACTCTTTTCCCCAGATGTTCTTGCCATATTTGGGCAAGACAGAGACAGGAGGACTTTATTGTTTTTTCATGAGAAATTTTAGGGTCTGGGAGAAGACCAGGGGTGCCTGGATCTTATCCCTCTTGTGGGCCATTCTGGGCTGAGCCTTCACGGACGACTCAGCCAGGTCATGTTCAAGTCCAGGGACACAAACAATCGTCGGACAAGAAATGTCAGCCTGTAAAAACTCTTGGAGATCTCTTAGGAGACACCCCACCCCCACCCCCCCGCAGGGCCTTGGCCAAAAGATCCCTATCTCTGGGGCAGAGACATTCTGTCACTTTCTGTCCCCAAGATAAGGATCTGATCATCCACTCAGCATGTCAGGGCTCCGGGTGATGTGTCTTCTGGCCATTTCACAGAGGGGAAAGTGAGGCTCAGAGAGTCGGCATGTTTGGTTTTTAAACACATCTTTACTTGGACAAATTTCAAATCTATAGACACATCTCAAGAACAACACAATGAATATCCATAATTTTTACCAAATATTAACATTCTGTGACATGTGCTTTCTCTCTCACTCTCTCTCTCTGTCCCTTATGTATCTGCTCTCGTCTCAGATGTGGTGATATCGTCCGGCATGCATCTCCTTCCACGTGACCGCAACACCGTGACTGCATTCTGGAAACGGGACACCTAACTCAGATTATTTTCCAATACACATCCCATAATCTGGATTCCCCTCATTGTCCTACTCGCTGTCAGAGGGCTCATTGTAGGTAGTTTCCACCCAGGAGTTAATCAAGGGTCACAAGGACCCTAGTGGCTATGTCTCCCGCATATGTTATGTTCCCGGCCTCTAGTTTTGTGTTGTGTTTGCCTCTGCCTTCGCCGACATTCACATTTTCAAAACACCCGGGCCAGCTGGTTTGCAGAAAGTCCCTCCATTTGTCCAGTTGTTTCTCTTGATCTGATTTAGGTTAGACTTTTGGGTCGGGAGCTCTGCAGAGATGGTCCTGAGCCATGACTCTCAGAGGCATGACTCCAGGAAGCACATGAAGTCAGTCCACCCATGATAGGTCACCTTATATCTGATCACTTCCCTAAGTCAATGTCCCCAGATCCTGCACATCTCGTTCCTTAAAAAATCTTTCATCTATGGGGCGCCTGGCTCAGTCGGTTAAGCATCCGACTTCGGCTCAGGTCATAATCTCACAGTTCATGGGTTCGAGCCGTGCGTCAGGCTCTGTGCTGACAGATCACAGCCTGGAGCTGCTTCAGATTCTGTGTCTCCCTCTCTCTCTGCCCCTCTTCCACTCACACTCTGTCTCCCTCTCAAAAATAAATAAACATTAAAAAATTTTAACAAAATCTTTCATCTATGGTTTTAACATTCATTGAGACAATTCTTGAAATCAGTTATCACCAAGATGTTTGCAAAATGGTGATTTTGGGTTTGTCATTCTTTGCACCTTTATGAATTGGTGTTGTCCGAAGAAAAATGCTCTCTTCTCTTTTGCAACATTTTTTTTTAACTTTTTATTTTACATTTTAAAAAAATGTATTTGTCTTGAGAGAGAGAGAGAGCGGGGTGGGGGGGGGGGAGGGCGGGGCAGAGAGAAACGGAAACAAAATCCTAAGCAGGCTCCACGCTGTCAGCACAGAGCCCAATGCAGGGCTTGAACCTAAGAACCACAAGATCATGACCTGAGCTGAAACCAAGAGTCAGATGCTCAACCGACTGAGCCACCCAGGCGCCCTCTTTTACAACATTGTTTAAAGTGCCAGTGTTTCATCCAATGGGCTAGATGTCACTTCTATTAGCAAACTTTCCACCTCGACCCTTCAAGTCCCTTCTGTGCCAGCACTTTGGATATAGCCCCATCGTCTTCCAGTACTTCTTTAGTTTCTAGGCTCCTTCTGACCGTCTCTGTCCAGCCGGGGAGATATGATCTCTCCCAGGGGCCCCAGTGCCTTTCACTGAGGAGTGCTTTTTCAGGACCCAGAGTGCTAAGTGGGCCCCTTACCCCTTGGGAGCGAGTGCTGCCAGGCCCTTTGAGTAGACAGAGCTAAGGAGTTGCTATTTTTCTCATAACAATACTGCGAATTCAAAACTCCGTAAGTTCTCCTTCCCCCTTCCAAATCTTCCTCATCCTGTATTGAGGACCTAGGTCCTGACACCAGTTCTGGGGAACACCAAAGTGGCTGCAGAACTGCTCTGCCCTCCTCACCCCTGCTTCACTGCTGTGGTCCGGGGTTGGTCTAGAGCTCTCTCTGCCCTCACCGGGCTCCCTGCAAGGGAGTAGTCAGAGAAGCCTTGTCAAGCCTCTCAGTAGTTTTCTGCACAGGGTTATGTCGTTCATGCTATACCTCGACTCCTTATTTTCTGTAAAGTTTCCAATCCCCGCCCCCCACCGGCTTACTCATTTCTTATATGTAAAATATAATATTTCAGGCACTCTTGGAGATTCCTGATGCTGGCAGAAACCATCTAGTCCATCAGTATTTTCCAACGCTCCCCTGGGAAGCAGGCCTTAAACCGCTGTGTCGTACTTTTGAAATTTCTAGGGGGAGGTACTGTGTTCTGCCAGTGTGTGCGTTTCCGAGACTTTCTGTGCGTCCCTGGAGTGTCCCTGGCTGTCCCCCAAGGGTCACACCGGGGTCTCGGGATGGCTCACAGGCCCCGGGACCTCAGGGTCTCCATGGCAGCGCTTTTTCCGACTAGCCTGTTTCATCTTCACAGGAGCGCAGAGAGTATCTGGCACTTAGTAGGTCTCCGTAAGTAGCTGCAGGAGTCAGCGGCCCATTTCACAGTGTGGAAGCCGAGGCTCCTAGGGCCGATGTCTTGTCCCCGGGGGTCTGATGAGGGAAGGGGCGCTGTGAAAGCACTGCCCCAGCTCCTGCACACAGTAGGCGCTTCGCTGGGGGCTTGGGGAAGGTCCCGCGGGGGCGGGTCTGTGTCCGGGGATCCAGAGGTCCGGGCGGCCGGGGCGGGGCGTATGCAAATATGTCGCGGGGAGGCCGGGGATTGGCCGGCGCCGGCGGGGGCGGGGCGCGCCGCAGCGGGGTCCAGCCGCCGGGTGCGCCGACCCTGAGAGGCACGGTGGCCCCGGGACCGCCCGCCGCCTCCTCCCGCGGCGGGTCCAAGGCCATGGCCCCGCTCTGGGCCCTGCTCGCCCTCGGCGGCCTGCGGCTCGGCTTGGGTGAGCGCGGAAGGGGAGAAGGCGCCGAGCCTCGGGAGGGCGGGCCGCTGTGACCTGGGCCCCGACCCTCCCACGGTCCTCGCACGGGCCTGGATGGAAAGGACCGTTGCGACCGGGGGACTTGGCTCCAGGAATGGGCATGCCTGGCTGCTCTGTGCCAAGCCCTCGGGTGCGATTGCAGGGCTCAGGGATCACAGAGCCCTCTGACGGGGGCTGTGAGTGACGCACGGGGGGCTGTGGGAGAGCAGAGGGGGGCTGGACTAGACCCTGGAGAGGCCTGGACTGGAGGCGGTGGAGGGGCATTTCAGGGGAAGGCACAGCCAGGGCCAGTTAAAGGAGGGAGGTCTATCCTGGGACCCTCCCGACCGCAGCGGGGCTGGAGCATGGGATGGGGTGGGGTGGGGGCCGTGCTTTGGGGAGAGGCTGCAGACCAAGGAAGCAAAGCCCAGAACCTCAGGACTTTTTGCCCCTTCAGAGGGGCTGGGCTGTGCTGGAGTACCTTCAGAAGCAGTGGGGAGCCTGGGAAGGGGCCTAGGAGAGAGACAGGGTCAGATCTGCAAGCTAGAGAGCAGAGGATGGGGGAAGGGCTTGTTTCTGGGGTCCCGTGAAGAGAGCCGAACAGCCCGACTGGGCTGAGTTCATGAACAGATGCGTAGGAGAGGCTGAACAGAGACGGGGAGCAGTGGGCTGGACTGCTTGTCTCATAAGGGGGGGATCTCATAAGGGGCGGGGGTGCTGCCTGTGTCTGAGACCAGTTCCTTAGATGACCCTTGGGGAGGGGGACCCCAGTGCCTGGCGCACTCCAGGTGCTCAGTAACCGAATGCAGACATGGGATGGGGGGCAGTGTGCCCAGGGGGTGTGGGCACTTCTACGGGGGGTCAGCTCCTGCCCTCACTGCCTCCTTTAGGTGTGAACCTCCAGCCCCAGCTGGCCAGCGTGACCTTTGCCACCAACAACCCCACCCTCACCACCGTGGCCTTGGAAAAGCCTCTCTGCATGTTCGACAGCTCGGCGGCCCTTGATGGCCCCTGTGAGGTCTACCTCTATGTCCTAGTCGACTTAGGTAAAGCTTCTTCTTCCCCGGGCGGCACCGAAGGGGGCTCTGACCTGTCTGCAGGGAGGGGGACAGGAGGCAGGTTTAGCACTGTAATGCAACCACCCCCATGCCCCTCACTGGCACACACCCGAGTGGGCTGTGTGCCAGCCGTGGGCGGGGAGCTGCAGCCACACGTACGGACTCGTCCCCGAGAGGGACATCCTGTCTGGCAGAGAGATAAAGGCAGCACCAGTCACTGAGCACCTGCGTCATGCTGGGCACTGCGCATACCTTAGAGCTAATGTTTACGACCAGCCTGCACGATGGCTGTCGGGATGCCCATCACACAGCAAGGAAGCGAGGCTCACAGAGGTGGAATAACTCATGGGAGCCCCCAGGTCGGAAGGCAAACCCAGATCACCGTGGTGGCTCAGACCCCAGCCCTTCCCCAGGCGCCCAGGGTGGTTCATGATTGGGGTTTGCAGGGAAACCGTGCATTTGGACCCATGTGCTCTGGCCCCGCCCTCCCCTTTCACCGGAGCGATCCCGGCTTCTGATCGAAGGAACCCAGTGACAACCTCTTACATTTCTGGCAGCCCATTCAGAGCCATCATTTTATTCTTTCAGCCAACATGTCCTGACTGCCTACCTGTGCCCGATCTGTGCACACGCAGGGGGCGTTCTCTCCTATTTCATAGACCAGGGGCCAGAGAAGTAAAGGAGGGTCGTCCAAAGTCACCCAGCAAGGAAGAAGGGAGCTAGGACCCAATGCAGATCTGTCCGCATCCACACTATCCCCAACCACAGGACCCTCCTTTCTCATTTCACGGAAGACCCAGTGCTCTCAGGCAGGGAAAATGACCGAAGTCTGCTGGGTGGGGAGGGGCTGTGGGAAGAGGAGGTGGGTGGGAGCCGGGAGCCCTGCCCCTCCATTGCACAGGGAGCCCTCGAAGCAGGGCCTGAACCTACCTCAGCCTGGGAGCCCAGGCCCAGCACAGCACGGGCTCCGAGAAGCTGTCCGTGGGTATTGGGTGAATGGCTGACTGAGTGACTTGGAGCCGGGGTGGCCAGGCCTCTAACCCCCGACCTTGTCTCTGCAGCCAGCTCCAGGAACGCCTCCGTGCAGGATGCCACCAAGGCCCCGCTGAGCTCCACCTTCCAGCAAACCGAGGGGGGAAGGACAGGCCCCTATAAGGCAGCGGCCTTTGACCTCATCCCCTGTGGTGACCTGCCCAGCTTGGATGCTGTAGGGGATGTGGCCCGGGCCTCGGAAATCCTGGATGCCTACCTCGTCAGGGTGGGCGCCAATGTCACCTGCCTGTCAGATCCCAACTTCCACGGCCTCTGCAACCCGCCCCTGTCGGGGGCCACGGAGTACAGGTGGGCGAGCGACAGTCATGCCCCAGCCCTGACTCAGGAAGGCCAGGAAGGGCCACGTTTCTCGAGCCAGGACTGTCACAGGGCTCCTGAAGGGTCTGCTTCCGGGCGTGCGACCATGCCAGGGCCCCATGCACTCACGAGGACCCCGGCTTGGCTTAATTCTCTGCCATTGTCACCTTGAAATTCTTTTATTTTTTTAAATCTTTCTTTTAACATTTATTATTTAAAAATTTTTAACATTTATTTATTTTTGAAAGACAAAAAGAAACAGCACAAGTGGGGGAGGGGCAGAGAGAGGGAGACACAGAATCAGAAACAGGCTCCAGGCTCCGAGCTGTCAGCACAGAGCCCGACGCGGGGCTCGAACTCACTGGCCTTGAGATCATGACCTGAGCCGCAGTCGAGCATTTAACCGACTGAGCCACCCAGGCGCTGCATTGGAATTCTTAATTTTTAAATAAGGAGCCTGAATTTTTGTTTCACACCAGGCTCCACAAATTATGCACCGGGTCCCGGCTCATCACCTACGTGGCCCTTCCTACCCAATCCACTTCATCCACAGGGGAGGAAACTGGTCCAGAGAGGGAAGGGGGTCACCTCTTGAGAAGCAATGGTCCCATATGAACTAGAGCCCCACTGAAGGTTTTTCCAAACCTCATCGTCTGCCTTCTTCTGGCACATCTGCCTGCGTCCCCCTCTCTGCACCATAGCGGTCCCTGATTCGTGTCCACATGTATTTCCCGAGCACCATCTCTGTGCAGAGCTGGGGGCTCAGCTCTCATCCATGGCCACGGGGTCTCGCCTGGTGCCAAAGCCTCGGGTCCACCCACTCCCGTTACCATGGAAACGCCTAGGCTGAAGTCTCTGTACCATCCAGGCCCACACGGGGCCAAGACCATCAATTGCCTGCCTTCCGGTCGGAGGCCTTCTCCTTGCTTTGGTCTCAGCCCTTGGGCAGGACAAGAGCCTTAGTCTCCCCTTCCCCACACTCGACCTCTTACCTCTGACCTTGTTCTTCACGTGGGAAAACCCCTTCCTCTTCCTAGATCCCCACACCTCCTACCTGGGGGACACGAGGCACGGAATCCTGGCTTCTGGAATTCTCTTCCACCTAAAGAAATAGGAGATTAGGCAACACACTGGATGCTGTAGAGATTTTAAGGGTCTTTTTTTTTTGTAAGTGTTAAACTAGAGGCTGTTGATTTTTTGCTTCTCAGAATATCCACTGTTGGAAACTGACCGTGTATGGTGTATGAGACCTTCAATAGGCTCTGGATATTTTGTGCTGATATTAATTTATGATTAGAAACACTTGGTTGGGGTTTTCTACATAAAAGTACAGCCCTGTCCCAGGAAAGTTGGGTTGGGGATGAATATTATTCCTTTTTTTTTTTTTTTAAAGTCCCTTTTGTGGTACCAAGGACCAGGCTGGGAATAGTGGAAGACAAAAATCCTACCAGAACAAATGGGTTGGTACTCAGCCAGTATGCTACACTCCTCATACAGATAATCGAGAAATAGTGTGTGTGTGTGGGGGGGGGGTCCCAGAGGGAGAGCTGACGGGGGGCCATGGATCCCTTCCCGAGGGCTTCCTGGAAAGAGTCCAGGGGCAGGAATATGGGCCGATGGCGCCAAAGCCAAGTCCAGCGCTGTCCGTTGCCCAGAGCCCACCCTGTGGCCACCTAGATTCCCACCTCTTGGAAGTAACCCATTTGTCCCCTAACCCTTCCCACCCCCCACCCCTCCCACCTGCCCGCGGCCGGGGGCACAGGATGAGTAGAAGTCACTCTTGGCTCCGTCTCCTTCCAGGTTCAAGTACGTCCTCGTCAACATGTCCACAGGCTTGGTTCAGGACCAGACCCTATGGTCCGACCCCATCTGCACCAACAGGCGTAAGTAGAGGGGGAGGGGTGGGGAGTTGCCCTTGGGGGAACCCGGGAAAGCAGACTCAGTCCGTCACGCGGAAAAGTCTCCCCGGATGTAGGCGGGCGATTGGGTTGATGAGAAAAATGCATCTTTTAAAAATATTTCTTAATTTTTTTTTTGAGAGAGAGAGAGAGAGAGACAGAGTGTAAATGGGGGAGGGGCAGAGAGAGAGGGAGACACAGAATCTGAAGCAGCTCCAGGCTCTGAGCTGTCAGCACAGAGCCCGATGTGGGGCTTGAACTCCCGAACCGTGAGATCATGACCTGAGCCGAAGTTGGAGGCTTAGCCAACTGAGCCATCCAGGCATCTCAGAAGATGCACCTTGAAGTGGTTTACATGCACCTTGAAGTGGTTTCCCCTGACACGTCCCCTCCCCCTTCCCTGCGGCAGGTGGAGGGTTTGGTGGTGTGACTGAGGTGGAGGCATTTGCCTCCAAGGGCCATGGTGTTTGTCCTGCATTTCCATCCCAAACCCGCACGTGTTGGGTCCTTAGGGCCACAAATGTCATCACCACGTAGATGGCTGGAGGCTAAGGCTCGCGCGGAGACTGGCAGTGGGGGCGGGGGGCGGGGGCCAGCCTGGGAGGAGCCAGGACTGCCGCCCACTGTCCAGCCCCATCCCTGCTCGGTCCCTCCTCAATCCTCTACCCGGGTTCTCAGGACGCATCGAGGTTTCCGCACAGAATCCTGCCTGCTAAACCTGAGGGCAACGGGAGGGGTCTCCAAGGGTCATCGTGACAGCACCTGACCATAGCTGCAGGGCCCCTCCCCCACACCTCGGCCTCCAAGAAGAGACTTCATGCTACACTGAGCCCAGCACAGAGCCGAGAACTTTACCTGTAGAACCTTCTGTCTGTTCCCTCATCCCACCCCCACTGTAAGCTTATGGGGCACACAATAGCTCTGAAAGGTAGCTTGAGGTCACACGGCTAGTGAGGAGTGTAGACAGGCAAGGCGCGAGTACATGTGGCTCCCCGTGTGCCCATGCACTGTGCGCCCTCCCCACCCCCCCAACAGCGCTGCCTTGGGACCAAGAGTCCTGAGTTCAAGCCCAGCCTCCACTCCTCACTGCCGTGTGAACCCTTCAGAACCTCAGTTTCCACATCCGAGAAGTGGGAGGAAAACTCCTTGCTCTGCCTCCTCAGCAGGATTCCTTTCAATCATCCAGACAAAAGCACTCAGCCCAGTTCTTTTGGGGCGAGGCCTGAGGTCGGTTTGTGGGAAGACTGCATTTTGGGACTAGACAGACCCGTACGTGGACTTGAGCCTGGAGTCTGAGTGCCCTTGAACAGGAACTCAATCTCCCTAAGCTGCAGGCCGCAATCTGCAGAATGGGCGTCTCGTGGCCTGTAGGGGACAATGGGCAGCAAGCAGCTGGCTCACAGTAGGACCTATAAATTGTTCACTGAGTTCTAAGAGGGTGACTTCGGTAGAGGGGTGGCCACGGTGCAGCTGGCTCCGTTAGATCAGGGCCCTTTGCCTCATCTTTAAAAAAATTTTTTTTTCAATGTTTTTTAATTTATTTTTGAGAGAGAAAGAGAGAGTGCATGAGTGGGGGAGGGGCAGAGAGAGAGGGAGACACAGAATAGAAAGCAGGCTCCGGGCTCTGAGCTGTCAGCACAGAGCCTGACGCGGGGCCCAAACTCATGAACCACGAGATCATGCCCTGAGCCGAAGTCGGATGCTTAACCGACTGAGCCACCCAGGTGCCCCTGCATCTTTAATTGCAGATAATCCGTATCCCATCCAATTAACCAGGAGAGTTGAGTTAGTTTGTAATTTAAAATTATGCAAAAGGACAGGGGCGCCTGGGTGGCTCAGTCAGTTAGGTAAGTGTCAGACTTCGGCTCAGGTCATGATCTCACGGTTCATGGGTTCGAGCCTCATGTGGGGCTCTGTGCTGACGGCTCAGAGCCTGCTTGGGATCTTCTGTCTCCCCCTCTCTCTGCCCCTCTCCCTCTCATGCTGTCTCTCTCTCTCTCTAAAAAATAAATAAACATTTGGGGCGCCTGGGTGGCTCGTCGGTTAAGCCTCCGACTTCGGCTCAGGTCATGATCTCACGGTTCGTGGGTTCGAGCCCCACGTCGGGCTCTGTGCTGACAGCTCGGAGCCTGGAGCTGCTTCAGATTCTGTGCCTCCCTCTCTCTCTGACCTTCCCCAGCTCTCTCTCTCTCTCTCTCTCAGAAATAAATAAAAAGCTTAAAAAAATAAACATTAAAAAAAAAATAAAATGGTGCAGAAAGACAGGAGGAAGAGCCGAGGCACATGAGGTAGTTGGGAAGTGGGTGGGGGGCAAACAGACTTGGGGGGAGACAGACACTGACCCGGGCCCCCGCTTCATCGTCCTGAGGCCTGCGGCTGCCCGGCCGCGGTTGGGGGGTGCCCTGCGTGTCCCTGGGGGAAGGCTGAGGGGCGCAGTGCGGGGGGTGAGCGGGGCCGTGTTCTGTCAGTCACCCCCTACTCAGCGATCGACACGTGGCCGGGCCGGCGGAGCGGGGGCATGATCGTCATCACGTCCGTCCTGGGCTCCCTGCCCTTCTTCCTGCTGGTCGCCTTTGCCGGTGCCGTTGTCCTCAGCCTCCTGTAGTGCGCGGCTAGGGAGCACGACACAGAAACACCAGCCGAGGAGGCACAGCCGCACGGCTGGGGGGCACGGCTGGGGGGCACGGCTGGGGCACGGCTGGGAACACGGCTGGGGAGCTGGCCGGGGGGCACGGCTGGGGGGAGCACGGCTGGGGGCACGGCGGGGGCACGCAGCCCGGGGGCAGCTGGGGAGGCACGGCTGGGGGGCACGGCTGGGGCACGGCTGGGGGCACGGCTGGGGGCACGGCTACAAGGAGGCACGGCGGGGGGCACGGCGGGGGCACGGCTGGGGAGCACGGCTGGGGAGGCACCGCTGGGGAGCACGGCTGGGGGCACGGCTGGGGGCACGGCGGGGGACACGGCGGGGTCACGCGGCCGGGGGAGCACGGCGTGGGGCACTGGCTGGGGGGCACGGCTGGGGGCACGGCGGGGGGGGCACGGCTGAACGCGGCTGGGGAACGCGGCTGGGGGCACGGCTGGGGGAGCACGGCTGGGGAGGCACGGCTGGGGGCACGGGGGCACGGCGGGGGGTCACGGTGGGGAGCACGGCGTGGGAGCTTGCCGCGGCTGGGGGGCACGGCTCAGGGGGCACGGGGGCACGGCTGCAGGGGGGCACGGCTGGGGGCACGGCGGGGGGCACGGCGGGGGACACGGCGTGGGAGCCACTGATGGGGGCACGGCGTGGGAGGCACGGCACTGGGGGCACGGCTGGGGAGCACGGCGGGGGGGCACGACTGGGGAGCACGGCTGGGGGAGACACGGCTGGGGGAGCAGGCGGGGGGTCACGGTGGGGGCACGGCGTGGGCACGGCTGGGGGGCACGGCTGGGGGAGGCACGGCGGGGGAGCACGGCGGGGGCAGGCGCTGGGGCGCGCGGGGGCACGGCGGGGTCACGGTGGGGGAGCACGGCGTGGGGGCACAGCTGGGGGCACGGCTGGGGGGCACGGCTGGGGGCACAGCTGGGGAGCACTGGCCCGGGGGAGGCACGGCTGGGGGCACGGCACAGAACACGGCTACAGAGCACAGCGGGGGAGCACGGCGGGGGGCACGGCGGGGGGCACGGCGGGGAGCACGGCGGGGAGCACGGCGGGGGGCACGGCGGGGAGGCACGGCGGGGCACGGCTGGGGGCACGGCCCAGGGGAGCACGGCTGGGGGCGGCTGGGGGGAGCACGGCGGGGACACGGCGGGGTCTGACGGGGGAGCACGGCGGGGGGCACGGCGTGGGAGGCACGGCTGAGGGGAGCACGGCGGGGAGCACGGCTAGGGGAACACGGCTGGGGAGCACGGCTGGGGAGCACGGCTGGGGAGCACGGCGGGGGCACGGCGGGGGAGCACGGCGTGGGAGCACGGTGGGAACGGCGTGGGGGCACGGCTGGGGAGCACGGCTGGGGAGGCACGACGGGGGGCACGGCTGGGGAGCACGGCAGGGGAGCACGGCTGGGGGGCACGGCGGGGGAGCACGGCGGGGGGAGCACGGCTGGGGGGGCACGGCGTGGACACGGCTGGGGAGGCGCGGCGGGGGAGCACGGCGGGGGCACAGCGAGGGAGCACAGCGGGGGGCGGCTGGGGGAGCGCAGCTGGGGAGCACAGCGGGGAACGCGGCAGGGGGCACGGCGTGGGGCCACGGTGAGGCATGGCGTGGGAGCACGGCTGGGGGAGCACGTTTGGGAGCACGGCGGGGGAGGCACGGCTGGGGGCACGGCTGGGGGCGCAGCTGGGGCACGGCGCAGGGCACGGCTGGGGAAGCACGGCGGGGGGCACGGCAGGGGCACGGCGGGGGGGGGCACGGCGGGGGGCACGGCGGGGGCACACTGACCACGTTCCTCCGAGGGTCCCGCGAGGCGGGGGAGAGCCCAGAAGGCCGGGGCGCCGCCTTCCACCGGGGCGGGGTGGGTGCTGGTGAGAGGGGAGCAGTGTCCGGGGGGGTCCGAGGCCAAGTCGTTCAGCGGGGTGCGGAGGGGCTCAGCACCGGGCAGGTCCCAGCTCTGACGCCTCTCCTTCTGTGCCTCAATGTCCTCATCCGGGAGACGGGGACACTAGCAGGTACTATCCTCTTCGCAGCGTTTTGAAGGTTAAGGGGCATCGTCCCTACAAGTTTCCAGCACCTGGACGCGCAACAAACATTAGCCTTTGTCATAGTTCACCCACTCGCTGTACAGATGGGCACACTGAGGCCAAAGAGCCCTGGGCTTCTGACACTACCAACAGCTCTGATGTGCATCAGTTTGGACGAGCACCCGTCTCCCGAGGGGTTCCGGAGCAGCTCACAGGGCTGCCTGGTGGGAAGCCAGGGGTGCACACCACCTGCTAATCCCGGGACCGCCATGCAGGGGGTGAATCAAGGCACCAGCAGGTGCTTGGGAATCCAGAGGAAGGTGAGGAAGATCCTGCCTGGTGCACCAGGGAGGGCTTCCTGGAGGAAGGAGCAGAGTAGGTGAAATTAAGTGGGCACAGAAATTAGCTCGGCGGAAAAATCCCTGTGGGTTGGGTGGGGGGTGGGGAAATGGGCAATGAGCCTGCAAATCAGGTTGCCCTCTGACATTTAAGTCCGTAAAAACACAAATAACGGATAAGATTAGTCACTAGGAGACAGGTGAGTCTGGTCAGACCCGGAGGCCGTGGAGACATGGTTGTGTCCTTCCCTCCTTTAGGGCAACACATTAAAACGTTTTTTAATGTTTATTTTTGAGAGAGAGAGAGACAGCGTGAGCAGGGGAGGGGCAGAGAGAGGGGGAGACACAGACTCTGAAGCAGCTCCAGGCTCTGAGCTGTCAGCACAGAGCCCGACGCGGGGCTCGAACCCACGAACCGTGAGACCATGACTTGAGCCGAAGTCGGACGCTCAACGGACTGAACCCCCCGGGCGCCCCTTGGGCAGCACATTAATCTGGCACCAAAGGCCCTGTTGTCTGACCTTAGCCTGGGCCTCCCATCTGTCCGGCCCCCGGCCCCGCCCCGCTACGCCAGCCTTCCCACTGATACCCCAGCCCTGCCCACCCGGCGTCTGGAATGCTTTCTCAGCTCCCACTCTCCTCCTCCCGGATATATGAACTGTCCCCTCCTCCAGGAAGCCTTCCTGTCCTTTCTGTCTGGTCGTTCTTTCCTGTGGCCTGTCTTCCCGGATAATCTTAGCTCTTTGGGGATTTGGGACAGTGGCCTCCACGTGTCCAGCTCACGGCAAGGTCTGTAAATCGTTTGTTCCCACCGTTCCCACCGGGCCCAGCACACAGTGAGCGCTCTTGCCGAGAGCAGTGTCTAAGCAGAAAGATTCCCCACCAGCTGCAGGGGGTTAGACTTGCTCTGCACCCCCTAACCCTCTCTTGCCTCGTCCCCTCGGTCAGGGACATGGGCGGTTCTGACGGGGAAACGACGCACGACTCCCAGATCACGCAGGAGGCCGTCCCCAAGTCCCTGGGGACCTCGGAGCCCGCGTACACGTCCGTGAACCGGGGGCCGCCGCTGGACAGGGCTGAGGCGTACGCCGGCAAGCTGCAGGGCTGAGCCCGGCCCCGCGCCTGGGGTGTGCGGGCGGTGGGCGCTCACGCCCTGACCACCACCCCTCCACGGTGGAACGGGCGTGTTGGCCCAGACTGCGTGAAAGCTGTTAATAAAATCTTCCCAAGAGTTTGAGTTCAAAATGAACGAGTGACAAGACAGACGAATGAATGAATGAATGAGACCGTGTCTGACGGAGAGGTTGGATTGTTTCTCTAGAGGGTGGGGGCAGGGTGGTAATTTTCGGTGAGTGGAGGGGGTGAGGGTTAGGAAAACCGGGTGTCGGAACACCGGAACGTCTGGAAGATGGGGGACCAGCACCTCCCTGATCGCCTCCCGTGGGCTGGAGGGGTCCTGAGAGACGGGGTGCGGGGTGCAGTCACTAGATGGTGTTTGCGGTTCACTGGCTACTGAGGTCCTCGAGGCGGAACTGGGCCCCACGGGGCAGCTGCTGTCAACTCCTGTCTCCCCCAGCAGCCACCTCCCTCTCTCTGGGGCTCAGCTTCCTCATCTGTAAAATGGGCTGTAATGGCTAATTTCAAGGCTCCTTCCCAGCCTTCCCTGAGGGCACTGCGGTGGGTGGGCGGAAGAGGCTTCGGGAAACAGAAGAGGAGCACCAAGCCCACTGTGGGGGTGGTGAAGGGACTCTCCCGCCCCTGTTCCTCGGCTCAGATGACCAGTTCTCTCTTCTGAACCAGGTAGCAAGACCACTTCCCTCTGGGGAATGGCCAATATGAGTCATGGTTTTTTCCATCACCGAAAGAAGAAGTTTCTCGGAGCAGGGCTGTGGGTTAAAGCAGGCACACTACCTGTCAGCTGTGAGGAAGACAACACTCCCGAGAGGCAGCCGTCTCCCTGCTGGCCTTCATTTGCAGTGGCTGATGGGGTCCACTGAGGCCACCAGATCTTCCTCTGGGGGTACGGACGCTGAGACAAGCAGATCCACCAGAGGGTTCCAAAGCTGGGAAGGCAGGAGGCAGAAGCTGTGAGAGGAAACCTAAAGGCAGGGAAGGGTCAGGAGAAGCCAAAAAGCAGCTGGGGGTCCATCGGGGTGTGCGCAGCCACAGGAGCAGAGAGGAACCCGGTCATCGGGCTGCCGGAAGGAGCGGCCCGGGAATGCTTGGCCCAGCTCTCCCTCCCTCACCACTGTATTCCGAGCCCAGGAGCTCTAGCCTTGGCGGCCACTGTACTTCTGTGCTTATACGTCCTCCCCAAGCCCTGCCTCCCTTAGGGCCATCCTTCTAGACCGTCTCCCGGAGAAACCCTGGCAGCTGCAGAGGGGAGGCGACACTTCCTGGAAAGTCTGCCCTTGTTAAAAATTCATGCAAATTTGCATTGTGTTTTATTCCATTAAAAAAAATTTTTTTAATGTTTATTTATTATTGAGACAGGGAGAAACAGAGCACGAGCAGGGGAGGGGCAGGGAGAGAGGGAGACACAGAATCTGAAGCCGCTCCAGGCTGTCGGCGCAGAGTCCGACGCGGGGCTCGAACCCACGAACTGTGAGATCATGACCTGAGCTGAGGTCGGACGCTCAACCGACTGAGCCCCCCAGGCCCCCCGCCCCCGCTTTCTGTTTTATAACCTGCCTGCGTTTATGTTAATTGAGCTGAGCTTCACATCACACACAATTAACCATTGCAAAGCCAACAGTGCAGTGGCATTTAGAACATTCTCCACACTGTGCGGCCATCACCTCTGCCTGGTCCCAGAATGTTTCCATCACCCCAACAGGTAACCCCGTGCTGATTAAGCACCCCTGTCTCTGCCTGCCCCACCCCAAGTCCCCAGGTCCCTGACAACCACCAGGTCTCTGGACATTTTGTGCCAACGGAATCATACAACGTGTGGGCTTTGGAGCCTGGCTTCGTTCACTCCGCATCATGTTTTCGAGGTTCATCCACACTGTAGGGGTGTCAGTGCCTGGTTCCTTTTTTACGGCCGAGTCACCGCCCGGCGTGTGGCTCTGCCACTCATCCGTGAACGGACATGGGAGTCATTCCACCGTGTGGCCGCTGGGTCACCGCGGGCTGCTGGGAACGTACTGCGCTGAGCAGGCGTCTTCATGTCCTCGCCTGGACACCTGCTGCCGGTACCCGTGGGCGTGGCGCCGGGAGCGGGACGGCTCGTCGTGTGGCCGTTCTGTCCAACATGTCGAGGAACCACCAAATTGCTGTGGCTGCGCCGCTTCGCATTCTTGCTACCAACGTCACCTGTATTCATTTTAGTACCAAACAGCCGACTGCATCGGTCGCTGTGGAGACAGCCCCAGACTTACTCTCTGGGTTTGGGTCCCGATCCCGCCCCCACCCCTTTTTAAAGAGCAAGGCGCCCAGGTAACCAAGCCCCTCTGTGTCCCCCCGTCTCCCCTCCGCCGCAGCGGGGTCAGCGGCCTCCTCCTGACACTGAGCGTGGCTCTTGCCACGGGCCTGGCTGACGGGGCCCCAGGGAGCCCGAGTGCCCAGCCCCCGGGACACCTGAGCCACAGGACAGGAAGCAGGAGGAAGCAGGCTGCTGGAGCGCAGGTGGGCGGGGGGGCGGGCAGGTGCTGGGGCCGGGAGGAAAGCACAGCCTTTCTGGAATCAGAGCCGACTTACCTGTCGGCCGGGAGACGTTAGTGAGCCGTTTCGTCTCGTGCGGCCTCGGTTTCCCCGTTTGTAAGTAAGGCGCCGTGAGTGGCACGCGGAATGCAGCTGCTGTGTGGTCACGAGGGTAGGACGGAGGGGCGCACGCCAACCGTCATCCCTGCGCCCCCCACCCCGCTCACCCCTGTAACCATCGTAGCAGGGTCTGGACTGAGCCGGAGAGCAGGTTACTGGCCCGATTCACTTCTCTGACCCCCCCCCCCATCTTGCACATAGAAGGGCAAGAGGGGAGTCGCTGTGACCTCTGGGGCCGCTGAGCACCGGCTGACGACCTCAACCAAAATGGGAGCAAGCCGGGCGGGTCAGAGGGCATCGGGACTCTGGGGTGGCTCATAGGTCGCCCAGGACGCAGCGGCAGGCGGAGCTGAGCAGTAGGCGGTGGAGTCCTCAGGTCTGGAACCCGGGGCAGCTGGTACCAGTCCCGTATCCGGTTTGGAGGGACCAGAGGAGCCAGATGACATCGCTGGCCAATCACGCAGCGCCCCCCACTCCGAAAGGTGGGCCCCACGCGGGACGTGCCGGGGCCACTTCTGAGCCCTTCTCTAGAGCCATCGGGTGGGTCCCCTCTCGTGAGAGAACCGCCCACCAGGGGCATGGATGCAGAAGACACGTGGTGCCGGGGCGCCTGGGGGCTCGGTCGGTTAAGCACCTGACTTTGGCTCAGGTCGCCATCTCGTGGTTCCTGAGTTCAAGCCCCACATCCGGTCCAGAGAGACACTGGGACTCCAGTGAGTTCACTTTGGATCCTCTGTCTCCCACTCTCTCTGCCCCTCCCCTGCTCATTCTCTCTCTCAAAAATAAATAAACATTAAGAAGAAGAAGAAGAAGAAGAGGGGAGCCTGGGGGGCTCAGTTGGTTAAGCGCCCGACTGGCTCAGGTCATGATCTCACGGTTTGTGGGTTCGAGCCCCGTGTCGGGCTCTGTGCTGACAGCTCGGAGTGGAGCCTGCTTCAGATTCTGTGTCTCCCTCTCTCTCTCTGGCCCTTCCCCACTCACCCCTTCCCCACTCATGCTCTGCATTCGGTCGCGCTCTCTCTCAAAAATAAGTAAGCATTAAAAAAAGAAAAAGACCTTGGAGCAGAGTCACAGCCCACGTGCAACGCACAGGGGAACTAAATCTATGCCGCCCACCCTGGAGGCTTTGGGCCTGGCGCTGGAGGGCAGCTCCAGCTGGTGCCCAGATGCCCTGCAGAGATGCACATCGGCCACGTAGACGGGTCCCCCACAGCTGCCCTGTGACCTCCCAGCACGGGGAGCGCAGGAGGCGTGGGAGCCGCGTCACAGAGCTGTGTGCCCCCGCATCTTCCCAGGAGGCCGCCAGGGGCAGGCTTCCCATCCGGGTTCTGATGAGGGTTGAGGCTTCCCGCCTCACCCCTCCCTCCCTTCCTGTGGGTGCTGCTGTAGCAGGAGAGCTCCGTCCAGGAGGGCGCCCCCACCCACGAGCAGTCATCTGGCCCCTGGCGGTTGCGGGTCAGCCTGCAGGCTCGCAGGGCGCTGGGGTCTCGCTCAGCTTTCCTTTGCTGGGTCTAACAAGGAATTTCGTTTGTTCCCTGCCAGATCCGGATAGTCCTGTTACCCACAGAAGGCTTTTTTTTTTTTTTTTAAATGAGAAAGCTTTTGTTCTTTAAAAAAAATTTTTTTTAATGTTTTATTTATTTTTGAGAGAGAGAGAGACACAGCGTGAGCAGGGGATGGTCAGAGAGAGAGGGAGACACAGAATCTGAAGCAGCTCCAGGCTCTGAGCTGTCAGCACAGAGCCCGACACAGGGCTTGAACCCCAAACCGCGAGATCATGACCTGAGCCGAAGTCGGGCGTTTAACCGGCTGAGCCCCCCAGGCGCCCCTCTTTGTGGTTTTGAGTCGCATTTCCTTGGCGGCTAAAAAGGTTGAGCATCTTTTCAGGTCCTTATGTGCCACCATGTATCTATGCCAATGAAGCATGTGTTGAAGTTTGTTTTTTTTTTCTTTTTAATTGCGTTGACTGTCTTCTTACCATGAGTTATAGGGGCTCTGTCTATAGTCTAGATCGGGGCCTTGGGGAAACGCTTTGCAAACGTCTCCTCTGTGTATTGGCCTTTCGTTTCCACGCTGCGCCGTCCCCACCCACTTCCTGTTCTTTACCCTCATCACACCCTGACACGTATGTTTATTGCCTGTGTCCCCTTCCGCACTGTCGGCCCCATGGGTTCAGGGGGTAGCTTTCCCGCTGTGTCCTCAGGACATCCTTGTTCAGTGCCCATGCCGGCCTCCCTGGCCACACCACAGCTGCTGCGGGGTGGAGGGGCACGTGGGTTGCTGTGTGCAGACCTTAGAGCGGCTGTTGTAAACGTCCAGGTCAGCGGTGAGGAGGCCTGAGCTGGGCGTGGGCGTGGGTGGGGGTGGGCGGGGGCAGTGGTGGGGGTGGGGAAGAAGAGGGCCGGGGAGACTTTTCCAGGGCGCCTTTGCCAAGCTCCCTTCCTCCCTCCTCCTGCCGGCGAGGCCACCCCACCAGGCACACACCCGTGTCTACGATGTGCATGTGTAAGGAGGGTTCAGACGCACAGGGGAGGTATGTGCATGCTGTGTATGTTGTCTACGAAGGGTGTGGTCAGGGTGTGCGATACACGGATGTCTGGCCTCTCACACCAGCGCAGGGCATCTGTGTTATGACGTGGGTCCTTGGCGCAGCAAGGCGACAAGTTCCTGTCCGGGATGGAAGGGTGGTTGGCTGGTCTCTGCCATCTTCTCTGCTCACCCCTCCTGGGGCGCTGTGACTCTGTGCCTCCCGGGAATGCTAATACCTACCGCATACGGGGACTGTGCGGGTGACGTAGGATGTGGCCCTTAGTAGGTGCTCAATAAACAGCAGCGAACACACGCACACATAAGCACGTCCGTTCCAAGGACGCGAATGCCTCACCGGGCAGCCCGTTGTGGGCCCGCAAGGGCGCCGCTGGTACAGACGCGGACGGAGTCTGGGGCCTGGGCTCCGGGAGCGGAGTCTTGCTGTTTCGCCCGCATCCAAGTTTACTCCTTCGTTCAGCACGCACTAGGACGTGCTCATGCCAGCTGGGCGGAGGCGAGGACGCAGTCACACCCCGCGGTACCCAGCGCCCAGTGCGCCCGCGCCGGGCCAGCTCCTTATGTGCCCTGAGAATGCCCAGGGCAGCCTGGTGGCAGACCTCGCGGTAATTTTCCACAACTTGAGAGAAGCCGGGCCCCTTGGGATAATAATGACCCACTTTCCTCTCGGGGGCTGCTCTGAGTGCCGGGAAGCCCACCTCTGCCTTGTTCGCTCCCCACAGTGCGCTGGGCTCTGCTCCGGGCCCCCCAAAAGTTCACAGGCTGCTGACACACGCGAGCTTCCCCGGTGGGCTGGGGGCGGGTGTTAACAAGCCGCTTTAACCACGGCGGGAAGGAATAATCGTCCACTCTGGCGGCTCGGCTCGGGCAGGGCCGGGAGAGCGATCTGGGAAGGCTGCGCAGAGGAAGTGGTTTTTGATCCAGCTGGGTCTTTTCCGGGGAAGCCGACTTCCAGGGGCAGAGGGAGGAGGGGCCGCTTGAATAACAGGACCCGCAGGCGCCGGGGTCCACCTGCGCGCCCCTGTGCCGAGCGCAACCACGCGCCATCCCGAGGTGGCTCAAGCACCCCGCTTTACGACGCAGACCCTGGGGCACGGAGGGGGCCCGAACCCCAGCCGGTGGCACTGCCAGACGCTGGGAAGGGCACTTCTTGATGAGGGGAGAGCGCAGGGGTGTGTGTGTGGGGTCGCGCATTCACAAACACCTGGCACTGACCGCCGGTTCCGGGCCAGCTTCCGGGGCCCCGGGGCGCACACGTGCAAGGCAGGGCCCCGGTTCTCTCGGGGAGGGAGGCACAAAGCAACAGACAGGTGGACGCGGTTTCAGGGACGGATGAGGGAAGAGCAGAGCGGGGGCTGGGGCGGGGGTCCCTGCCAAGAGTCGCGCCGCGGAGCCTGGGGCGCCCAAGCGGCGCGCGAACGCGCTTCGGGGCGCGGCCGCCGAGCGGCGCTTCCGGGCGCCCGCAGACGGTCGCCGCGTCCCGGCAAAGTGCGCCTGCGCCCATTTTGCAGATGCGAGAAGCGAGGACGCGCAGCCAGCCCCGGCAGGACGGCGGCGCGGACGCCGGGTCGTAGGCGCGAGCTCCGTGCGCGCCCTCGTCCGCGTCTGCGCCGGAGAGCCCGAGGGGGCGTGGCTCCGGGGGCGTGGCCTCGGCCTCCGCGCCGCCGTTGGTTTCGGGGCGGAACCTGCGCGCGCCGCCGGGGGGCGTGCGCGGAGAAGGCTTTTTGCGCCCGGCCCCTCGGAGCGGCGCGGGTGAGGGCGGCGCGGCGTCGGCTCGGCTCGGGCGCCGGCTCCCGCCCCTGCTGCGCGCGCAGCCCGCCGCCCGCAGGCCGCTCTCCGCCGGCCCCGCCCAGCGCGGGGAGCGCGCGGCCGCCGCGGGAGCCGGAGCCGAGGAGACCGCTGAGCGGGAGGCGGCGGCGGGAGCGCGAGCCCTGAGCAGCGGCGCGGCGGCCCGGCAGGTGAGGGGGCCGAGCGGGCAGGCCGCGGGGGGCCCGGGCCGAGAACCCCCGCGGGAACTCTGACGGACCTCGGTCCCAGGGACCCCTCCCAGCGTTTCCCTGGGGACCCCAGCCCCCCGAGACGGCCTGGAGGGGGTCAGCCCGCACCCCTCCGGACCCCTGGTCCCCGAGACCCCGTCGCAGTCCCTGGGCCACCTCCGGCCCCCGCCACTTTGAGGACCCCGGAACCCCGAGACCCTTTGCGGTTTCCCCTAGACTTCCAGACGCCCTGAGGACCCTCAGTTCCAGAAGCCGCCCCCACATTGCCTGAGGACCCCCTGGCTCCCCCTGTCCCCCCCCACCCGTCACCGTCCCGGTGCGCAGGGCGCCTGAGAAGCCCCTGGGCCAAGCAGGCCCTCGGGGCCCTCTCTCCGCACCCCGGGGCTGCTCCCCTGCCTCCCTCTACCAGCTGCTCTGAGTGCCCCACTCCCCTTTTGGCTGGTCTCCGGGCCGGGTTTCTCAAACCGAGGGTCTGCGGACCCCGAGGGGCATCCGTGAGCCTTCGCCTGGGGTTTGTGAAATCCCGACGATAGTACACGAGAGGTGGGGGCAGATGACCGGTCACCAGAGGAGCCTTTGTAACAGAGCTGGGGGTGTGTGTGACCTCACGCCCCCACCAATCGTTTGTGTTTGCGGTTGCATTGAGGCCAGGGCGGGGACGCGTTTAACTTTTAATGCTCTTTGGTGCGACTCCTAGGGCCCCACGGAAGAGTCCAGAGAATACAGCTGGCAGGGAGGGAGGGAGGGAGAGCTACGTCAGGGCAAATCAGGCTTTGAGGTTGTCTCCCCGGCTTAGTTTTTCCATTGGTGGAACGAGTCTCTTTTCCAATGCCTGATAATCAGGAGGAATGATCAGCGGAGCCAGAGAAGACAGACACTTGCTCTCAGGGCCCTGCGCTGGGGGCTGGGGGGGGAGGGGCGGGGAGGGAGGCTGAGCAGGTAGGTAGTTTCTCCGCCCAGTGGCTTTGAGCCCAGCTGGGCGGCTTTCTCCGGAAGTGGTGTTTCTGGAGGGCTTCTTGAAGGGGAGGGGGCTGATGGGTAACAGGTGAGCGCAGTCCTGAAGGGCGCGGTGCGGACAAGTTTGCCGGAGCCTTCCAGGGAAGGGGACAGCGTGTGAAAAGGCAGAGGCGGCCGATCAGGGAAAGCAGTGTGGCTGGAGCAGAGGTCCGCCCTGGGATGGCTGGACGAGCGGCGCCTCCCGTCAGCACGGGTTCTCAGGGTGGCATGGGAGGGAGTCTGACGTGGGGAGACTCCAGCTTGGTTCCCGGCTCGAGCCCTTGGCCCTTTCCGGAATTGCTGCGTCTGCGGTCCCCCCAGTGAATGGTGGTGAAGGAAGGTAGCACTTGGTGCGTGGAGAGGAGGGAGGGGAACTCCAGGGAGACCGGAATGGGGGGAAAACCGGGAAGTTTGGCAGAGCAGGGGGGTTCGAGACATGGAGTGGCAGAGAAGGGGTGGGCGGGCCGGGCGGGGGTGAGGGTGGGGGTGGGGGTGGGCGGAGGTCAGGGTGAAAGCCAGGAGTCAGAGTTGGAGTGGAGGCCCACTGAAGGGCTTAAGGGGGGGCAGTGAAACAGCCCCTGGTGGCGGAAGGGGAGGGAGTGGGTATTGTCAGGATGAAGCCGGGTCCTGGGAGCACGTGAGAGACCCGGGTCCTGGACCGAGGTGGGGACCGTGGGGTGGGGACCGTGGCTTGCTCCCTCAGGTCCAGAGCCCTCAGGACTGCTGTTCAGCTCTTTCTTGTCTGAGCCTACAGTTTTCTTCCTGGGAATTGACTTTGAACTTACTAGCCCCCACAGGAGAGGTTTTGTCCTTTTTTAAACTTAATTTTGTTTCTTTATTTTGAAAGAGACCGTGCGAGTGCAGGAAGGGCAGAGGGAGACAGGCTCCCCAGCAGGCCCCTCGCTGTGGGCACATAGCGCGAAGGGGGCTCGATCCTACGAAACCGTGAGATCATGGCCTGAGCTGCAATCAAGAGTAGGGTGCTTCACCGCCTGAGCCGCCCAGGCGCCGCGAGGTTTTGTCTTTTGGCCCAAAGGATGGGTGGTCACTGGGGCTTCATCGGGGCGACTCTGTGTGTGTCACAGTGAGCGCAGGCAGCACCCACGCAGGGGCTGCACACTCAGCACAGGGGACGCCCCGAAGAGGCTGATTCTCAGAGATGGAACAGCGTAGAGGGTTTGGGAGCCCGGAGAGAAACAGGAAGTCCTTGAAGGAGAGGCAAGTTCAGATATGTGAGAACCGTCACTCTGGAGACGGGTCCCGGGGGCCCGGAAGCGGGTGACCCTCAGTGCCTGGACAAGTGGCGAGGACTAAGGCCAGTAGCAGAGGGCTTGGGACCTCATGTGGTGATGAAGATGTTCTGGACCCATGTTCTCCAGACTCTGCCTCCCGCAGCTGTCCAGCACTCACCCCAAGGCTAGTGTGACTTAGCTCAGTGTGTAGATTAATTTAATCTTAACTAATTAAATCCGGGAGGACAGCCAATCCTATCGGGCCATGCGAAACATGCTGTTCTAGGCTATGTTCTTTTTTATTTATTTTTAAAAACTTTATTGTTTATTTTGAGAGAGAGACAGAACTGTAGCGGGGGAGGGGAAGAGAGAGAGGGAGACACAGAATCGGAAGCAGGCTGCAGGCTCTGAGCTGTCAGCACAGAGCCCGACACGGGACTCGAACCCACGAACTGTGAGATCATGACCTGAGCTGAAGTTGGACGCTTAACCGACTGAGCCCCCAGGCTTTTAAGTGTTAACGCTTTTCATGTTTCTAGCAACGCCGTGAGATGTGAGATATTATTCCTCTTCTTACAAAGGAGATAGAGACTCAGTGAGTAACTCAATACTAAGTGGTACCACCAGCACCTAGTTCTTGAACTTGGAAGGCCGGGCTCTTCCTACTAGACCCTGCTTCCTTCGCGCGCGGAGCCTGGAGCATCACCTGGCCCGAGAGGGAAGTCCTGGGTGGCGGTATTGGGTCCCCGCCGGCCCTCCCTGCCGAGGTCAGTGTGGATGGCCGGCGGTGCACACGTGTAGACCGAACAGAACTGTTGTGAACTGTTTGTTTTGCTTGTCGCTTCCTGTTGCCTCTTGGATCTTCATCACAGCGGCTTTTCTCAGCATTTCTGGAAAGTGAGTCACATAAGCAAGTGAAACTGTAGGTCAGCCTAACACTGTGGCTTGTTGTTTATGGGGATTTGGTGGTAGAAGGAGGTACCTCAGATGCAGTGAGTGCCGTAGGTGAGGGTTTGGGGTCACGGTGGGGCAGGTGGTGCCCAGGGTAGCGCCAGGTTACGGGCCGTGAGCCAGGAGGGAGTGTAGAGCAGGTCCCTGACTCCTTGGGGGCCTCCGCCAAGTCACGCTGAGTCTCCGTTTCCGCTTCCCTGGGATTGGGGCATCGGGCATCCCATACCTTTGGATCCTTCTGTAATGTTGCGATCCATTAGACGTTTACGTTCTAAAAAGAACATCTCGGGGCGCCTGGGTGGCTTAGTCGGTTAAGCTTCCGACTTTCGCTTAGGTCATGATCTCACGGTTCGTGGGTTCGAGCCCCGCATCGGGCTCTGTGCTGACTGCCAGCTCAGAGCCTGGAGCCTGTTTCAGTCTGTGAATCCCTCTCTCTCCGACCCTCCCCTGCTCACGCTGTCTCTCCCTCTCCTAGAAATAAATAAAACATTAAAAAATTAAAAAAAAAAAATAAAAAATAAAAAGAACATCTCTTTTTGTTGGGTTGGATACCTGCTCGGGGTTCAGCCTGCCCGTGGCCTTGGTACTGGTGTGTCTTACCCATTGTTGGCTTCTCCTTAAGTAGCTCGTCTGTGTGAGTGCATTTGACGGTGTGCCATCTGATGGACAAACTGTAAACCAGCGGGCGCTTTATTGGGTGGCGGGCTCCCGGCAGAACGTCAGGTGTATCTGGTGTCCTGTCCGGGACCGACTTGCATTAGCAGAACACGTCATGGTGACTGGCATCTTAGCGTGTCGGCCTGGGCCAGTCGCGAGGTGAGAAGAGCTACTTCACGGGGTTATTGGGAGGGTTGAGTGAGGCAGTGCGTGTGAAGTGCTTCGTACCCTCCCCTGCCTCTCGTGAGGGCACAGACAACGTCAATAACGAAAGTCATTTCGGGACTACACTGTGACTTTTACGGTTTTTCTTGGTGGTGGGTTTTGTTGTTTTCTTGGTTTGGGAATTTATGTCCAGTTTCTGCCCAAGCGACTCCGGAGGCTTGGTTCATTTATAACAGCTAAAAATAACCATTCCCCCTCCCCCCTCGTCATAATTTATTTTGACTGAATTTTAGAAAGTGATCGATTAAGCATCATGTGTTCATATTAAGGTTTTATGTCTTCTGTAAATTGAAGAAAACCAATTCGTCCTAAAGATTCCTTGTTAGCAAGGCGGGCACGAGGTTTAAGCAGCGCTGTGGGCTGATGAGGGTATGGTGGCGCTCGCCGCCTTGGCACCGCAGTGCTGCATCAGATCCCCCGGTGCTGAGGGAGCCGAGCCCCCTGCTCAGGTGGTTGACGGTGGCGAACCTTTTTTTTTTTTTTAATTTTTGACACTTATTTATTGAAACAGAGACCGAGCATGAACAGGGGAGGGGCAGATAGAGAGGGAGATACAGAATCTGAAACCGGCTCCAGGCTCTGAGCTGTTAGCACAGAGCCCGATGTGGGGCTCGAACCCACGAACTGTGAGTGAGATCATGACCTGAGCCGAAGTCAGACACTTAACCGACTTGGTGGTGAACCTTTTACAGGTGATTGAGAACCAGTTAGATGATGGACTCACCCGGAGTTTTCCTAACAGTCCAATCGGTGGTGTGAAGGTGGTGGGATTCCCAGTTGACATATTTGGAGACTGAGGTCCAGAGAGGTCTCCTGGCTGGGATGTGATGGCGTTTTCTTGACTCCAGACCCTGTGTTGTCTCTGCACCGCCCCCCACCGCTGCCTCTGGTGGGAGTTTCTGGGGTTTTGGGCTGGGGCCCCTCTTTTGTGGTTCTGGAAGCTTGATTGTTATCCATTTGCATCTTGTTTCTGGATCAGGTGAACCTAGTCATGCTCATCAGACTCCCCAGCTGTACATTTCTCAGTCCCAGGTGATTCATTTGCAGTTAGAGTGTGGCTATGAGAAGTGCTCGGAAGCTTGGTCTTTTTTTTTTTTTTAATGTTTTATTTATTTCTGAGAGAGAGAGACAGTGTGAGCAGTAGAGGGTCAGAAAGAGAGGTAGACACAGAATCTGAAACAGGCTCCAGGCTCCCAGCTGTCAGCACAGAGCCTGACACGGGGCTCGAACCCACAAACTGTGAGATCATGATCTGAGCTGAAGTCGGACGCTTAACCGAGCCCCCCCCACGCCCCTGGAAGCTTGCTTTTGTTGCCCAGTGATTTCTGCTTCTGGGCCCCCTGCCCTGCCCTCTGGTCCGCATGGGAAGCCAGGCTGCTGTGAAGAAGGCGGTTTCTGGGAATCACATGGTAGTAGAAGGAGGGGACAGTGTCTGCGGCGGGAGCTATAGGAGCCGCCGTAGGACGCTGGGCAGTGTGAGCTTTAGGGCTCCCAGACTTCCAGACCCTCCTGGTGCAGCCCGAGTACAGCAGGTGGATTTGGGCTCCTTTAAGGACATCCCAGTCCTTAGGAGCCCACACTGGGTTACACTTGACACATACACTTGACCCTTGAACCACACCCGCTTGAACTGTGTGGGTCCATTATGCACAGCTTGTTTTCAGTGAATACATTGGAACATTTTTGGAGATTTGTGACTATTTGAAAAAACACAGACAAGCCACGTAGCCTAGAAATAGTGAGAGACTTGAGAAAAAGGATATGTCATGAATGCATAAAATATTTGTAGATACTAGTTTATTTGATCAGTTAACTACTGTAAAGCATACACAGATCCATTAAAAAGTTAAAATTCATCAGAACTTGCAAACTGTACGTGACTTCATTCGCCATGAGAGGAGTGTAAACAGCCGTAGACGCGCACTGTTACAACTGCAGGCAGTTCCCTGTGGTCATGCTGTCCAGTCCTTATGTCGTTGCTACTTCCGGTTGTGTTGGTGGTGAGTTCAAGTCCTCTCAGTATCTGCTTAAAATGCCGCGGGCACTGATCCCCTGTGAACAGTTCAGCCCCCTGTGAATGTTGCGTCCCGATAAAAAGCGCTCTCTGGTGGCTCTTGCTCTCTGTAGTTACGTTTTGCGGAAGTCACATGTTATACCCAGATTTCCAACCATGCCGGGTGCCTCTGTCCCCTCAGCCCCGCCCCGTTCTCCTGTCAGCACATCTGCACACTTTTGTAACAGTAGCAGCTGGCTGTGTTGATAGAATATTTACTGGGGCCTGCCCTCCAGCCAGGCCTCTGTGGGACTCCAGTCACTTGTAGTCGCGGGGACCTGCGTCAGACTCCTGCACGCCTCCTGGGAGCACCTCAGTCCATCACTCTCTGGGTCCACTGTGGCTGAGTTAAAAGCCAGCGTTTGGAAAATTTGACAGATGCTTGTAGGATCCCCTCCCCTGCTGTGTAAGAGGGATCTATTTTGAGTATATGTCCACGGTACACCCCCCTTCTGTGACCGGGCGCTTATAACTCGAGAGCTCCTGTTCCCGCACTCCTCTATGTCACTCAAAACCCGTGTCATCCGTTGCTAGGGAGAAAGGAAGAGGTTTATCTGAGATTTATTTCAGGGTCCCTCAGACCCTAATTCATGGTGTGTGCTGTAAAGTAGTTTGTAATAGAAAGTAATTAAGGTTGGATGGAAGGTTTTTGTCGTGCTAACTTAATATAAGACCATTCTTGACAAACATTTTTCTCTCTCCCCCTTAAAACCACGGATCCGGGCACTTGTTGATCCGTTCTTTTTTCCCTTCTCTCGATACTTTCCTGTCTCTGTGCTCTTCGTGGTGGTGAAAACGGCGGACGGAATGAGCGTTTCAGACGGAGGTCGGTTCTGTAGGTCAGCGCCGGGCTTCAGCAGGGCCTCGGCTGGCCTCACGGGGATCACTCACCCAGCTGTCATGATCTGGCTGCTGGACTGGCCCCGAGTGGTCCCCGGTGGCCTCTTCCGTGCTGGGTGGGTGGACGGTGCCGGTCGTCAGACGGCGTGCCTCGGCTCAGCGCTGGTGGCCGGTCGCCCTGCCCGAAGGCTGGACTGCACTTAACGAGGCCCGGGTTCCAGAAGGCTGCCTCCAGTGTCAGAGTGCTCCTCCCGTCGTCGTGTCGTCGGTCGGTCAAAGAAGTCACGTGATGATGGGGACCGTCCAAGGGCGTGGTTATCAGGAGGCACGATGGTAGGGGAAGGTCATGAGCAGTCTGGCCCAGTGGGGTTAGGGAGCTGGGAGAGGGCTTGTTTCACCAGCTGTAATAACAAGACTGCGGTCATAGTTTATTCTCTTTTGCGTTGGACTCCGATTGATGAACATGTATTTCGTGCTAGATGCTGGGGGTTCAAAGGATAAGACCATCTCTGGCTCCTCTAAAGCTAGTTCATAAAACACTCATGATCTCAGATTTTAAGCAGAAAACTTTAATTTGTGGCTTTAGAGAAAATGGACGGGAACTGATCCTACAGATCCGTGTTGGAGCCTGATTCCGCATCCAGGAGGTGCTGATAGGTCCTTGAAGAAAAAAATGGGATGCCCTGGGGCTGCAAACTGTGGTGACGACATGGTCGCCAAGGAAACCAAAAGATGCAGCTTCTAAAAGGTCTCTGAAGGCTTTTGTTACTGCTGTCTGGCATCTGACTGGCTCGGTGCAGGGATGAGAACAGATGGGCAGAGGCTTGCCATCCTGCCCAAACTTCTAGGATCTGGCCCTAATCGCTTTGGAAACCCCCTCCTTGGCCCTTGGTCTAAGGAGGAGGAGCGCTTTGGGGAACTTCCTGGGTTATGGTGAGATTTGGTTCTGGTGCTGACAAGTCTGCTGAAAGCACAGGAAGTGAGGCAGGTCTGCAGCCCGCGTGCTCCAGCGGACCGTCGGCGTCTAAATATGGGCAGCTCTGCGCTGCCTCTGGTCCTTGGGCTGAGTTTTCCTACAACTGAGCGCTTCCCCCGCGGGCTCCTTTGATCCTTAATGGTGCACAGCAGTGCCGCAGTCGAGAGGCACCTCCGTGCCTTGAAGTTGGAGCCTGTGATTCTGTCTGAAGTCCTGTCTGCGGAGCCCGCTCCTGACCTTCCCGAGCTCAGGCAGGGAAAGAGGTTTGAGCACTTTAATCCAGCAACAGAGCCCACAGGAGGGCAGGCTCGGGTGTATTATGAAGGGCTCAGTACTTGCCAGGTGAGTTCTTCTGGAAAACTTTGAAATCGCCTAATTTTGGTTACGTCTGGCCCGCCAGAGTTTAAATTGTTCATACTTTGCAGACGTGTCAATGCAGTATTTAGCGTTCCGGTTCATAGCTAAGGTCCTGCCCGTGTGGGGAATCACAAGCAGTTGAACAGAAATTGGAAGAGCGACAGGTAGAAGGTTTTTTAAATTTTTAAATTTTTATTTTTTACCATGGGAACAATTTGAGGCCTTTCTGAAGTCTTTGGTGGACCAGGGAATGTTTAACAAATATCCTAGGGGCGCCTGGGTGGCTTAGTCGGTTGAGCGTCCGACTTTCGCTTAGGTCATGGTCTCGCGGTTCATGAGTTCGAGCCCTGCGTCAGGCTCTGTGCTGACTGCCAGCTCAGAGCCTGGAGCCTGTTTCAGAGTCTGTGACTCCTTCTCTCTCTGATCCTCTCCTGCTCACGCTGTCTCTCTCTCTCTCTCCTAGAAATAAATAAAACATTAAAAAAAAATAAAAAATATCCTAAAGTGAGGCTTTAGGTGGCTTAGTCGGTTAAGCATCCGACTTTCGCTTGGGTCATGATCTCGCGGTTTGTGGGTTCGAGCCCCGCTCGGGCTCTGTGCTGACTGCCGGCTCAGAGCCTGGAGCCTGTTTCAGTCTGTGACTCCCTCTCTCTCTGACCCTCCCCTGCTCACGCTGTCTCTCTCTCTCTCCTAGAAATAAAACATAAAAAAAAAAAAAAAACCCTAAAGTGTTGCGTAGAGAAGGCCGACATCAAAGTCTGTCCTCGCAGGAGTAACTATTTCAAAGAGATGAGCATTATTTTGGGGGGAAGGGTGGGAGGCAGACCCAGCAGTCAACCAGCCGCATAAGCATCTCACCTTCACTCAAATACGATTGAGTAGGAATGAGCCTCAAGGTCTGTTCTGAAGCAACGAGGAGGGTAAGGAGCCGCCTCCCTGGCAGGTCGGAGCCCGCACTGTTTGACGCATGGTCTGACCCTCCACACACGTTCGCAGGAGAGCGCCTCAAGCCTTCAAAACTTTGTTGGCACGAATTTGTGTTTTATAGTTGTTAAAACTGACAACTGGTGAATGGTTAGTCATTGATAACCTCGGGGCTGGGATCCAGGGTGCCTTCATATGGTGGAAAGCCCCAATATTTGTTACCTTCCTTAGAAAATATCTAGTAGATTAAAAAAAAAAAAAGATTTGACTCGATGGCTCTGATCGGAACTCCAGTGGGAAGGAGGAAGGGCGGGAGCCAGCCCCAACTTTGCCTGCCTTTCCCCTTGGATGGATGACAGGCATCCGTGCACGATTCCACTTGCCTGTGGGCTGTGATTTCTTCACATTTGAGGGAAGCGTACAGGCACCACTGGGATGTTGGTGGCAGGTCTGAACCCTTCCTCGGGGCCGGGATGGGACAGAGGGGTGTATCTCCGTCGTCCGGGCATAGTCTTCGATCCCAGTTAGCTCTCAGATCTAGTGCTTCTAGACTGATTAAGCCTTGTTTACTGGCCCTGGGAAATTATTTTTGGTGACCTGATTCTAATTGAGATTAAAAACAAAAGACTACACCGTAGCGACCTCTAGCTCTGAATTACACTTCTAGCTCTGAATCTTTAATAAGGAAAGGAAAACACTTTTCTTATAACACATGGGAAAAGAGTAGGGTATGACCTTTGGACTCGAATGATGGGAAAAATGTAAAATGTCTAGAGGGAAATGTACACGTTCCTAACAGTTCTTGCCCATAGGCAGCAGGGTTATGGGCTTTATAAACTTGGTTTTTCTGTATATTTCTTTGTTTACAGAAATATTAGTTCTGGAATTGGGGGAAAGTGATTCTGTAAAATTTGGACAGTGTGGAGATAGTTTGGCCAGAGAGACCTAGCTGGTGTAAGATGCTTGTTTCACGGAAGCTAAGAATGGACCTTTTTTACTTGGATTTCAGCCCGGCTGCGGGAGGGCTCGGTGCCTTGGCGGGGACTCTTCCGCCCCCTGAAAACGTCGCCCTCCTGGCCTTGTTCTGGTGGGCCACCTGCCATCGCTCCCCGTGACGAGTCATTTGCACGCATGCTCGCGGGCAGGGCACCCGGCACTGAGCCGCCCCGCCATCTGGGCCCAGCGCACGTTCCTTCCCCTCCCTTTCCGCCCAGAGTAGAGCTTCGGAGAGTATGAATCCGAGCCTGTGCCTGGCCAGCTTGGTCGCAGGCGTGGGAACGGTGGCATCTGGATGTGCGCTTTGTATGTGGCATTTCTTAGGTCTTCTGGTTTAACCGAGATCTGGGGCCTTTGATTTTAATCCCAGCTTCAGCCCCTGCAGGGTGGTAAGGAGAGAGCTGTCCCCCGGAGTTGGAAGGCACTGCTGACTCCTTCTTCTCCTTAGGATTTACAGATGGATCCAGTGGAAAAGACGACAAACAGAAGTGAACAAAAATCCAGGTAAACAAAGTCAGCCACGCTGCAGGCAGGGTTAGAGCACGCGCCCCGGGCCTCCTGACCCGGTGTTTGGCCCCCGCACGGGGGACGTGGAAGGAGGACACAGTGTCAGGAGGGGTGCGGGGGGTGCGCAGCCGCCCTGCGCTTCAGCGTCAGAACTGTTCCCGAAGGCAGTTCTCTCTGTGCCCGAGGACGTGGCCGTAACCTGGTCTCCGGACCAAGCAACGGGTGAGCCCGGGGTCCCGTCGGAGACTGGCAGTGCCGTGCCTCTGGGAGGGCATTCTCCGGCCCTGCGGACGGCGGGTCGCGGGTGTTGAGTGGGGCTGGGTAAGGAGGTGCCAGCCTGAGGTGGGTCGCGATGGAGAAATGGCAGCAAGCCGGCTTGGGCCGGAGCCTTTCTTGCCTGTCACCGCCAGCGGGGTCATTTTGTCATCGCGCCCGGCAGCGTCAAAGGAATTCAAATTGCCGGCCTTTTGTTACATACGTGTATCACTTAAATGGGTGCTTCCCTCCACGGGGCTCCCGGGATGAGCGAGGCACAGCTGTCCCCGGCTCCTCTATGGGCTGAGGGCAGAGCACGTGAGATGAACCCACAAGGAGGAGGACGGCAGCCCCTCTCCCAGCAGCCGGAAGTAGGGGGCCAGGGGCGCGCCTGGGTTTGACCTGAGCCCCGCAGGGTTCCTAGAGGTCATTTTCCCTCTGGTCGCGGTACTTCCAGGGTGACTTCCGCTCTCTCCTTCCTTTGTTTTTAAGTAGAAAGTTTTTAAAAAGCCTTATCCGGAAGCAGCCCCAGGAGCTGCTCCTGGTCATCGGGACGGGCGTCAGCGCCGCGGTGGCCCCGGGAATCCGTGCCCTGTGCTCGTGGCGGAGCTGCATCGAGGCCGTCATCGAGGCCGCCGAGCAGCTGGAGGTGCTTCACCCGGGGGACATCGCCGAGTTCCGTAGGAAAGTGACGAAGGACCCGGACCTGCTGGTCGTTGCCCACGATCTGATCCGGAAGATGTCGCCTGTAAGTCTGTCTGAGGGCCGCTCTGGGTCCCCCTGGGGAAGCTTGCTTCTGGGCCGGGGGTCGGTGGGTCTGATGTGAACCCTGTACGAGCCCGCGCTGTGTTCTGCTCTCGGCAGAGCCAGGCCCACGAGCCGGTGTTCACGTCCCTTAGAACTTGAACCATCACTTGTGACAGCGGTGATGCCGGGCACACCGTGGGGCTCCTGACAGAGCCCGAGCCTAGTGGAGCCCAGGACGTATGTGACGTGGCGTCTGGGATGTCGTGTCCCACTGGGGACGGACCTTATGACTTCATTCCCTTTGCGCCAGGGGTGCTGGTGCCGGGGAGGACGGGGTGGGGGGCTCGCCTTGGGCACCACGGACGCCAGGAAGCCACACGACGTGGGAGAGGCCAGGGACGGGTTTCTTCTGGTTCCTTCTGTGTTTATTAAAGCACAGCCGTCGTCTGAGAGTTGGGGGGGGACGTGTTGGAGACACTGCTCAGAGCACGAGAGGGTGTCTGAGGGTCATCGTGGAGACCGGGGGAGTTTGGGCTGCTGCGACCCAGCTGCCGCCTTAATGCGATGACTGCAGCCCCGGGGAAGGGCTTCGGCTGCTGGCCGTCCCGGTGGTGGTGCTCTGTTGACGCGGGGCACGCTGCACGCGGGGCAGGGCTGGCGGGTTGCCTGTTAGGTGAGTACAGTTGCCGGTGCCCAGCCACGTGATCATACGTGTCCGTGGCTGCTGTCACACGTTGACGCAGGGTTGGGTAGTCATGACAGAGACTGGGGTCCACAGAGCCTAAAGCCGTCGCTGTCAGGGCCTTTGCTGAGGAGGAACGGGGACGAGTCGGTGGACAGAGCGGTGTGGTGGGCGGGGGCGTGCTGGTGAGGTGGTTCATTTGGAGGGAGGCCAGCGGGGCGGACACTCAGCCCCCCTGCGGGCAGAGCCTTCATCTGCTCTTTGGTTTAAACTTCATAAAACCCGAGTTAAAGTGAGGCCGGTGGGAACGGTTGTGTGGGTCCCCCCGCCCCCCCCGCGGTCAGCAGTTGAGAACAGGTATGTGGGGGGCGCGGGGAGGTGTCTGTCCCAAATGCCAGGAAGTCCCAGCCAGAGGGGAAGGGAAAGCTTAGTTAGGAGTCCCGGAAGGCAGGCTACCCCCTGGGAGAAGGGAGGGGGGAGGGGGGAGGGCCTCTGGTCCCATCGGGGGCGGGCGGGTCCTGATGGTTTTGGAGTCGCCCTGGGCACCGAGGTGCTGGCCGGACCGGCAGAGAGGGGAGGCCCGGCCACAGGTTCTGAAAGGGCCCTGCTCCTGGTGGCGAGGAGGCTGGGATGTGACGGGCCGCATGGGGACATGGGACACCAGCAGAGGAGGGAGGGAGGGAGGCGCCTGGAGGCTCAGCTGAGCAGGTGAAGGAACCGGCAGGAACTGGCACAGAAGTGCAGCCATAAGAGACCTAATAGGAGCCGGGACCCTGTGGGTGCCCTCACCCCGCCCCCGTCTCCCCAGGCTGGGGCACGTGAGGGCAGTGGCAGGAGGGGGACTCTCACGGCTGAAGATGTGGGAGTTCACTGGTGACCGTCCCTGGGAACGGGGGTGGGGGGGGGGGTTCCGGGCTGGGGAGGGATACGAGAATGTCGGAAAAGGGCGGCGAGTGCTGTCATGGGGGTCTTGTGACCTGTGACCTCCACGGGACAGAGGGGACGTCTGATGGACAGTCCTGAGGGTGGGCTGGCGCACGTGCTGTCATGCATCGCGGGGCGGCCGGGGAGGCTCGGCCCTCCGGAGCGCATGCTGCCACCTGACCCTGCAGCCCCCCTCCCCCGCGCCCCTCCCAGCAGGGCTCTTCAAAAGCTTGTGTGTACTTGCGGCCCCCCCTCCCTTCCCTTGAGGCCGGGCTTTGCCCCAAGTGTGCAGGGAAGCAGCTCAGGTCAAGGCCGAAGGTGCCCTTTGTGCTCCCTCCGGAGGCCAGAGCTCATTCCTGTCCCATCGAATCACTCAGCAGCAGGTGCCTTACTGTCCTCCGCCTAATTTAAGATGCTGCAGGACCGCGAAGACCGCACCCCTGCACCCCTCCAGGGGAAATCTGCAGTCTTTCCTGTGGCCTTCAGGGCCTCACGCCGTCTGGTTCCAGGTCCCCTCTCCTGCTCACCCTCACCCCCGGGGGCCCTGGCTCACCCTAGGACCCACCCGTGCGGTTGCTACCTCAGTGCCTTTGCATCTGCTCTTCCCTCTGCTCGGGGCACCCCAGAGGCTGTCTGCTCCAACGTCCCCGATCAGAGGCCCTTCCCGGTGCCCTTGGCCCCCAGCAGCACCGTCCCCCCTTTTCTGCTGTACTTTCCCAGAAGGTTTGCCGCGATCGACGTATCCCTTGCACCTTGTACGTGACGTGTCTCCCTCGCTGCAGTTTTAGGGAGCTCTCCCAGGTCAGGGTTCCTCCCTTTCCCTCTCAAACCAGCAGCCGGAACGTGGCCGCGTAGGTAGGTGCTCGGCGGCCGAGGGAGGGTGTTTTTGTAACTCCTGTTGCGCCCTTCCGTAGCGCACGGGCGACACCAAGCCCAGCTTCTTCCAGGACTGCCTGATGGAGGTTTTCGACAGCCTGGAGCAGCACATCCAGAACCCGCTGGTGCTGCAGTCCATCCTCAGCCTCATGGACCGGGGCACCTTGGTCCTGACCACCAACTACGACAACCTGCTGGAGATCTTCGGGCAGCAGCAGAGCAAGCCCATGGAGTCGCTGGACCTGAAGGACAAGACCAAGGTGCGGGGCGGGGGGGGCGGGGGGGCCGACCGAGCCGACCGAGCCCCCTCTCCCAGCAGCACATCTGCGGTCACCAAACCCGGAGGGTGGGGGCTCTGTGCCTTTGTACGCGTGTGTTCGCGGCACACGCGCCTTGTGGGAGGGGGTGTGGGCGGCCCCCCCGCCTCACAGGTCGGGTGATGCCGGGTGTAACATCGGTGTCTTGATTTTTCCCCCCGAATACTGTGCTTGAGCATTTTCCTGTCGGGAAGCGGATTAGAAGCTCGCCTACAAACAGCAGCGTACCTGCGGGACCGAACCAGGATCGGGGCCTCTCTGTCCCCGTGAGCGTCCTTCCCGGTTGTGCGCAGCGCGGCCGGGGAGAGGGCTCGGCCCCGCCGCCTCCTGCGTACTTCCGTAGCGCCACGTCCCAGAGGAGCTGCGGGGTCAGAGGGTCGGAGTGTTTGAGACGATGCGAGGCACCAGACTGCTCTCCAGGAAGAGGGCCAGTCCCTGCTGCCGGCAGCTGCGTCAGCGCAGCGCACGTGTATCCCACGTCTTGTTACGCGTGTTTCCAAGAGGCCACACACGACGCACGTCTCCCACTGAGGCGGACGTCGGCCAGCAGTTTGCATTTTCGTTCCTGTTATTGCTGAGGTTGATCATGGTTTCATCTTGTCGACTGTGTTTCTGTCGTGAAGCCTTTGTGTCTGTTGTGTTTGCCTAGAGATGTCGCGTCCTCACTGACCCTGCCGCCGGGCTCTCCGGGTCTCCGCACAGGAAGCCAAGGCGCAGAGAGATCGCGCCTCGATGTTGAGAGCTGCTCTCTGGCGGCCCCCCCGGCCCCCAGCGTGGCAGGGGTGATGCGTGCCTGGGGACGGCGCCCCAGGGCGGTGCTGGCACGGCCCTCACGGTGGGGGCGCATCCTCCCCCGAGCTGTTAGTGACCCGTGACCGCGCACCTGCTCTCCGCCCCCCGGCTACACGGTCACATCCGTGCGGCTCGCTGGCTGTTGTAAATCGTGTCTCTGGAAGTCACCTGCAAAGGGCCTGTGGCAGGAGCGCTGGCTGCCCCACCTTCTGCGTGGTGCCCGGCGGTGCCCCGCCTGCCCGCTGAGGGGACAGTGGCCCTGGCGTGAAGATGAAGTGGAGCGTGTGTGATGGGCATCTTTTCAGGGGCCCCGTTCTAGGTTGTGAAACGAAGTCCGTGTAGGGCTATTTGATAAGGTCTTTGGTCCCCGTGTGCATTTTCTGGGCGTGACGCCAGCGTGCGCACCGCGGTCCCGCTCGTGCCCCACGGCGCAGGGCTTTTCTGCAGAGCTGCCGTAAGGCACTTCTGTGCGCTCTCTGACGGGGTGGGCGGGGCCGGCCCCGGCGTCTCAGGCTCTCCAGGTGTCATTGTCGAGTGAGACGTTTCTCGTTCTTTCCACGGCACGTTGCAGAAACCACGAATCCGCCGTACGTGTTTCCCTCTTCCGTCTGTTTGAGATCCCCTCCCCCCCGTGGGGGCTTGTGTCCGCAGGTCCTGCAGTGGGCAAGAGGCCACCTCCAGTACGGGGTCCTCCACATCCACGGCCTGTACACCGACCCCTGCGGGATGGTCCTGGACCCGTCCGGGTATAAGGATGTCACCCAAGACCCGGAAGTCATGGTGCGTTGCCCGTGTCCCTAGGGGCTTGGTGGCCTCCGGGCACGCCTGCCCCCCTGGTCACCCAGCGGGCCCTGTCCACGCCTCTGTCTCCTGGGGCCGGCACGGCCGCTCGGGGACGCGGGGCGCTGTCTCCGGCCGGGCCTGCGGGGCCCCGCGTGCTCCGAGCTGGTTTTCTGTGGCCCCTCGGCCCGACCTCAGGCGGGGGGTTTCCTTTGCATTCTTCCAGGCCTCTCCTCTCCTTCCTCTGCTTGGCAGCCTCTCCAGCTTTCAAAACCTCGGTTTACACTCGTTCCCTGTGAGGCTGTTTTGATATTCTGGACAAAATGAAGCGCGGAAAAGTTTTTGTAAACTCTTAAGTGGAGCGCTTAGAAAGCACAGTATTTTCTCACTGAGTCACCGCTGGGCTGGGGCGCGGGGCGCTGCGGGCCGCGCGCTGGTCCCGGCTCAGGCGGCGTGGCGGGTGGCCAGGCGGCTGGGCTGACGCTCCTCACTGCCTCAGTGATGCTCTTGGGGCCGGGAGGACGCCCGGGTGGCACCGGGCCTCCCTCCGGGGTGTCGGGTGTCTGAAGTGGCGACTTCCCGCCACGTGCCTGAGTGAGAAAATACTTGCCGCCCCCTCCTGCCTGCTCCCCGGGGTCCCTGTCCTGGGTGCTCCCCCCCGACCAGCTCCTCTGCTCTCACTCCCAGCAACCCAGCTCTGAGCCCCCGTTCCCATATGCGAGCCATGGAGACCCCTGAATTCCAGACCGTCATACGCACATGGTTCTGGATAGAAACAAATGGAATGTTCTTAGCTCCCGTTTTAAGACTTTAAAATTGTACTTAATTCCAGAAGATCTGATCGGAGGGACTGCACCGCAGCACGGCTGTGGGTGGGCGTTGGGCTCTCCTTCCTCCAAGGCACATCAGTGCGGGACATTGATCGGGACCTGGATCGGTGACCCGGGCTGGGCGGGGAGGGGCCTCCGTGGGAGCCGGGCAGGGACCGTGTGCTCGGCGCGGCTGGCGGGAAGGCCTGTTGCCCGGGGACGTTGTAGCGGCGCGGCCCCGCGGCATCCCCGCGTCTCGGTCGGTTTCCCCGCAGGAGGTGCTGCAGAGCCTGTACCGCACCAAGTCCTTCCTGTTCGTGGGCTGCGGGGAGACCCTGCGGGACCAGATATTCCAGGCCCTCTTCCTCTACTCGGTGCCCAACAAGGTGGAGCTGGAGCACTACATGCTGGTGCTCAAGGAGAACGAGGACCATTTCTTCAAGCACCAGGCCGACATGCTGCTGCACGGGATCAAGGTGGTGTCGTACGGGGACTGTTTTGACTACTTCCCCGGGTACGTGCAGGACCTCGCCTCCCAGATCTGCAGGCAGCGCAGTCCAGGTACGGGGCCCCCTCAGGGCGTAAACGGACAGCGTTCGTTCAGCTTTTTCCTCCTTGCTTGAGACCTGGTGTTCGCAGCGTCCCGTAAAACGGAGACGTAGTTTCACGGCCCGTTACCCTGACCGGCCCTCCAGCGCTGCTTTTAAAAAGGTCCGTGTGTCCTTTACAGGCTGGAGGCTGGGGCGGCGGGCCCGACGGCGACGGGTGCGAGCGGAGCCTGCGCGCTCAGCGCCCCACGTGCGGTGGCCCCGTTTGTTCCTGTTTCGGGGGATGCGACGCCCCCGGCCCCTCCCCGGGAGAGCGGGCTGCCCAGCGGCCGCCGCAGTCGCGGTCCCGCAGCCCCGCAAAGCGCAGAGACCTCGTTTATGCCCCTGTCGCTGTGGAGGCACAAAGTGATTTCACGAAGACTTTCCTGTCCTTTTGCAAATAATGTCCTTTCCCCGCCGGGCCCAGGGCAGCATGGCCTGTTGAGTCCTTCTCGGCCCAGCTTGTGGGGACCTGTGACCTGCGCAGGAAGGGCCAGGGTGACTGAGCAGTTTTTAAACGGGCCATCCTGACGTAAGGGCGGGTAGCGGCTTCGAGTTTGGTGGCATAAAACAGACGATGGCGGACGCAGAACAGTCTTCACTGGTTGTCGTTTAATTGCAACCAGAGCCCATCCCCACCCCCGGGCAAGGGACTTGGGTCAGCCACTTAACGGCCGGATGTGGCCGCCGTGACCTGGGAGATTGTGGGCCGCCGGATGCGTGGATCGCCCCGACGGCTTCGTCTTTCCCACTCGTCATTGCGAACGGTTTGCGAACAGTGAGCAAACAACTGCTTTACGTTGAGGGCAGTGGTCTGTTTCGTGGTCAGAGGAGCAGCAGGGACGGACGCTCGTGGGGTCCCGCACCCCCGTCAGATTTACCTTCTCCACCTTCACGCTGGGTCACAGGACCCGCGGCCGCGAAACACGATTTGATAGGTGGCGAGGCCAGCTCGGAGAGGCAGCTCGCTTGCCCAGTGAGCTGGGACTGGGTCCTGTGTGTCCCAGACAGGCCCGCGCCTCCTTGCCCTGCTCCGCCGCACGCACGGCTGCCCCGAGGACCAGGACCCCAGGGGAACCCGCGTGGGCCCGGGCTCTTGGGGTGAGCCCTTGTGCTTTCCTGTCCCCACCAGGCCCCCTTCCCAGACCCCGGCAGCGAGGTGGGTCTGACGGGCTGTCAGGGCCGAAAGCTCTTTCGGACTTGTAAGCTGTGACCGTCCTCGTGAAGTACCGCTCCCGACTGGAGAGGGTGTCCCGGCGAGGACAGTCACGGCCGCGGGTACAGCCGCCCGGGTGTGCCACACGCAGAGCCCCCGGGTCCTCGCAGTGACACTGGGAGGAGGTAAGGAGGGGCGCTTGGCGGCCGTGACGTCTGGGTTCTGCTGACTGTTCTTTCTTCTCCAGATGCTGACCGAGTGGACAGCACCACGCTGTTGGGTAAACAGATCTTGATTTTTACCAGCCCGGTTTTTGTTCCGTTGTCTGGCCGCTGCCGTTGTAGAAGCGTGGAGCGCTGCGGGCAGTGACTCCGTAGCCGCTAGTGAGACGGCTCCCCCACAGCCGGTGACGGCTCTGGCCAGTTACGAATCCACAAGACCAGACCGGGCTGGGTGGCGACCTGCGTCCTCCTGGGGTGGCCCGGGCACCGGGCTGCGTGGCCGCGGTGGCCCGGTGGGTAAGGGGGTGGTCTGTGCGGACCTGTGTCCCTGCCCGCCTGGCTCGGCGCCTCGCTTTCCGTTCCTGCCTCGTTTCCCTGCGCCAGGACACCTTCAGTGGGCCCTTCCGCTCCCACGTGACTCCCAGGTCCACCCTTTTCTCTGGAGGAAAGCGTAACCGTGGGGTATGGCCGGGGTTTTGGCCGCTGCTTCAGTAAAATCCGATCTGTTAGTCCTTGAAGGGTGGATTCTAGGACGGATCGGCTTTTACATAAGTTTTCACCTTGCAGGGAACGCGTGTCAGGACTGCGCCAAGAGGAAGCTGGAAGAGAACGGGCTTGAAGAGTCGAAGAGGCCCCGCCGGTCCGATGCCGGTACGTGCGTTCTCCGCGGCGGCCGCTTGGCCACACGCACCGGTGTCGTCGCTGAGTTCTGTCCGCTCGTGGGGCCGCGGGTGGGAGGGGCGACCGCACGGAGGCCCCGCCGAGGACATGCGTGTCTGTCGAAGGCTGCACGTGCTGGAGGAAGCGCTCGGCGGTCGGGCCGGGCGTTCTCGCCCCCGCTTCGAGAAGCAGCCACGTTGGGAGCCTGTCCCCACCCCCGGCACCCAGGGCTGGCCACCGTCCTGCCTTCCGTCCCCTCGGTCCACAGAGAAAACCGCTTCAGATCTCCCGTCTTTTGTTCCCTGTGTCACCGACGGAGAGTTACAGGACCGTTGATTTAAGCGGACAAACGTCTGTGGCTCCAGGAGAGGGGACCCGGCGCACTCACGTCCTGCCTCCGGGTGTCCGTGGCCCAACCCTGGCTGCCGATCCGCCTTCCACGCCCCCTCGGCCACCTCCCTTCCCTGAGCCGCTTCTCTGCGGAGGTGCTGGTCGCCAAGGTCACATCATTGACCGTGCCCTGCGGTCTGTCTAGAGGTGGTGGAATCTAAGGTTGGAAAACAGAAGCAATTACTTTATTAAGACCACACAGCCGTTGGTTTTCCTGGCCGGCCGGCCCCCCGGGGGCTGTGTGACCGGGCCGTGTCCGTGCTGTTCTCCGTTCAAGGGCAAGTGTGTTTTTTGGCTTGTTACATGTTGGTGTTGCTAGTGTTGCTTTTTATTTTTGGAGGAGTTTCTAAATTTCTATTTGCCCTTGTCCAGAAAATAATGTCTTGGGGTATTTTTTTTTTAAAGTTTATTCATTTGAGAGAGAGAGTCAGAGCTGAGGAGGAACAGAGAGACAGGTGGGGAGAGAAGAATCCCGAGCAGCCTCCACAGTCAGCACCGAGCCTGATGCATGGCTCGAACTCAAAAACCGTGAGATTATGACCTGAACTGAGTTAAGAGTCAGACACTTAACCGACTGAGCCCCCCCGGCGCCCCACGGTATTTTTCAGTGGCTCATCTGCTGTCATAGTGGCCTTCCCTTCCTGTGACACCCGGCCTCTGCCCAGCTCCTGGCTGGTCACTCTTGCCATGTGGGAGCTCTCGCTTCCCAGGCCGCGGCCCCGAAAACCTTCCGGCCTCCTGCCCTCGGCCGCGCGGCCGGGGCCTCCTCGGGGGGGCGCTCGCAGCCCTGCATGTGGGGGGACTGGCACCCCGAGGCCCGGGCTGTGGGATTCTGCTGGGGACCCCGTTCTCAGTGATTTGTAGGTGATCTGTTGCCTTCCTTTCTGGAAGCTTTCAGGACCATCTCTTTCTCATGTTCTGAAATTTCACGAAGATGTGTTTAAACGGAATTCTTTCCCATATACGTTGCTCCATCTTCGTCCTGACTCTCCAGTCCGGGGCACCCCCGGAGTACGGCTTTCCGTCGTGGCCCCTCGTCCCCGGCCTCCTGCCGCCCGGCCTCCTGGATTGTGTTCCGAGGTCTTGTGTTTTCTCTGATGTCTCCCTGCTCCAGTTGTTTTCAGTTTTTCAAAAACTTTCTGGGAGATTCTCAACTTTACGTCCTAGTCTGCGGGTTCGGTTTTTATTTTGAGAGTGTTAACTGTTAATTTCGGGAAGCGCTTTGGTTTTCTGACACATTCTCTTTCATAGCATCTTTCCTCCCCTCTGCCAAGCCTGTGCTGTCTTTTCAGATCCTGAGAGGCTACCAGAGGCTTCTCTGGCTGGCTGACTCCATTCCTGACAACACTGGGATTGCAGATTTTTAAAGCAGAATTTAGGTGTTTTTTTTTTTTTTTTTTTTTTTTAATTTTGAATAAGAAAACCGAAGCAAAAGGCTCCTAAACACCTCATTGTCCACCAAAAACTTCTAGGCCCGAGGGAGCACGTAACCTACCAGTTCACCCACTTCCTTGGCACCTAGAAGCCCGCGTATTCCCGGCATCTGCCCCCCCGGCCGAGAAGCCGGCCCCGCGCAAGCAGCCTGACGGGTACAGTGGTTTCACGATGCCGGGTGCAGACGACGCTGAAGTAAAACGAAGCGATTTTGGAGAGTGGCTGCGCGCAGTGGCGTCACCGGAGTAGGGCTGGTGACGACGGGACACGGAGGCCGTGGCCTCATTCACACCGCTGGGTGGACCCGGCGGTGAGGGCCTCGGCGCACTTCCCTCTAGAGGGAGAAGGCGGTTCGGGGGCGTTTCCTGCTTGGTCTTTCCGCAAATATTTGGAATGTGGATTCGGCTCCCGGGCACGAGTGTAGCCCGGTGACAAGGGAAAGAATGAAACGAGCGTTGACTTGTTTCCTCCAGGGCGGGTGGTTTTTTCCACTGGTGTCTCTCCTCCGATTTCCTCCCGTCTGTCCGGGGCTCCTCAGTCGCCTGTGATACTTAAGAAGGCGGATCTTCTGATCGTTCTCTGCGGATAGTGTTTCCGCCGCCACAGTCGTGCGTGCGCCGCGTCTCCCGCCCGGGCCCCCCGCGGGGCGGCAGGTGCGCTCCGGGGGGCAGGGCTCACCGCCTGGCGGACTTGTCGGGGGCAGCCAACGAGCCCCACGTGGCGGCACCCACGCCAGCAGCTGCTTCTCCCCGGGCGGCCGCGTCTGCTCAAAGCCCCCCGGGCGCACTGCGCGGGGTGGGGGTGGGGTGGGGAGGGGCCTCCGATCGCAGACCCGCCCGTCCTCCAAGAAGGGAAGGGGCGCCCATATCCACGGGGTGAGGTTCCCATCGATCTTCGCAAACCCAGTGCGATGATTTCCTTTGTTCCCTGACGCCGTGCACAAGTCACGAAGCCGTATCTAGACCGCGGCCTCTGCGTCGGAGTCATTTTCAGGGTCTGGAGCGCGTGCGCACCGCCGTGGGCGGCCGGGCCGGCGGGACAGCTGCCGCAGGCCCTCCTCCAAGCCGGACCTCACCGTCTCCGTCTTCTTTCTCCTTGTTGCTACAGATGACGCCGCGGGGTCTTGAAGTCTCTGGAAGCAGCGCGTTCCCGCAGCCTGCAAACCAGCCTTCCGTAACCGCAGTGCCGTACCCCGAGCGACGAGGAACTCCGCGTGGGCTCTCTCCCCCCCAAATCCGCCCTGCACCCCGGAAGAGCCGTGCTGGGGTGCGGCCCGGGGCCTGGGGCACGTCCGCCGTGCGGTTTGAGCGCCCGGGAGGCAGAGCCTCGCGGGGCCGACGGACAGCCACCTCAGGGACCGGAGCGGCCGGAGGGAGACCGGACTCCTGGCTCCCGCCCGGCGGGCCCCCTCCGTCCAGGTGGTTTTTCTAGTAAAAAGAGGAGGCTGAGGACTGTCCAAGCAACAGTAGTTGCCAGAGGAAAAAAAGACACATTTACGATTTTTACGTGGAAACGTGTTGCTGTAGGAAAGTTGAAAGTCTGGTCGTTGTGCTCGTCGGCCGGTAGGAAAGGACGAGCGGGTGCTCGGCGGCGGCGCCAAACCTGCGGCGAGAAAGGTCGGGTTTGAAGAGGAGAGCACGGCCCGGGGGGGTCTCTGGGGTTACTCAGGTCCGTGACTTGGGCTCTGGGGAGCGGCGGGCCCAGCGGCCGCGGAACCCCGGAGCCAGAGGGCCTCCCACGAGCGCGGCTCAGTGCCCCGCGGGTTCCGTGTGGCGACGGGCACCCGAGAAGTGACAAGCAGAGCACAAGACCGAGTTTGCGACTTTCAGTGAGAATGGAAACGCCACGTTTTTGGAGACTTTATGGGGGAAGGTCCAGGCTTCTCGTTTCCCTCCCAGGAGGGTCTCTCCCCGGGGCCCGCAGACAAGGGCAGGCAGGCTTGTCAAGGGCGTGCGGGTTCACGCAAGGCGGAGCGCGCCGTGCCGGGGGCACGGTGGCCGTGGAGGTGACCCCCGGGACCCTGCTGGGTTTCCTGCCAGACTCCGTGTCGCTCCCCGCGGGCGGCGCTGGGCTCCCCCGGGTACGGAGAAAGTTAGGAGCAGAAACGTAAGGTTGGGACGTGTTGAGAGAAGCTGGAGACCTGCTTACGACATTCTTTTCCTTTGCGAGGCATGAAAAATCAATCTTTTATGTTACTCTGGTCATAAATAAAATTTTAACCTCAGCTGCGCGTGCCCAGCATTAGTTCCGCTAAAGCTGACGTCGTGTGTGTGAGGAGCCCTTTCACCTTCAGTTCTCTCTCCAGTGAGCAAGTGAGTCCTGTGTGTGAATCTTTTAACAGGCAGACAGAAGTGTGGGTTTTTAAAGACACACAGTGGCACCAGAGGGGCGCCTGCACCTGGCGACTGGTTGGACACAGGGCAGACCGGGGGGACCAGCCTAGGAAATGACGGGGAGGGGAAGAGCCCCCGCGCTCGCGGACGTGGGGCGTCCTTGCGGAGCTGAGCGGCTGCCTGCAGTCAGGGCCGCTGTCCCCGATCCCACTGAAGGGCAAACTCATTGCCGCACGGTTGGTGTGTGAGAAGCACTTGGAGCAGGACTCGTTTGTGCGTCATTCTGTGGGTGAGAAACCCGGCTCCCCGGCCCCAGGGTCGTGCCCCCAGCGCGCATGTCCCACCGGCCTGTGGCTTTCAGGAATGACGGGAGACTGTACCGTGGGGGCTCCCCGACACCCCGGGTCCAAGGTGAGCGAGTGAGGACAGCCCAGGGTGCGACTGGGGTTGACTCTGAGCTCACGTGGCAACAGGGACGGGCCAGTGGAAGTTGTGACCCAGAAGTGGGGGCAGCGGTCCCTTTCTTAGAAGGGAACGGAGGACACGCGCAGTGGCCCCTGCTCGCTCCACGCGGTGAGTGGTCGGCTGGGTGAGGGTGGGGGCAGGGCTTTTGTGGCTCGATGTGGGCGCACAGCGCGCTCTGTTTACGGGAAGCAGTGAGTGTCCAGAAGTGACCATGCTGCTCCCGTTACACTTGGGCCCAGCCCGTCTGAGGTGGAGACCGCCAGCATCTCGGAACTCTGTGAAAGTCTGAGAGCACACGCGAGCGTGTGTGTGCGCACATGCGCACGGTGTGTCCGCACACGTGCACGGGAGGGGCAGAGAGAGACTCCCAGGCAGGCTCCCAGCTGTCAGCGCGAAGCTGAAAGCCAGGTTCGATCTCACAAACCACGAGATCACGACCTGAGCGCGAGCCGGACGCGTAACCGGCTGAGCCCCCCTGGCGCCTCCGCTCCACACGGTTTCTGGGACTGCAGACGCACGTGCGGCGGGGAGCTGCTCTCCTCTGCACAAAACTTCTCCGTCTGAAAGGGAAATGGTGATGGACGCCGCTGCAACTTTCCTTCCTCCCCAGAACCACGTATCGGGTGGAGGAGTCCGCTGTTACTCGGGAAGCTCGTGTCCAACATTTCCTCCTCAGGTTTTACTTAGAAAACTTCAGATTGCACTGGAGTAGACAGATTGGAGACATTGCAGTTAGAATGTTCTTTATTGATATTTCTGCATTGCCATGAGTGCCTCTGAAATAACTTCCCATGAAACGCGGCTTTAACACCTACACCTCGTATATTTGAGAACCAAGGGTTTCCCTGAAAGATTCCTGAACACATACATACTAGGCAAGGCCTAAGTGAAAACAATGCAGAATTCAACATTTTTCTGACTGCCTTTCAAAATGACAGTTGAAACTATGGCACAAAACTGAACTTTCCTTTGACAACTTGGTCCGCGCTAACTCACAGGAACCTTAGCCACGGGACGGGGGCCTGAATGATGGAAGCGAGCCGCCGCGGCACAGGCTGCCCCAGCAACTTGTCCTTCAAGAGCAAGAACCAGGCAGCCGTGACCCTGCCCGACTGGCCCGTTCGCCCGCACACTCTCCCAGGGGCTCAAGGGGCCCTCGCGGTCTTAACGTGACTCTCGGTTTCTTTTGGTGCTTTCTCGGCCTTCAGTGTCTGGATACTGAGAAAGATCTAGGGTCAAAACTCTGCTGAACATGCAGTCGTTGAACTGAAATGAGAAAAGACCGCTCAAGTCACTTCTCTACTGAGGGAAAACGTGTTATTAAACATAAAAGGCCACTAGTGAATCCGGATCTGCACTTAAAAAGGAACGTCTATAACCACCGGTCTCCGTGCACATCAGCTTTATGGTGTATTCTCTGGTAAAAGGAACAAGCGTGTGCCATCCCGACATCCTCGTCTCCGGCACACGGACTGCTCTGAGCGGACACAGGAGACGCCCCAAGGACCGGGCTTCAGGCCCCATTCACAAAGGAAAGGGGTGCAGAGGGAGGAGGCACCACGGGCCTTACGAAGCGACTGCTGCTCATCACAGTTCCCCTCAGCTGCCCCCTGATCCGGGAGCCCCCACCCCTGTCCTTGTATTAGCCTGGGATGGTGTGTAGCGGGAGGTCTGGCCGGCGGCCCTCGGGGTCACTCTTCCCCTGGGTGTGCACATGTCCGTGCGCCACACACGTGTCAATAAGCTGTTTTCCTCTTGTTAATCTGCCCTTTGCCGGCCTGATTTACAGCCCCCACCCCGGCCAGGGAGCCTGAGCGCGGAGAGGACAAAGGTCTTTTTTGTTCCCCGGCGTGGGTGACAATTTCCAGAGGCTCCCAAGAGTCTTGTCGGCACAGGAAGGGAAGTTAAGTTTGTTCTTCGTTTAGCTGAGAACGCAGCACGTAAAGCCTACTGTCCCCAGACTGAATGCTCCACCCCATTAGCTCGGGTGAGTATTTTCAACAGTTCAGGGTGTGTTTGAATTCTAAGTTACTACACAACTTGGAATGTCCAGTGGATTTGGGGTTTGTCCCCCGCTCTGGTCCTTCCTGAAAGCTACATGGGCCCCTCAGCGCCACCCACAGTGCATTTGGTCTAAAACATTGAAACATTACAGAAATACGAACTACACCGTGAACGGTTTACTGTGCGTGCACCTTGCTGCTCCGTAACGATCTTTCACTTAAAGTCGATCTTAAAATTTCTGTGTACTGCCATAGAAAAATATCGTGAGTTTTAAAAAAATCTTATTTGATTCAAAAAATCATTTAAGCCTAATATTTATCAAACAGTATGTGCAGACTCCACTGGGACTTGTAATTCACTCCAGGACACAACGAGGTGGCGTCAGGGGCCCGTCTTTACCTCTGGGTAGATGCCTATCAGCGCGTCGGCTCGGGAATAGAACTCCTCCTTCAGGGAAATGATGATCATCTGGAACTGCTCCTGAGTCTGCTCTTTGATGTAGCCTGAGACCTGGGGAGCGGGGAGGACAAAACACACATTTCACCAGCAAGGAGGCGGCCTCCATTCTGGGCCCTGAGACAGGCTGGAGTCGCCCACTGTAGGGGACAAGGCGCTTACCTGCCTTTCTGGTAACTCCGTAAACCCAGTATAAGTGGAGAAATGGAAACAGCTCAGATTAAAATAAAACGTTAAAAAAATTGTAAATCTTAACGTCTAAAACTTTAAGAATATTCTAAAGAACAAAGCTCTAACTTAAGATACCATCAAGTGAACATGCAATCGGCTTTCATCACAAGATAAAAACTACCACTCAGACATTATCAGGGTGAGGAAGGACTGGTCTGTAAATCTCCAACTTCCTGTTTTGCTAATAAGTCAAAGCCAGATGTGAGTGAAAGATGGCAATTATATATGAATTCCTAATCCACCCTCAAATTATTTGGTTAGAGTTGAACTTGGTGGCTCCTTCAGGAAGCTCAGATCCAAGGAATGAGAGTAAGAACAAAATTGGTCAGAAAGGGGTCTTGTTGAACAGACCATGCAGAGAACCCAGAGAAAGATGAAGAGCTTGGCCAGTCTCCCAGGGTATTTGCTAACTCCCTGCACGTCTCTGAGGGTTTGGAATGGCTCTTGTCCGCGTGCCAGAGTCCTGACCGCACGGGGACTGAGGTTCCAAGGACCAGTGCTGGGAGGGGAGTGGCCGGGAGGGGAAATGGCTTTTGGCCAAGAGGCTGAACTCCCAGGCAGAGGGAACTCTGCGCTGTGCTTGCGGAGCTGCCTGAGGGGTGGGGGGCTGGGGGGCAGCGCACCCTAAGCCCGTGGGAGCCGCTCACCCCGTGTCCGCCCGCACTCGGCAGGGCAGCGAAGGGGCCACCAGGGTAGATTCCGGGGGAGGAGACTGAGTTAACAGGTCTGGTACACGGGCTGGATGCCCACAGAAAAGTCCTAAGACCTCATCCCTGGAGAGGCCACCGTACGTGGCAGTCTTGTTGGGAGGCACGGACACCTTCAGTGCCACTGAAAACAGCAGTCCACAAACATAGCCCCCTCCCCCCATACAGAAGACCGGCTTCACCTCCTTGGGGGAGAGGCCTCCCAGCTGAGTCAGGCCACCGGGTCCAATGAGCCGATGCACGCTGGCTGGCATTCCAGAGACTACAGATGGTCTTTTGTTCCTGTTTTCTTTCCCTTCCCCAGTTACCCCGATGCCTGGCAGGCCACAGAAGGTGGCTCTTTCCTGTCCTCTGCAAAGTTCAACTGGGGATCTGTTTTCTCAATTTTGTGACTGGAGTGGACACATCAGAAAGTAGGGGTGAGGGATCTGGGCTGGGTGAGGGCAGCTGGGGCAGTGCTGACTGAGGCCACTCTGGCTGCCAGAATGACCTCCGCACCTGAACTCCACCCCCCACCCCCGAATCTGCATCCCCTGGTGGACTCCAGGGACCCGGGCCCTACCTGGTGGCACCGGGACCGGATCAACTCTCAGGTGGGCCCCTGAGCCAAGCCCCCAAGACCAAGGCATACGCCTCCATGGCGCTTTACAAATGGCGTGGTCCTTTCTGGAAGATGGACGTGCCTGGAAGTGGAACCAGGAGTCCGATCCACCGTCTCCACAGCCGCAGGGCCGTGACACCGGGGGTCCGTGGGCCAGAAGCGCCCCCCTCTTTGGCCCTGTGTCCATGCGGAGCCCGCCCTCCTGTCGGAGCTCACGGCGGAGGGAGGCTTCAGAGCCCGGCTCTCTGGCGGCTTCACACGGCCCGGCTCTGCGCTTCAGGACTCACTTCACACGGAACTGCCGAACCGGCTCCCTCACCGCCTCATTTACTGCAGACAGGATCAGGGACCAGTGCGGCAACGGGATACGCGTTGGTAAGTGAAGGGGGGGGTGGGGCGGAAGTCTGAACTTCAGCTCCTTTGGAATGTTATTGGAAATGCTATTCTTGGACCTTCTTAAACCAGCGGTTTGGTCCCGTTTGCCTCGGGGCCTGCGGGTGCCCCTCTTGGCCCCGGTGTCTAGGAGTGGGGAGAAGCCCCCCAGCAGTGCCGCGGGCCCAGCACGGAGACCCTTGACCCCCCGTTCTGATTCCCCAGCGGTTCGCCGAGGGCCCCCTGACCCCTGAGTGAAGACGACCCCCCCAGTCATCTTCTGCTTAGATCTCTACCTTAGACTTGGTTTTCAGAAACAACAACAAATATTTGGTTTTCAGTCCGCTGTTATCAAACAAAGGTGTGTGTCGCAGGGGGACTGCCTCTGAGCAGAGGTGGTCCTCGGCTGACAGGCGGGGTCTGCTGGAGACTCAAAGCGCGGAGAAACTTACCTTGCCAATGTTAGTGTTGTCCAGGGCTGCGTCCACCTCGTCTAAAACAAAGAACGGAGCGGGCCGAAAACTGGGAAGAAATCACCAGTAGGTTACAACCTTCTGTTACAAGAGGCCTAACGGTACTCAGAGGAAACAAGAAGCGTCCCCCCGGGCGCTTCTGCCCCGCCCACGCCGCCCAGTCCAACGCGCAGTGCTCAGTCGGCGTCCCCCGTGACCTCTGCAGGTGGCACTGGGGCTGCCCCCGCTTGCCGCCCCGACATCACGGATGAGCATCTACTCCCACCTCCCCGCCGCTCCTCCCTGTGCGGTGCTCGAACTTTTTCACACCGCGGGGCCCGGGCGCGGTGCTTCCACGCTAATTAGCTCCCTGTGATTTCCTCTGACGTCAGGGGTTTAAATCCCGTCCGTACACTGCTGGCTCCCGCACCTGCCTCCCGTGCCCAACAGCCTACCCAACGGTTCCAGGCGGGCGTCTGATAAACAGCTCAAGCTCATCCCAAATCCCACGCCTCCCCTGCCCCTCCAGACCTATTTCCCCCACGGTCTTTTCCCTCGAGTTGATACGGGGTCACCCCTGCCGCCTCCGTCCCGCCCCACACCTTGTGTGGTCAGCTCTCCCCCCTGGTCCAGCCCATCCTCCTGTTTCTCCTTTCCTGCTACAAGTTCCCGAACCCCGTGTCCACCGCTGTCACATTCAGTCCCTTCACTACACATGCCGGCTGTCTCTGGCCTCAGGGCCTTTGCACTTGCTGTTCCTAACGTCTAGAACAATCTTCCACATGACCTGCACCCTTCATTCCTCAAATCTTTGTTCAAATGCTGCCTTCTCAAATAGGCCTTGCCGGGTGACTCTAATACTGCAAACCCTTCCCTGCTACTTACGGTCTCCATTCCCTACTTTTTCTCTATGGCATCTGTCACTTCCGGATAGTCCTTATGTTTGAGAGTTAGTTTGCTAAAATACCTTCTCATCTGTCTTCCAAAACAAAATACAGTGTATCTGAGGGAAGGATTTTGTCTCGTTCCCTGCCTACACCACCACCTGGCACACGGCAGAGATCTGGTCAGTATCTGTGGGATAAACGGGTGGTAGTGACACCTAGTAATAGTCTTATTCTGCAGAGACTTGCTCAATGCAGAGTCCTGCTGCCTCCTGCATTAGTGGCGTTTTCTTTCCCTTTCCTGCACTGGCCTCTTCCTACGAAGGGGGGAACTCACGCTGACCCTCACGAAGGGACAGAGGCAGCGCCAGGTCCACCTGCGTCTTCATCTCATGACTTGAATGTGGAAAGTCAGCTGTCCTAATTTTAGCTGACGTTTCCTTGATTTACTTCGCAAACTGCCATCGCCATTAATGGAGATGAGGAGGTTAAACACTTTTTCAGAAGAAATACTTTGCATGACATCCTCTACAGAAACACAGCTGAGTATACGGTAGGAAAGTAATAAACAGGCTGGATGTTTTGTTCTGCTTGCTAACTGTTTGTTGGCAATCCTGGTGTCACATCTGGTCATTCCAGGATTTCTTTTTCTCCTTTTCTAGAAACCTGGAATATAAGTAGCCTCTGGTAATTCCAGAAATTTAATGAAAATCTGTCAGAGACCGAATGATGTGTTAGATTTGCAGTCTAAATGGTTATAGGCCTAGAACAACCTGAACTGTCTGGAGAAAACAGTTTTGTCCCACATATGCTGAGAGAGAACTTCACCGTGGCCTTACCTGTGCACAGCGAACAGGAGGGCTAACGCTGCCACACACTTTTCTCCCCCCGACAAATTGTCCATTGGCATGAACCGTTTGCCCGGAGCCACGCAGTTGTAGCTAATTCCCTCCAGGTAAGGCTCTTCTGGGTTTTCTGGGCTAAGAAATGCCTGAAACACAGGTTATTTATTTAGGAATATCACAGAAACAATTAGTAAATTTCGACTTTGGAAACGGAGACGGTTGAACTACGAAATACTCTATTGGTTAGGTTTCCCTCCATTTTTTTTTTTTTTTTCCAATTTATTCTAGGAGAGACAGCGTGAGCAGGGGAGGGTCAGAGAGAGAGGGAGTCACAGACTGAAACAGGCTCCAGGCTCTGAGCTGGCAGTCAGCACAGAGCCCGACGCGGGGCTCGAACCCACGAACCGCGAGATCATGACCTAAGCGAAAGTCAGACGCTTAACCGACTAAGCCACCCAGGCGCCCCAGGTTTCCCTCCATTTTGATGGGAAAACACCAAGGCCTGTAAATAACGGACACAGCTTTCCCCGCGGTCACGGGAAACAGGGCTGTCCAGGCGGTAGGAGAGGAAGACACTGTCACACACACAGGACCGCCATCAACCTCAGCGGCACCCGTCGCAGTCTGACAACAAGTCTTCATCCAGGTCACCCGTTGACCCCACTCCTCAGCCTTTACCGAACAGCTGTTGCGGGCCAGGTGCCGTAGACACAGACGGCAGTCCTGCCTTCAAGAAGTTGATGGGTTTATTTTAGTCTTACTTTACTGAAAATAAGTAAGTTGTTTTCAGCTCAAATTCTAAGTGTCTGATCCAGGACCAACTTTCAGCCGGAGAAGACCCCCACGGGATAGGGAAGAGCAGCTGGGAAAGACCCAGTCCACCCCTTGACCCCACATTCAGCGCCGCGGGGTCTGCTCTGGGCACCGACCGCGTCACGGGCACGGTTAGCGCAAAGGCGCGGTCTCGACACACTCCGGCCTCGGGTTCTGGCCTCTGCTGGGGGCCTCTGCCCAGGGCCACAGACCCCAGGCCAGCCATTCCCTAGACCCTGTACGGAACATGCCCCGGAACCACAGAGACCACTGGAATTAAATTAGTACCAGACAACAGAACTCCAGAACTGAAGAGAATCTTAAACAAATGCTGAGCACCCCCCTCCGCCCTCCATTTTTCAGATGAAGAAATAGGACCAGAGAGGTTCTGCCTTGTCCAGGCTGACCAGTGGGACAGTGAGTGGGGTCTAGAACACCATTACTACGAGCACCAAACTTCTGGAATTGACTTAGCTCCAGAAGTGGGTCACTCAGATAATGGTGGATATTGACTCCCCACCAGAAAACGCATACCACCCACACAAAGTTACCAGCAATGGTCGCGGTGGAAACGCCTACCTGGGCACTGGTGTTTCTGCAGAGCTTCTTGTAGATTTGATCAATGGAGACAGAGACATGCTCAAAACACTGGCTGAAAAGGTCGTATCTCCTTTTTTTCACCTGTTCAAACTCTTGCCTACACATTCTGGCTTCCTTTCTGCTGGCCTCGAAAGCTGAGAGAGAACGTTCTTTATTGTGAAGACCACTGGGGGGGAAGGCTTCTCTTATTGTAATTTTAAAGCACAGAGTTTGAATTTGGTTATCTAGAGTAAAATCTATTTTTAAAATATCTCAATTGTTACTAATTCCAAGAGCATGGCTCTTAAAATTGATGGGCCCTTTTCCTAGTAGGGCTAATTTTTTAAAATGTTTTATTTATTTCTGGGGGAGAGAGAGAGACAGAGTGTGAGCAGGGGAGAGTCAGAGACAGAGACACAGTATCTGAAGCAGGCTCGAGGCTCTGAGCTGTCAGCACAGAGCCCGACGTAGGACTCGAACTCACAAAGTGCGAGATCATGACCTGAGCCAAAGTCGGATGCTCAACCGACTGAGCCACCCAGGTGCCCCATAGTAGGGCTAATTTTAAAATAATAGTGACAAATTCTGTGAAAGACAATCTAAGATGACCGTTATACGGGTATAAAAAATAATGTTCCAATATAACCAGGACAGTTGTTTTCAAATTAAAGCAGAACATTTTTTACAAAGGCAGCAACCAGTGACTCAGTACTGAAGGTACGGATTAATACGGGACGAGAGAGGAAGATGCAGGTTAGAAATAAAGACCCAGAACCCACAGCCCCAGGAGTGCAGCCTCGCTGGCCAGTGGCAGCCCGGCCTCACCATCTGTGGACTCCTGGAACTTGTCCCTGATGGCCTTCAGGTTCTCCAGGGCCCTCAGGTTCGGGGCCACCGTCTTCAGCAGGACGTCTTCCTGGGCCGCCACCTGCTGCAGCAGGAGCTGGAGGTGGGCGTCCACTTCTTTATCGGATTCAAGGGCCTATTATTGGCAAAGAACAGCGAGGACTGGCCTGCCTTTCGGACCCTAACTGCTGTGTAATTAGGCCCAGGTCCCAGCCTCCCTTCCTCTGCGCCCGCTCCTTCCCTCCCTCAGAGGCCTGGGAGTCAGGACCGCGGTGGGGCCGCGCCATCCACACCTCCCTCGCGGGCCGTGCTCCGCCGTGGCTCCAGAGTTCTCGATACTGCTCTCCCGGAACATGCCTCACCCCCGTGCTCCCCGATCCAGGTAAAAAGCAACAATTCATAGATCACCTTCAGTTTCTCACTCATTAAAAAATGCTGATTGTTTACTTGTGTATTAGACCCTGAGGAGTCAATGACGAAAACGGTTCTGCCCGTGCCCTTAAGGAGCTCACAGGGAAGCCGGCCGCGCGGGAGCCCTGTAAGGGCAAGCGGAGGTGCTGCGCGCAGCGAGAAGCATCCAACCCGTCTGTGGGGCAGACACTTCACTGGAAACCACCAGGGAGAGCAGGCCTTGACTGAGGAGGGAGGGAGGAAGGGGTGCAGGCATGAGCTTCCAGGAAGCGACCTTGCCCTCCCAGGGTGCCTCACTAACGTGGACAAATGCAGCGTTCCAAGGCACCGAGAAGAGAATTATTCGAAAAATGTTGCGTAAACCTGGCTAACTTAGGTAACTTTTTAAAAACAGATTCTTACTTTATGCCATCTACCACAATACACTTCAGATGAATTAAATAGGCAATGAAAACAAAACAGGAACATTTACTCAGTAATAAGGTGGGTAAGGATTTTCTAAATATGAAAGCACTAAATAGACTATAGAAAAGACAAAAGCTTTTCTGTGATTGCCAAAAAATAGAAGAAATACAACCCAAGAGCCCAACAAACCTCACAACACCTATTAAACACATGTGAAATTAAAAGATATGGATGTTGCTACTTGGCATCTACCCTCCATTTCGTCCTTCTCACAGAGCCCATGTTTGAGTATTTCTCCCTCATGGGTCCCCTGTAGGTGGTGTGCGGGACGGTCCCCACTCCATCTGAGGCTAGCCCACCCCCACCCGCCCCAACAGTGATTGGTCACCAATTCGGGCCACTGTGAGGCCAGCACAGTTCTTGGAGCTCTGTCAGAAAGCCCTCCTTCACTTTTTTTTTTTTAATGTTTTATTTATTTCTAGGAGAGAGAGAGAGACAGCATGAGCAGGGGAGAGTCAGAGAGAAGGAGTCACAGACTGAAACAGGCTCCAGGCTCTGAGCTGGCAGTCAGCACAGAGTTCCGAACCCACGAACCGCAAGATCATGACCCAAGCGAAAGTCGGACGCTTAACCGACTAAGCCACCCAGGTGCCCCAGCCCTCCTTCACTCTTAAGAACACACCACTGCAGGGGCGCCTGGGTGGCTCAGTAGGTTAAGCGTCCAACTTCGGCTCAGGTCATGATCTCACAGTTCGTGGGTTCGAGCCCCACATCGGGCTCTGTGCTGACAGCCAGCTCAGAGCCTGGAGCCTGTTTCAGATTCTGTGTCTCCCTCTCTCTCTCTGACCCTCCCCTGCTCACGGTATCTCTCTCTCTCTCTCTCAGAAATAAATAAAACATTAAAAAAAAAAGAACACACCACAGCAAAGGCAGCCCATCTCTTCTCTGAAGGTTGTGGTTGTGGTTGTGTGGCTGGAGCGCTAAGGCTGCCTAGTCGCCATGCCCTCCCTCAATGAGAGGAGCGGCCTCAGGAGGAAGTCAACACACAACGAGGTGCAGTACTGCAGCAAGGCTTATGGGGGTGATGGAGACACAGAGCCAGAGCTGCTGAATTGGAGACCTTGACACCGGGCCCCAGGTCTGTGCTCTGCATCTGGGAAGGATGTGTCCCCTACTGTGAGGGCCACCCTGGGACAGTGACAGGCTGGAGTATGGTGGCTATTTCCGTCTATCTCAGGGCTTCTCAGAGACTAAAGATCATTGTCAATCTCCAAGGAGGCAGCCCTGCAAAACACTCTGACCACAGATTTCATTCGGGAAGGATCTCCACGATACTGATGTTCTGTGAACACACAGTGAGAAATACGGAGATAAACATTTTTTAAAAGTTATCTATTTATACCATTTCTTTGAAAACCATTAGGAAATCTTTTTCCCCCTACACTTATGGTCTAAAATTTTTTCTGTATTATATTTAAATATTCAATATCACCATGAATTAGCCTGAACAGAAACCTTCCAGTTACCTTCAAATCATCTCTTAGAGCGCTGTAGTCTACCTCAATGGCTTCTTCTTTTTCATAGATGTCGCCTGTTGCCTGGGTACTTTCTGCTTCAGTTCCCAACTGAAAAACAGACGAAGCCCTTTCGTTGTTATGTGAAATGGTTATCTCCATTCATCCGTCTGCCCCACGCCCCCTGATTGATTGCCACCTCGCTCAAGTTAAAAGTTAAAATCCTTACGTGGCCTATAAGGCCATGATGTCCCGGCAACAAGAGCCCCTGCTACTGCATGTGCATAGGATGGTGTTGGAACCAGTGATCTAGCACAGTCTCTCCCACCACAGAAGAGTCCTGGAGGCCTGGGTAACATGTCTTCTGTCTGAACACCTCCAGCGGAAGGGAAATGTCAGGTTCAACCTCAAAACTGTGGTAAGACAACTGTTCCTATAACAACTATTGTAATTATTTCTACCCAGTGTTCCTTGTTCAGCCCTCTGGAGAGAGAATTTCTACCTCGTGCCTTTCCTAGTTCAGCCTTTACAGAAGATCTTATATGGCATCCCCATCATGTGGCCGCTACCAGAAGTACTTACAAAGTTCCAGTCAGGGAACTTATCGCTAAGGCCCTTCACCATTCTAGTACAAAGTGTTCCCTAGGAGAAGAAAGCAGTTTCTGTGGCTTCTCCTTCCTAACCCTGTATCCCCCTTGGGACCAGAAAGAACAAATGTGACCCTTCCCCTGTGACAGGCCATCTTCTAATGGAGAAGAATGATCATATCCCCCAGGACTTCTCCTCCCAGCACAACATGGTTGAGACCTTTTCACTCTCCTGAATGCTTTGCTGTTAAGAAGCAGCATGCTTTAAAAGGTGAGTGCAGGGGCGCCTGGGTGGCTCAGGCAGTTGAGCATTGGACTCTTGATTTCAGCTCAGGTCATGATCCCAGGGTCATGAGATTAAGCCTTATGTCAGGCTCCTGCTTAAGATTCTCTCTCTCCCTCTCCCTCTCGTCCCAGGCTCGAGTGTTCTCTCTAAAAAATAAATTAAAAAACCCCCAGACATTTTTTCTATAGTATAATGACCGTTGTTTTCCTGCTCCCATCTGCTTCTGCTGTTAACAGATGTCCCTTCTCTTCCTGCACCAGCATGAGTGGACCCGCGACCCAGAACGAGCCAGAGTTCTTCCCCAGGATTTTCCCAGCACAGAGCAGGGCAGAGTTCTCTTTCCCTCCCGGTCAAAGTTAGTGGTTACAGCTGCAGCCCTGTGGGGGAGGCCTATTTGGGAGAAGAGAGCCAATATATACTGAGCCAGAGAGAGTTCTTGATGGTGTTCAAATTCCTGGACTGAGTCGGGCATGAGGTCACCTCCACTGCAGTCCTCTTCCTTTACCCCCTTTAAAACCTTCTGAACTGGGTTTGTCATTTGTGACCAGGAAAGGGCTTTCCCCTTTCCTTACCTCCTGTCTGGAAAGTGATCTCTGCTAAAATAGAGGAAAACAGACAAAGACTTTGAGAATTAGGTCAATCTGAGAAGCAGTCATGTTAGCAAGGACCAAGGGCACCTCCACAGTGGAGGATGGATGAAACGAGCAGATGTCCGACTGCAGCCAGGCAGAGCAGAGGGGGGAGGCGCGTGGAAGGGAGACCCCAGGCAAGTACGAGCTCAGGGATGAATGACCTGGAAGGTGGAACAGTTACTGACGCCATCCTGTGGAAGAGCTAACGGAGATGGTCTGTCTGAAGCCCACAGCAGCCGCCTTCCTAACACCACCCGCAAACCTCTCGGGTGCTAATGTGTAGGAAAGAAACTCTGGCCCGGCCTGTGGGGCTCAGCGGACATGGATCAGCAAGAGACAGAGGAGGACTGCACAAAACGCCCAGTCCTCCACATGATGATCATTTTGCCCTTTTTCCCCTCCCAGGAGACCTCTCCGCGCCTAACGGGGCTCTGGGACGAGAGGGTGTGTCCGCAGAGCCGGGACTTCATGAGGCAGCCGCAGGGCGGCACGTTAAGCTCCACACGCCAGCGGGAGTCCCCGGCGGAGTACCTCCACTTCGATGATGTCGTCCAGCGATCCCATCAGAAGAATTATTTCAATGTCTTGAACTTTGCAATCAAGCAGCATATTATGCTTCTCTAGCCGTTTCTGCTCCAAAGAAGTCTGAACACTTACAACTTCTTTTTGCCATTTTCCCACTTCCCTGTAAATATGCAGATATGAAAAGTGATTATATTTTACACATTCATAAAGTTGTACCAAAGAAGAAAAACTAATGTGTTACAAATAAATCTACATGGAAAAATGACTACTTTTTCCTAGGAGTGCTGTAAGTTCTAGAGTTATCTCACTGGTGCTTGTCATATAAACCTTACCACTTGTGAGAAAGGCCATGAATGTAATTAATTTATCCAAGTGAGCATTTTCAAATAATAATTACTTGAATCAGGCTAGCTTTGTTTTAAAATCTAGATAATTTTTCAAGCTGCATTTCTCCCTCAAGAGAAATGCAGTGTATAAGCTGTACACTTTAGAACCTCAAACCAAGAGAAGCAATATTTGAACAAGAAAAATGTCCTGCCAAGTAAGTCATGACAAACCTAATGGACCGAATGTTTTATTTACTACAGCCCCTATTAATGTAATGCCTTCTATCTTAAGTGAAGGTTTGGGGGTTTTACCAGTTAAATAAAATAAATCCAGAATTATGTGGCTTTCAAGAATACGATGATGAACAGAGATGTGCTTCTGTTTAAACTAAATACAACAGTGAAAACAACTGAAGAGTAAATGAACTTAAATTGCACTCAAAACTCTTAGACCAAGAACTTTCTGGCTCTATCTTCGAACAGTGAGGAAAACTGTGAAATGCTGAGAGTGGAGCAAACATAGAGCACATTTCCTCTGATCGCTTACAGCTGCGTCAATCACACAGGAAAGCAGAGGTCACTGGGGCGTAACAAGACACCTGACTCAATGTGTCCGTCACCACCACAAACACACACGCTCGCTCATATGTGCCAGGTTCTAAGTGTCTATGAACAGCCCCTCACTGAATCCTGACGACTGTCCCGGGAGGCGAGCAATGTTGGGACCCCACGTGACCGTTCACTACCTGAGGAGAGGAAGGCACGTGTACCAGCGGCAGAACCGGGGCGCCAACCACGCAGGCTGGCCCCGGGTCCCGGCCCGGCCCGCCGTGCCCCCTCCCACAGCCGGGCTGCAGGGAGACCCGTACGGCAGCGTCAGGGGGACTCAGGGTGAGAGACACCTCACACAGGCCCACGTTTTCATCTGCCAAAAAGAACTATTCATTCCAAACAACTGACCACTCTTTTGGTTTTCCCCTAAATGAGAATGCTTGAAAGGTATGCTGTGGGACATATTCAAATAACAAAACTGCCTGTAACAAATTTCAAATTAGTAGTAAATGTCTTTAAAACTCTGGTTATGGTCCTTTAAACTGATAAACTTCTTAATTACCTATCAACAGCCAAAGCTTGCTTCCGTTCTTCTTCAACCTGAGCTTGGACTTTCTCGGTGTTGGCATTCTGAGTGACAAATATGTCCTTAAGTTGCTGCCGCTTTGCCAGGAGTTCATCCACGATTTGCAGACACTTTTCTTCAGCCTGCATGGGATGATTTGCACTGCAGACTTAGCTATCTTTCACATTAATAAGATCATCCTACCATCAGCAAAGCAAAGCAAAGATCCCGTGTGCTGCCTGAACTTCTACTCCAGCACGTGACCCACTCTTGTTCTACACTTCTTGGAATTGCTGATTACTGCCTGCCTTTCTCTTTCACTTTGGATTCATTCTCAGCTTGCCATGCTCTGACTCTGTTCCCACTGTCCAATGAAAATGTTGTTGGTACTGTGACCTCTCAATTGGCAAATTAAGCAGACACCTCCCAGACCGTCCATCGCTCTGCCCGGGGAGTGGGGTTGGGGGTCTCAACCTTTCACATATGGTTTCAATTTACTCCCATAAACCAGCCTAGACCCTTCCGGTCATCCACATGCTCTGTATCTGCTGGAGATTGCTATCTAGACGTCATACAAGCAACTCAAGCTCTGCGGGTCCAGAATTTTCTCTCTTTAACTTGCCCCTCTATCCACCAATCATCCAAATTAGAGCTTAGGAGTCCTCAGTGGCACACTCCCCCCCACCCCCGGCCTCTCCCACTTCAACATCTAATAATTCGTTAAACTGCGGGTTTTACTTCCAGTATTTCTCACACATGCCCCCACCCTTCCTGTCACCAGGAGATCACTTCAGAAGTCCGGCAGTGTTCACTCGATGAAAGAAATAAATTCAGTGCCAAGGTGCTTTAGCCACCTGTTAGTAGTTACCTTCTTCAGGTTGTCAATGTCTTGTCTGCCTTTCTGGACGGTTTCTTCTAATATACTGATCTTATTCAGCTTCTTCTTCAGCTGATTGCGACTATATTCGAGTTGAATATTAAGCCGAGTTTTCTGTTTCTCAAATTCTAACCTAGTATAATAGAGTCAAGTGTTACAAGTGGTAAAGAGCCCTTAGTTCTTTATTTTTAATTGTTATTATGGAAAATTTAAAAAAAACTACAAAAGTAGAAGGAATACTATAAAGAATCCTGTTTCATCTAGAGCTCTAGTGGTCGCTGCCCTCCAGCACTGGGTTATTTGAAGCACATTTCAGACATATTTTCATCTGTAAATATATTAGTATGTGTCTCTGAAAGTGAGGTGACCATTAGAACAAAACCACAAACTACTATAAATAGAAACGACCATTCCTTAACATTAAATTCCTATCACTGCCAGATTTCTGGAGTCTCATTAAAAACAAAAAAAAACTGGTTTTAGTCAGCATCCATACACTGCATATCATACATGTTTCTTCCATCTTTTATTATCTGTAGACTCCCTTCCCTCCTCTTTACATTACAATTTATGTGCTTATTCTTCTTTATTTGGCCAGTCTTTCCAATCGGCTAGTCATCCACAGACTCCAAACTTGGGAACTAAAGAACATGTCCCTTCCCGAAGCACCTTCCTACTTTGCCAGCTTCACAGACTCCCTGTAGAGAATTCCAAGGCCAACCGTAGTTCATTCTTCCATCTTCTCTCTCAAGTTCCCTGCTAACAGCATCATTCAACCCAGAAACCTTGTAAAGCACAGTCATGAGAGACTGTGCTAGGTACTGCTGACACACAGACCACAACAGGAACAGTAATGATAAAACCAGAGAGCTATTCCACAAGAGGGGACTGTGTGCCAGCCGCTGTTACAAACGCCTTTACATGAACTCACTCAAGTCCTGACTCTCTGAGGTGGGTATACTGCTATCCTTGTTTCCAGTGAGGACAGGCAGACCAAGGCAGAGCCAAGTTTCTTGCCCAAGGCTACCTGACTCAGAAGTGGTGGAGCCAGGTGTGACAGGTGTGACACGCTCCGATCTCTGCTCTCAGCCGCTGACCACGGCGCCTGTGCCGTGGTTAAGAACAAACCACTGCAGGATTTCTTTCTGCTGCGGTGGCAGACATGCAGACCACGTGCCAGTCAAACCTTCCTCGCTTGGCTCTGGAACACCACAGTACTCCAGCTTTCCTTTCCCCTCCCCAGATGCCCCTTAATAGTTCCTGGTGATCTTACCCAGGCACGTGACTTCTAAGTGCCATCTGCATACAAACCCAGAATTTATACCTCTAGCTGGGACCTCTCCCATGAACTCCCATGAACTCCTAGCATGTACATTCAACTGCTTACTCCACATTTTCAGTCGGACGTCAGAGGCATCCAGGGTACAGAACAGATAAGCTACTGGAAGTAATAAGAGGTTTTAGCAAACTTATGTTAATCTAATAGTCAATAGCATATTTCTACACCAGTAGAAACCAACTAGAAATATAGCATAAAAATAAATACTGTTCATAAGAGGAAAAAACCTGTAAAATATCTAGGAAGTAACTTAAGATCACACAAGATCTCAAAGGAAAGTAAAACTTTAAAATTCTAATAAAGGATATAGATGATTAGAATAAATGAAGAGACATACTATGTTCTTATAAATGAAGAGACATACTATGTTTTTCGATGAGAGGACTTGATATTTTAAAGATGTTCTCCCCAAATAAATATATAAGTCCAATGCAATCCCAATCAGAATTCCAGCTGGATATTTATGGAAATTCAATAAACAGTAGTAGACATAATTCCTTAGAAAGATAATCTATTGCAATTCAAGTAGACTTCAGAAAACAGAATATGACAGGGATGAAGAGGGGGCATTTTACAAGGACAAAGGAATTAATTAAGCAAAAAGACATAATGATTCCAAATACGTATAGACCTAATCACATGAAGTAAGCTCACAGAACTGGAAGAAGAAATTGACAGATTCAAAAGTACACTTAGAAATTTCAACACCCCCTCCCTCAGTGTTTGATGAACAATCAGGCAGAGGACCAGTAAGTCACAGAGAGGACTCGAGTGACTGGATTTAACTGCCACCCCAAGAACAGTCCATCCCCCAGCAGGTGTCTATTAAACAGGACACTTCTGGACCCCACGACGGTTGTTGAAAGAAATCACAAGAGACATTAGAAGGTATTTTGAATGGGATGAGAATGAAAACACAACATACTAGAAGTAGTGGGATGCAGCATAAGCAATACTTACAAGAGACAGTTCAAAATGTTTACATTAGAAAATAATGCTTATATCCCAAAATAAGTAGAAGGAAGAAAATAATAAAGGCGAGAAGAGAAATGAACAACACAGACACACCACAGAGAAAAATCAATGAAGCCAAGAGCTGCTCTTAGAAAGGATCAGTAAAATTAATGCCCCTCTAGCTAGGCATCAAGTAGAAAAGAAAGATAAATCGCCAATATCAGAAATGAAAGAGACAACATCAGTACATATCCTACAGACATTAAAAGGATAAAAAATGATCATTAATAACTTTGGTAATAAATTTGACAACTTGGATGAAACACATAAATCCCTTGAAAGAAACAAACTACTAAAACCCATTCAATACTACTTGGCAATGACAAAGAATGAAATCTGGCCATTTGTAGCAACGTGGATGGAACTGGATGGCGTTACGCTAAGTGAAATAAGTCAGTCAGAAGAGACAGATACCATATATTTTTACTCATATGTGGATCTTGAGAAACTTAACAGAAGACCATGGGGAAGGGGAAGGGGAAAAAAAAAGTTACAGAGAGGGAGGGAGGCAAACCATAAGAGACTCTTTTTTTTTTTTTTTTTTTCTAGGAGAGAGAGGAGAGACAGCGTGAGCAGGGGAGGGTCAGAGAGAGAGGGAGTCACAGACTGAAACAGGCTCCAGGCTCTGAGCTGGCAGTCAGCACAGAGCCCGACGCAGGGCTCGAACCCACGAACCGCGAGATCATGACCTAAGCGAAAGTCGGACGCTCAACTGACTAAGCCACCCAGGTGCCCCATCATAAGAGACTCTTAAATACTGAAAACAAACAGGGTTGATGGGAGTTAGGGGGAGGGGAAAGTGGGTGATGGGCATGGGGGAGGGCACTTATTGGGATGAATGCTGGGTGTTGTGCAGAAACCAATTTGATAATAAATTATATTTAAAAAAAACCTATTCAAGGAAAAAAATACCCTGACTAGTCCTATCTATTAAGAAAACTGAATTTGTAACTAAAAACCTTCCCACAAAGCAAGTGGGTGGCCCCAGTGGCTTCATGGGCAAATTTTCACCAAGCTTTTAGGAAAGAAGTAATCTAATTCTACAAAAACCCTTCCAGAATAAATGAGAGAACAATTCTTGATTCATTTTATGGGTCTTCCTTCCATTAGGCATTACCCTGATACAAAAATATGACAAAGATATTTCAAGAAAAAAAAAAAAATATATACCTATACACTCATGAATGTAGATGCAAAAATCCTTAACAAATTTTGGCAAATCAGATCAAAGAATATTTGAAAAGGATAATACAGCATGACTGAGTGGGGTTTACCCTAGGTAGGTCAGTTGGTTTAACACTCTAAAATCAATCAGTATAATTCACCATATTAATAAACAACAACACCCCAACCATGTAATCATCCCAAAAGATGGCAGAAAAAGTACCCATTCATGATGAAAAATTTCAGCAAATTATAAACAGAAAGGAACTATCTCATTCTGCTAAAGGGCACCTTAAAGTTAAAACCATATCTAACTGTGAAAGACTCAATGCTCTGCCCCTAAGCCTGGGAATAAGGCAGGATGTCTGCTCTCACTGCATTTATTTATTCAACATCATACTGGAGGTTCTAGCTAGTGTAATAAGACAAGATAAAGAAATAGAAAGGCATACTAACTGGAAAAGAAGAAATAAATTTTCATTTTCACTGAAAGACGATCATTTATGTAAAAAATTCTAAGGAATCTAGAAAAGAGCTCCAGGAACTAATAAGCTTAGCAAAGTTGTAGGATACAAGCTCAATTTATAAAAAAAATCTTATTTCCATACATTACCAACAATCTATTTGAAACTGATAATTAAAAACAGCTCTATTTATAATGGCATAAAGATATAAGGTATTTAAAATTGAACAAAACATGAATAAGACCTGTACACTGAACACTGAAGAACATTAATGAGAGAAATTATGGGAAATCCACATAAGTGAGCCAGACACTATGTTCATGCATTAGTACTGTTAAAACATGTCAAGTTTTAAAACATGTCCCACTTTGGTGTACAGATTCAACACAGTCCTGATCAAAATCCCAGCAGACTTTTAAGAACAGTTGAAAAGCTGATCCTATCAAGAAGATATGGTTTATCTATACCATGGAATACTACATGGCAATGAGAAACAACGAAATCTGGCCTGTGTAGCAACATGGATGGACCTTGAGGGTGTTATGTTGAGCGAAATAAGTCAGGCAGAGAAGGACAAATATCATATGTTTGCACGTATAGGAGGATTAGGAGGAACTTGACAGAGGAACAAGGGGAGAAGAAGGAGGGAAATGGTGGGGGAAAGGGAGAGAGGCAAACCATGAGAGACTCTTGAATGCTGACAAAAACTGAGGACTGATGGATGTGGGGGGGAGGGATGGGCATGGAGGAGGACACTTGTGGGGATGAGCACTGGGTGTTATGTGGAAACTAATTTGACAATAAACTATTTGTAAAAAAAAAAAAAAAAAAAAAAAGCTGATCCTAAAATGTACACGGACATGAAAAGGACATGGAATAGGCAGGGGCTTCTCTGTCCACTGTTGAGGTCTCAGTGCCTAAAAGAGTTCCTGACTCACAGGAGGCTTATATTAAATCAGCATTGAGTAAATAAATGGACTATGAATTATAGAGAATAAAACTAAAGGGAATGGGCCAAAAAATATTTTGGCCAAAAGAATAGTTTTTACTTCTGGACAAGAGGATAATGACTGATATTTTAAACATGTTTTGTCTATGTTCTCTAAGAGGTACACACTACTTTTATATTTAAAAATTATATTTGATTATATGAAAAACCCACAACTAACATTATACTCAATGGGAATAAACTGAGAGCTTTTCCCCTAAGGTCAGGAGCAAGACAAGGATGTCCACTCTCACCACTTTTATTCAACATAATACTGGAAGTTCTAGCTACAGCAATCAGAAAAGAAAAACAAATAAAAGGCATCCAGGGAGCCTGGGTGGCTCAGTCGGTTAAGTGTCCAACTCTTGATACTGGCTCAGGTCATGACCTCATGGTTCATGGGATCAAGCCCCACACCGGGCTCTGTGGTCTGCTTGGGATTCTCTCTCTTCCTCTCTGTGCCCCTCTCCCACTCGCTCAGATGTGTGTGCATGCGCTCTTTCAAAATAAACAAACATTTAAAAAATTAAAAAAAAAAAAGAGAGAGAGAGAGGGGTGCCTGGGTAGCTCAGTCAGTTGAGCGTCTGACTTTGGCTCAGGTCATGATCTTATGCTTTGTGGGTTGGAGTCCTTCATTAGGCTCCACTGCTTTGATTTGGTGTCTCCCTGTCTCTCTATCCCTCCCCTGTTTATGCACTCTTTCTCTCTCAAAAATAAATGAACATTTAAAAAATTAAAAAAAAAAAAAGAAAATATATCCAAATTGGTACTGAAAAAGTTAAACTTTCATTATCTACAGATGATATTATAATATATATAGAAAACAGCTACTAGAACTGATAGGTAAATTCAGTGAGATCTCAGGATGCAAAACCAATATACAGAAATCCATTGCATTTCTATACACTGATAATGAAGCAGTAGAAATTAAGAAAACAATCCCATTTACAACTGCGCCAAAAGTAACAAAATGCCTAGGAATAAACTAAGAATTATCTCAAGAGGTGAAAGACCTATACTCCGAAAACTATAAAACATTGAAGACAACACAAAGAAATGGAAAGACATCCCATGTTCATGGACTGGAAGAACAACTACTAAGCAATCTAGATATTTAACACTATTCCTATCAAAACACCAACAGCATTTTTCCACAGAACTAGAACAAACAATCCTAAAATTTGTTTGGAACCACGAACGACCCTGAATAGCCAAAGTAATCTTAAAAAAGCAAAGCAAAACTGCAGATATCACAACTCCATATTTCAAATTATATTACAAAGTCGTAATCAAAACAGTATGGTACAGGCACAAAAACAGACACATAGATCAAAGGAACAGAATAGAAAACCCAGAAATAAACTCACAATATGGTCAATCAATCTTTGACAAAGGAGGCAAGGCTTTGCAATGGGAAAAGGACAGTCTCTTCAATAAATGGTACTGGGAGAACCGGACAGCTAGATGCAAAAGAATGAAACTGGACCACTTTCTTTCACCATACACAAAAATAACCTCAAAATGGATTAAAGACCTAGCTATGAGACCTGAAACCATAAAAATCCTAGAATAGAGCACAGGCAGTAATATCTTTGACACTGGCCAGAACAACTTTTTTCTAGATCTGCCTCCTGAGGCAAGGAAAATAAAAGCAAAAATAAACTATTGGGACTACATCAAAATAAAAAGCTTCTACATAGTAAAGGAAACAACCAACAAAACTAAAAGGCAACCTACAGAATGAGATAAGATACTTGCAAATGACATATCTGATAAAGTTAGTATCTAAAATATGTAAAGAACTTCTATGACTCAACACCCAAAAGACAAATAATCCATTTAAAAATGAACAGAAGGCATGGACAGACATTACCCCAAAGAAGACATCTCAATGGCCAAGAGACACTTGAAAAGGTGCCCCACATCACTTATCATCAGGGAAACACAAGTCACAGCGAGTTATCACCTCACACCTGTCACAATGGCTAAAATAGAAAAATATAAGAAACAATAGGTACTGGTGAGGATGTGGAGAAAAAGGAACCCTCCCTCATGCACTGTTAGTGGGAATGCAAACTGGTACAGCCACTGTGAAAAACAGAACAGAGGTTCTTCAAAATTTAAAAATAGAACTACCCTACAACCCAGTAATCACACTGCTGGGTATTTACCCAAAGAATATGAAAACACTAATTCAAAAGAATATATGCATCCCTATGTTTACGGCATTATTTACAATAAACCAAACTATGGAAGCAGCCCAAGTGTCCATCAATAGACGAATGGTTAAAGAAGATGTGGTATGTATATACAATGGAATATTACTCAGTCATAAAAAAGAATGAAATGTTGCCATTTGCAACAACACAGATGGAGCTAGAGAGTATTATGCTAAGTGAAATAAGCCCGTCAGAGAAAGACAGATGCCATTTGATTTCACTCATATGTGGAATTTAAGAAACAAAACAAATGAACCAAGGGGAAAAAAGAGGTAAACCAAAAAACAGACTCCTAACTATAGAGAATAAATACATGGTTACCACAGGGGAGGTGGGTGGGGGGATATGTGAAATAGGTAAAGAGGATTAAGAGTAAGCACACTTATCTTGATGAGCATGGTGTAATATATGGAACTGCTGACTCACTATACTGTACACCTGAAACTAATGTAACACTGTATGTTACCTATATTGGAAATAAGATAAAAAATTTAAAAGTAAAAATAAAAATTACATTTAATTTTTGTATCTATATAAGATGATGGATGTTATCTAAACTTACTGCAGTAAATAATTTTACAATGCATCTAAGTCAAACCATTACTCTGTACACCTTTTACAGCGATGTATGTCAATTTTACCTCAATAAAACGAAAAAAAAAAAAAAGACAAATACCTAATACAAAATAAACCAATCAACGAGATGAGTATAAGTCTAGACCTTAAATAATCTGCAATCATAAATGCTTTGTGTTTCCTATTTCTGCATGACTGATTACTTTTAAATATAAAATGATTATACCCTGGGCAAAGGCACTATCCTTTGCCCTACAATACAAACTTGTTATTGTCACTACTGTACCCTTAAATTTAGAATTTATTGTCATACTGCCAAAACAATTATATTTGAATAGATAATATATGGATGTGGTACAATATTAGAAAGATGTCAGAATACACAAAAAGTAAAATATCTCTTTCCCACCCTCAGTCTTCTCAGAGGCAACCAGTCTTTACGATTTTTAAACACACGTGTACATATATTCTCCCCCAGATTGTCATTTGTCTTGATTTTCAAGGTGTTTTGCCACACGAAACATCTTTATTTCTATACCTTTGCATTTCATCCTTTCCTCCCAGTGTGGGAGGAAACACCGGTATGGCTCCCGGTGTTTATGTCACACTGAAAGACCTTCTCTAATTTGAGGTCATTTTAAAAAATTCTCTTATGGCTTAGTCTAGTATTTTTACACCTTCATTTTATTTATGAGAATGTTTGGCATTGATCTGAGTCTAAAGAATGAGACAGGGATCCAAGTGGGTTTTTTCCAAGTTCAAAACACATGTATCCCAACATGATTTACTGAAAAAAAATATTTTTTTTCTACTAATATGAAATGCCAGCTTTATATTAACTTGAATTTCCCTTATAAATCTGGACTCTATTTGGGAGCAAGTCCCTCAAGATTTTAATTAATCCAACGTTATACATGTTTTAAGATCTGGGAGTCTTAGTCATTTCTCATTACTTTTTTCAGATTTTTCTCTTAGCGAATTCTGAATGTGAAGTCTAGAATCAGCTTACTTAGTTTAAAACAACAACAACAAATCTTGTCCATACATGTGTTGAGATGAAATTATAGATTCAATTAGGGAGAACCAATTTCTTTATAATACTGAATCTTCTTATGAAAGAACCTGTCTGCCTTTTCTTTTTATTCAAGTTTATTATTTCTTTGTCTTGTTTAAGTTTCTTTTTTAAAAAAGCCGATTTTCTGACGGGGCGGGGGAGGGGCAGAGAGAGACAGAGAGAAAATCCCAAGGAAGCTCCGCACTGCACTGCCAGCACAGAGCCCATGCACAGCTCAAAGCCACGAACTGGGAGATCATGACCTGAGCCAAAATCAGGAGTCAGATGACGACTGAGCGAGCCACCAGGTGCCCTAAAAGTTTCTTTACGTACTTTCACATTTAGTAAATTTATTCCTAAGTACTAAGTATTTTACCTTTTTCCTCTCTAACATAATTTAGATATTTTCTCCCTACACATTGTCTCCCTGGTAGTTTCTATATAGAAAGGCTACTAATTTTAAAATTAATTTTTATATTAATTTTTTAATTTATAATTTTCATATTAATATTTGTATTCAGCCACATTGCTGAATTCTTTTTTGTTTATAACAGTTTTCCAAGAATTTCAATTTCCAATTTGTTTTCTAGGAATTTCTAGATATATATCATGTAACCTGCAAACAGTGGAAATTTTGTCTCCTCCTTTGCAAATGTTATACCTTGTTTACATTTCTTGTCTAACTCTATCAACTAGTATTTCCAGGAGTACATTAGGTAATGTTGACACTGAATCTTCTTCTCATTTCTAATTTTACTAGGAATACTTCTCGTGTTTTCTAGTGTTACTCTGTGAAAACATAATGTTGATTTATAATAAGGTATATTTTCTCATACCACAGATAACTACTCACATTTTAAGAATTTCGAATCAAGAATGAATGCTGAATTTGGTCAGGTGTCTTTTTAATCATTTCTAGAGTTGAATGTATGATTATTTTTCCCTTTGATCATTAATACGGCAAATTATAGCAATAATTCCTGATACTGAACCACACTTATTCTTGGAATGAAGTCTACAATCGATGACGGTGGATTATTTTGCTGTTGTTGTTGCACTGCTTGTTTCCTTTTAAACCTTATTTTATTTGGTTATTTATAGGTAGGAATGACTTACAGTTTCTTATTGTATGTATACATGCCTTTTTTAGGTTTTTGCATCAATATTATTCAATTATTATATTATGCTCATTTAGTAAAAAGATGTTTCTTCCTCTTCCATACCATGGAGAAGTTTAAACATTGAACATCTGTTTATATGTTAAATGCTGAAGTTACTTATGCCTTTAAAGTTTGCTGGGATGATTCATTTGTGAAACCATACATGCTTGGTGAATTTGGGGATGGGCATGGTAGGCAGGAAGCTTTTTTACTTTCCTTTCTATGGTAACTGGGCTCCTTAGATTTTTCTATCTTGTGAATACATTATTTCTTGAAAATTACAAATTTCATCCACATGCACGGATATTTATAGAGGAATAAGTAAATTACTGCCTTATTATTCTTTTAATAACTACTATGTCTGTATAATTATATCCCCATTCTCTTATTTGGTATATTTAGGCTTTCTTGCTTTAAAAAGTTATTGAATAAAAGAATTCTCTTTATAGGAATATGAATGTTTACTAGATATTTCTTGAAGAACTGAAATAAAGAGTCGCTCAGGCACAATTCCCTTAAATTAAGAAAGAACTGTTACATTTATATATGTGTAAGTAGCTTATTAACATCTTCTAATAAAAATACCTTTTTTGATCAATTTCTTGTTGCTGTTTAACATGTTTCTTCTCAAATTCACGGATATTTTCCACACCAATTTCTTCACAGAAGTGTTGAAAAATATTATCTTCAACCTTTTAAATTATTTCAAAACAATTGGTTTTATAATTAAATTTAGAAAGTATATAGACAGTCCTTAAATTTAAATTCTTCCCATCAAGAACTCCTGTAATAGGCCAAAAAGCATTATTGTACTCTGAGGAGCCAGTGATTTCTTTTTCTTTAACTCCACAAACTACACCCATCTATTTTCAAATTTCTTACTCTAAAAACTAAATAAGGAAGCTCATAATTGGCCTTATTAACTGTCTTGGCTTTATGAAGTGTTTAACAAAATCAGAAATATTTCCTTTACATTAGCTACACCATAATGTAACATTCTACATAAATAAATAAAATATTCTTTATATAGGAGTAAGTAATACTAGAGAGTCCAGGGCAATAGAAGCCATGAGGACTGGGACATTGAATTAAGACACCTCAGAAAGATGTGGAAAAACTAGAATGAGCCAAATCCCAACAAAATAACATTTAACCTCAGTATCTTTAAAGCCCTGCATTTATATACAATTATAGGATAAGAGAGACCAGCTTTTAACAGCAGGACATATTAAAATGTTTCAGGTTTTAGTCTGAATATAAATTATGAATGTGATAGGATTCATGCAGTGCTAGGTTATAATTTACAAAACTAGATAATCAAAACTATGGAGAGCTACAGTACATGTGTTGAGTCCCATGGTGCTTTGTACAGGTCAGACAATATTCTGACATTAAACTTTGTTCGGGCATGGATTAACAGAGAGCCCAGAGGACGGTTGCCAGAGCCAGTCTTAAATCCATGGTAAACGTACATGATAAAAACATTAGGGGTACTTAACCCGGAAAAGAGATAATTAAGGAGCAACGTCAGTGTGGTTTCCAATCCTGGGACACAAGGCAGAACTAAAGCAATGGGTGGAAGTTACTCAGGGATGGTGTGACAGACGACTTTCCATCAGAGATCAGAGAAGATCAACGGCAGAATGAATTAAGCCACAAAGTTTCTGTCATGTTATAAGAAGAGGCCAGATGACCAAACTTTTGTTGCCCCAGAGGCAAGCGCTAGCCTGGTATATACAATAAATGTCCAAGAAATAATTACTGAGGGAATAAGTAACTTTAAAAAGGAATCTGAATGAAAAGCTCGTTCTTTCCTGGTGTTAAGGGCAGCGGGAGAAAAAAAGGCTATCATTAGTACACTGGGGAGGGAGAGACTGGAGAGCAGAAGAGAGAGTATGCACTGGTCATGATCTTGTGAGAGGGGCCACAGTGGTTCCCCAAAACCACAAACTCATTTGGCAGACCAGTAAAACCAGGCACTTAATCACACTGCTTTAGTGTACATGCAAGAAGCCCTACATCTGGTTTCTGGTCTAGAACTGTATCTGACATGCCGATCAGTGGTAAATACACGATGCATGACCTTATCTATCTTCTCTTGAAATTCTTCAATTCGTTGTTGTCGTTCTTTGATGCCTTCACTCAACATAGTACATTGCGACTCAATGTTCAGCAGTTCACTTTGAAGCTGAGATTGTTCCTAATTACAAGAGAAAAATTTCTTTTTAAAATAGCTATTTTAGCTTTAGATGATGAAGCAAAAAGAAACCTGTGATATGTGTCTTTCAGAATAAAAGGAATCCATGAGATAAGGTAACTACAGGCACAACTGTATATCAAGATTAACAACCATAAAAATAAACCATAATGTAATCTCCATTATGGGGTAAAGTGTAAAAATTACATGATGTTATATAACTGTAATTCCTGAAATTCTCTGTCCTGGTTCTAATCTCCATCAAAAATTTTTTTTTAATTTTTAATGTTTTTTATTTATTTCTAGGAGAGAGAGAGTGAGAGAGAGAGAGACAGTGTAAGCAGGGGAGGGTCAGAGAGAGAGGGAGTCACAGACTCTGAAACACGCTCCAGGCTCTGAGCTGGCAGTCAGCACAGAGCCCGACACGGGGCTCGAACCCACGAACCGCGAGATCATGACCTAAGCGAAAGTCGGATGCTTAACCGACTAAGCCACCCAGGCGCCCCATAAGCTCCATCAAGTTTTATGTAAGCCCATATTACCCGGTAAAAAGCAGCAAGTTGCTTCTTTTTAATCATCTCTAGTTCACTCTGGGAATATTTGAGTCGTGTATGAGTTCCTTGTACTAGAGTCTGTATTTGTTTCAAGTCGGCTTCCTTGCGAAGTATCTTCATCAGATCCTAACAAGGGAGAGAAACAGGAGAACATTTTACAAGAGAACAGCACTTTCATTTTTCAGTGATCTCATAATTTCACTGATTTTTATATATAACTAGACCCACGCCCCATCCTCCCTTCTTTTCTTTTTTAAATTTAAGTTTATTTATGTGAGAGAGAGAGAGAGAGAGCGTGCGCGCGCCCGTGTCTGAGCAGGCAGAGGGGAGCAGAGAGAGAGAGGGAGAGCGAGAGAATCCCAAGCAGGCTCCACACCAGCAGGACTGAGCCCGATGTGGGGCTCGAACTCATGAACGGTGAGACTGTGACCTGAGATGAAATCAAGAGTCAGATGCTTAACTGATGGAGCCTCACAGGTGCTCCCCATCTTTCCTTCTTCTGATAAGAGACTAAGCACACAAGCCATCTGGAGTGGCCACGACGCCCTACAACAAGCACCCCAGAAACTAACATACTTCCTGGTAGGAAAAGCAAGGAGTGGGAAGTGTGTTCCATACACAGCATATACGTGGTAGAAATGATCGCCCCTGCTTTCGGTGCATCCCCTTCTCCTTCGCCCACCCCATTACTCAACCAGGCGAACTTCCTAGTGTATGTATGTTCTCCTGTACTTTTACTCCCAGTCTTTACATGGATATTTGTGTACACACAGTAACTCGTTTTACAAATTCAGAATCATATTGAATATGCTTTTCTGCCTCCTGTTTTTCTCTTTCAGTTAGTCACAAAACTCAATTGATAAAGCTCTAGATTAATTCTTTCAATGGCTGCATATAACTCAGAGTGTAACTTGTATGCACACCTTGAGTGTTCATGGTTTTGTTTCCATGCAATAGATCCTCAGGGTGTGATCAAGAGGTCAAAGGTATTCATGTGTTTAACAGCTGCTACCACTGCTTTCCCAAAGCCTAGAACAGCTCTCCATTCCATATAGAGCATTTTTTTCATATTTGTTAGCCAATGGACAACCTCCTCCTACAAACTGTCTAATCTTATCCTTTCCCCAGATGTTCTATCATAAATGTCTTTTTCATGTCAACTTGGAAAGAACTCTTTGATAAGTACAGAACCTAGTCTTTATTTTAAACTTACTAATCTCAGGGAATTCTTCATTTGTAAAAATTAGAATATCATTTTATCAAGTTAAAAAGTCCTCAGTAAGGGGCACCTGGGTGGTGGCTCAGTTGGTTAAGCATCAGACTTTGGCTCAGGTCATGATCTTGTGGTTTGTGAGTTCGAGCCCCTCATTGGGTTTTGTGCTGACAGCTCAGAGCCTGGAGCCTGCTTCAGATTCTGTGTCTCCCTCTCTCTCTGCCCCTCTCTTGCTCACCTCTGTCTCTCTCTAAAATAAATAACATTTTAAAAATTAAAAAAAAGATTCTATGTTTAAGAAAGAATCAATAATATTTAAAAATTTTTAAATGTTTATTTATTTTTGAGAGTGAAAGAGAGGCAGGCCACAAGTCGGGGGAGGGGCAGAGAGGGCGGGAGACAGAATCGGAAGCAGGTTCCATGCTCTGAGCTGTCAGCACAGAGCCCGACGCAGGGCTCGAACTCACAAACCGTGAGATCATGACCTGAGCTGAAGTCAAATGCTTAACCAAATGAGCCACCCAGGCGCCCCCAAATATATTTTAAATAATAACAACAAACATGTATATAGTACTCACACAAGCCTGACACCATTTTAAGTATTTTAACTGGATTATCTGATTTAATCCTTAAAATAACCCTAAAAGGAAGGCGCTTTTATTCTCCCCATTTTATAGGTAGGAAAACTAAGATACAAAGGGGGTAGGTATCTTGCCCAAGGTCATACTGCCAATAAGCGGCAGAGTGAGGATTCAAACTCAGGCAGTGTGGCTACAGAATTTATGCTCCTAGGTACTTTGTTGTTCTCTCTCTCTCCAGAATGTGTAATGAGGGGCACCTGGGTGGCTCAGTCAGTTAAGCTTCCAACTCTTGATTTTGGCTCAGGTCATGATCTTCCAGTTTGTGAGTTCGAGCCTCGCATCAGGCTCTGTGGTGACTGTGGTGCCTGCTTGGGATTCTGTCTCACTCCCTCTCTGCCCTTCCCCCACTTGCTCTCTCTCTCTTTCAAAATAAATAAACTTAAAAAAATGTTTTTAATGTGTAATGATGCATCTCTGGTAACAGCAAAAACAAACACATCAATTATTGGAGACTGGTTAAATAAACACAATCTTACTATGAAATACCAGGCAGGATTCGTTAAAAATAAGCGGCTCTCTGTATGCTAAGATGAAAACATGTCCGTGTTATATAATGTTAAATGAAAAAGCTTGTTGCAAACACTATTTGTAGCAAAAGTCTATCGTAAAACAAGCAGGAAAAATAATACGTATACTTGCATATACAGAGAAAATTTCCAGAGGCCATATATCAAACTGTTTAGCAAATATCACTGCGATGTAAGGAGGTAAGAGAAAGATTTCTGTATTTTAATTTATTCTATTTTGCTTTACTTGATTTTTTTTTTAAAACAGGCATAGTCCTTGTATTACCACAAAAATGTGTTTAAACACACAGTTATTCAACTTAGTAAACCACAACCTCTATAGCACAGGCTCACCTTCAATTCCTGGATCAGCTGGGTTCTTCTGTCTCTTAGTTTCTTTATCTCCTTCTCATCCCAGCATCTAGCTTTGTATTTTAAGTCACTTGACCCTCCAGAGATCACCCCAGATTTTAAAAATAATGTTCCATCAAGAGCTACTGTCTGCAAAATTAAAAATATTTTATCCTGGAGAGATGTACACAAGATAAAAAATTGAAGATAACATGAAAGCTGCGAATTTATAGGTGAGAAAAACCACTTAATGAAATTTATGAATAAAATACCCAACTTATGAAGGGATGGACGTCAGCCAATAAATGAACCACAAATACAAAATCCTGTTTTGCTAAGGCCCAAAGCAATTCTAGGCAACAAATTAGCAGCAGTTCAAAAGTTTCTAAATAAATTGTACATTAGTTTCAAACATATTCAATACTGAGAGGGAAATTTAGTATCAAATAGTTTGCATTATATATTCCTGTATTTTGAAGAATTTCTTACCACATGCCAGTGGCATATTATGAAAACAGCCCTAGCAACTTTAGGATACTAAACATATTACATTCTTCCAGGTGCAAATGAAACTGGGACCATGAAAAACATTAAAATGGAGTCAGACAGAGGTATAAAATAGCTTCAGGTTTATAGTCTTGTGAGTAATTATAAGCTTTATGCAATAAATGACTCTCAACATTTTGCAAATGTTTCTAATTACTTAGTGAAAGCAGGAGCAGACCAACTGTGGAACACTAAAACCACGCAATGTGAGGTTTTTTTTGTGTGTTTTGTTTTTTTTTTAAAAAGAAGCCAACAAATAGAAGTCTCATTCATTCCTTCACTCAAACACTCCCTGCGTGCTACTGTGTTTGAGACATTCTATACCGGGGACTGGAGTGACCGAAGGAAGTGACATACCATACTGACCTTCAGCAAATCACACTCATGGGGAAAAGAAACCTATCATTACAACATAAAGTGATAAGCTAAAATCATACTTGGAATAATCTGGAAGCATAAAACTGGAGGAGTCTAACCCAGCCGCTCCACAGAAGGCTTCCTGAAGAGGTGAAGGCTTCCATTACATCTTATCAGAGGGACTAGTTTAGAAGTAACTATATTTACCAGAAAACTCGGCTTATTTCTGTCTCACGATTACAGAAGTATGCATTCCAGGGCTTGCATGGTGGCTCCAGAGTTAAGAAAAACCCAGACTCCTGATAGAATATTGCTCTATCATCCTTAGTATCTGGATTACTCTTCAAGGGAGACAGCCTTGTTAATTTCTGGAAGGCTTTAGGGGCTCCCTTCCTTCCCAATCGGCAGCTTGGCAAGGAGTCTACTCCTGGTCTGAAACGGCTCTGTGGAAACACACTACATCTTTACTAGAGGGCAAGAGCAGGGGCATGGACACCGAGTTCCTAACGGGCAGCCCTCTTTGAGCGGAAGGCAGCTTTCCTGCCCAGGAAGCCCTCTGGTGCACACCTCGCTGACCCCTGACTTCTCCACAAGTTAAAGTGATACAGAGGCAGCATCGCTCTCTGGGAACACTTTTGGCTCAGCTCGGGCACGTCTGCCTGGCCAAACCGGATTTCATTCATATTGGATGAAGGGTGAAGAACTGCACAGGCTCCTCTCCTTTTCTGCTTTTTTGCGCTCTCCATAAAGCTTACTTAGAGTGTCTGCTATATGTCATTACTGATGTGTACATCTGTATCTCTTCCGTGACCATTTTCAAACTCGTCTGGTAGCCCAGGGGAACCCTACAGCTCTAGCTGTCATGTCTATGGGTCACGAAGAGAGGTGAAAGTTCTACTAGAAACTTCCTGGCAGGCCTACTGATGATTGCCTTTTACTTCCAATTGCCCCTCCTAGATTGTCACACAAAGGGAAACAGGGAAAGGGATACTGAGCAGGGAACTGCAGTCTCTGCCACACACAGGTGGGAGGTAGCCCGGAAAAGGGCGGTGCTGGAACGCAGGCAGCGGGTCATGGACACACAGACGCTGTGTGCGCACGTGTCACAGGGTTGGGATGGAGAAAGAGGGAACGTGAAGAGTCTGGAATTCCTAGAAAGTAATGCGACCATGAAGGAATAACTCTGAGGTATAGCTAGTAGGCAGGGCAGACTGTGGAGCTCTCTGTGCCCTCAGGGGAAGAATGGGGACTGACTATCACCACTAAGGACCAAGGGGGTTTATGGGGGGCGCGGAGGGCACTAGCATGGAATGGGATGGGAGGGAGCACACAGGAGAGACAAGTCATCAGACATGAACTTTAAATAGACCACTCTGGCAACTATTTGAAAAACAGACTGGTCCACGTGAAGCTAGAGGTGATGGTGAGAAATCAGCCAATAGCAGCTAGGATGAAAAAAAGGAAAAGGATTTGAGAAATATTTATGAGGTATAATCAGAAAAGCTTGGGGATTATAGAGCTTACAAAGAAATCCTTGGGGAAAAACCCATGGCTAGGATGGTGGTACCAAGAATTAAATACAGGAGATCAAGATATAGAAAGAACATTAATTTAGTTTCAGACATGCTGATTTCACAGTGTAGGCTAATATTTTACTTATTTATAATGCATATCTTATTTTCTAAAAGAAATTTTTTTATAAATTATAATAAAGAGTATAACATAAATGTGCAATAAGGTAGCCTCAAATAATAACTAGAGATAAGAGGGGCGCCTGGGTGGCTTAGTCCGTTAAGCGTCCGACTTTCGCTTGGGTCATGATCTCGCGGTTCGTGGGTTCGGGCCCCGCGTCGGGCTCTGTGCTGACTGCCAGCTCAGAGCCTGGAGCCTGTTTCAGTCTGTGACTCCCTCTCTCTCTGACCCTCCCCTGCTCACACTGTCTCTCTCTTTCCTAGAAATAAATAAAACATTAAAAAAAAATTTAAAAAAACTAGAGATAAGAAATTACACTAGGTGGAAAAAGAACCAAATATAATAATCCATAATGAGAAATCACTAGAAAAGAGAAAATGAGAAATCACACAATTCAATTAAGCAAGCAGAAAAATTATTCAATATATGATACTGTGATAGGTAATTAACCATTTAGGGGGAAAAATGCTAATACATACACCTAATAATGCAGGTCAAAATAAATTCCAGATCAAAATTAAAATCAGAAGTGGTACTACCAAAAAATGAAAAATTAAGTAAATGTATATTTGATCTTATAGTAAAGACCCCATTAAACATGTAAAAACAATCCTTACAAAAGTTAAGAGTGATAGAACTGATTTCTAAACATACAGCTTATATACCATAATACACACTAGATCTTTCTAGGCTATGGTTGCCAGGTTTAACAAACAGAAAAACAGCACGACCAGTTAGATTTGAATTTCAGATAAACAATGAACAATTTTTTAATATAGGTAATGTGTCCATATATGTTCTCTGGCAACTCTGGGAGACAAGTTAAGGATGGTTTTCATTTTCCCTTTTGAGTTCTATTTTCCAAAATCTCTGAACTGCCCATTTATTAACTTATATTTATGATACACAAACACCAAACATGACAGTGAAGAAAACCTCGGTGGGGCCGACGTGGGGAGAAGCTTATCAGGAGCTCCGAGCTAATGAGAACCTGTCACCCTGTGCGTGAACCCAATGCCAGTGTCCTCTTCCTGGCTCCAAGTCAACTTCTCCTCTTTGAGCCGGAGGTACAGACAATTTTTTGAGGTTCTTTTACTTTACTGCTTGGCTGGCTATTGCTGCTGCTATTGCACCTGTTGACTATTGTACATAACGTGCTCGATGTAGTGCATATATGCTGTTTGGTTCTATGTTCACAACCCTATGAAGTAGATATTATTTCCATTGTATAGATAGGGACTAAAAGATATTAGGTAATTTGCCTAAGGCCATACACAGGGACCAAAGTCCATGTTGGTCAAACATCTATGCCCGTGTTCTCACCCACCATGTTATATGCTTCCTTCAATCCAAAAACATTGTGAGCAACCAATTCACAGAATTATGAATCTTATGTGTTTTAACAGTTTCTAGGTTTATTAAAATAACATTTCTTCTAAAGGCAAATGTAATCTCAAACGACCTATTTTCATTTTATTTCTAGTCAAATTCCTATTCCAAAAGGACTATAATTTTAACTTCCAGCCTGCAATTTCCTTAACTTAAAGCTGACATTAGTTGGTCGGGGCAGTAATCCTACGCTTACGTTGGAGGTTACATTCCTGAAAAATACCTTGGCTGGTACGCTGGGATTTCATGTAACAGAAGAGTTGGAGGAATTTTTAAATAACACCAAATGACAGTTCTTGAGAGTATGGGCTAGAAAAAATTCTTTGGCATTAAAAACTCATTCTGCAGGATTACCAACCATTCCACCGAATCAGCTTCAACTGTTTCAAGAAACAGTGTTTCGGTCTTATAAACTGCTAAGGTAGATTCTCCCATAAATTTTTGTGTTATGCGGATTATACATATTTTTAAAGTTGCTTTTCAGTGATATAAAAAATAATATACTTTAACATTTTATATCTGAATGGAAAAGAGAGTCACGCAATTCAAAATCCAAAGACACAAGACTGTAGAGAGTCAAAAATTTCCCTGGCCCCTACCACCCATATGTCCTCCCCAGAGGAAATCAACAATGTGAATTTCTTATGCATTCTCCCAGAGATGTTCTTGCATAAACTGAAGCATGCAAAATCTCTTATTTCCCCAATGTTTTACACATATGGTAACACACTACACACTAGTCTGCATGTTACTTTTTAAAAAAACTGAATAGATCTCGGAGATGGTCTCATACCTAAAGGGCTTATTCTTATTTATGGTTGCACATTATTAGTATTCCATTCTACGAAAGCACTATTCTTTCGTTGAATTAGTCTTGTCTGGATTGTTTCCAAGTTTTCCTGTTACACAGAAAGGCTCAATAAATAAATCATTTCATGTACATGTGAGTTTATCTGTTGTGAAGTTCCTACAAAGTACAACTGGTAGAACTGCCCTTCGCAGGGCTGATATGAATTTATACTCTCGCAGCAGTGGATTGAAGGGTTTCTCTCCTCACACAGTGTTATCAAACTTTCCAGCGTGGGTCAGTGTGACAGGTGAAAACAGTACTACAGGCAGTTTTAGTTGGCATTTCCCATACAAAGTGAGGATGAGTTTTCATATATAAGAGCAATTATATTTCCTTTTATGACAATAAGTTTGTTCAAATCCTTCATCCATTTTTCTGGTTCGTGTTCTTTTTTTCACTGATTTGTAGGAAAATCTGCTCTTTACTCTGAGTTGCAAATACCTTCCCCGGTTTGCCATGCCCTTTGATTTTGCCTGTGGTTTGTGCCATGCAGAATTTTTTATGTTTATGTGAACCCATCTTTTATGGCTTTAGTTCTTTTTGCTCATATTGGACAGACCTTACTATTTATGACATTAAGAGTAAATCCCCATGCTTTCTCTTAGTATACTTAAAGTTTCATTTCTCACATTTATATTTTGAATCCATCTGAAATGTATTCTAATATAAGGTATGAAATTTAGATTCAACTATATTCTGTTCTAGATGGTACCCAGTTTTTTCAACTTACTGTACCCTGCACTTTATTTTCTTGTTTAACGTTCATAATTTTTGGAAAAATGATCTTTTCACAGATTACTAGCTAGTTAATCACATTTTTCTGGGTCTGGTTTTTGGCAACCATATTAAAAACATAAATATATCTTTCCATATATTTTTTTAGTTAACAATCACCCAACCTATGGGAAAAGAAGCAAATTATTGTTGTTTCTCTGGTTAAGGGCAATGGATGGAATAATCACATGTATTTAAAGAGTCCAGATTTTAAAATTGTTATACAAATTTTAAAAAATATTTAAAAATTGAGATATCATGAAAATCTTGATGACCAAACTATAGCTGGCAGAACTGCTAATTTATGTTATGTAGTTTATATATACTGTATAGTTAATACACTGGCACAAATATCATTTTGTGATGTCACCTGCAATATCTGAATACAAAAAATGTTAAACCTCATATCAAGTCTATAGAAAGATATCAAGTCCACTGGAAAACCAAACACAAATTGAAGACATCAGATGATTTTTGTGAAATGTGACATCTACCCAAATGTTTTACACATCCTAAAACAGAAAATTCTGTAAGTGGAATAACAATAGGAAGAAGATAGAAGTCCCTGGAATACACTTAAGATACATATAAGACAAATTAAGCTAACTAAAATTTTGAAGTAATGAAAAGAACAAGATACAGCCTAGAGGAGTAAGGCACGTTACTGTGAACAAGATATAGGCCATAAATCTAGTATCCAAAATCTATAAGGAATTCACGAAACTCCACACCCAAAAAACAAACAATCCAGTGAAGAAATGGGCAGAAGATATGAACAGACACTTTTCCAAAGAGGACATCCAGATGGCCAACAGATACATGAAACGATGCTCAGCATCCCTCCTCATCAGGGAAATACAAATCAAAATCACACAGAGATACCACCTCACACCACTCAGAGTGGCTAAAATGAGCAAATCAGAGGACTCTAGATGCTGGCGAGGACGTGGAGAAACGGGCACCCTTCTACACTGTTGGTGGGAATGTAAACTGATGCAGCCCCTCTGGAAAACAGTGTGGAGGTTCCCCAAAAAATTAACAATAGAACTCCCCTATGACCCAGCAATAGCACTGCTAGGAATTTACCTGAGGGATACAGGAGTGCTGATGCATAGGGGTACACGTACCCCAATGTTCATAGCAGCACTCTGAACAATAGCCAAATCATGGAAAGAGCCCAAGTGTCCATCAACTGATGAATGGATCAAAAAGATGTGGTTTATCTATACGATGGAATACTACATGGCAATGAGAAAGAAGGAAATCTGGCCATGTGTAGCAACATGGATGGATTTTGAGGGTGTTATGCTGAGCAAAATGAAGGACAAATATATGTTTGCACGTATAGGAGGATTAGGAGGAACTTAACGGAGGACCATGGGGGAGAAGAAGAGGGGAAATAGTGGGGGAGAGAGAGGGAGGCAAACCATGAGAGACTCTTGAATGCCGAGAACAAACTGAGGGCAGATGGGGTGGGGCAAGGGAAAGGGGGGGTGATAGGTATGGAGGAGGGCACTTGTGGGGATGAGCACTGGGTGTTATATGGAAACCAACTTGACAAAAAACTATTAAAAAAAAAAAAGATAAAGGCCATAAATGTTTGTTGAATGAAGGGAAGAATAAACAGTCTTATTCTCATGTGACCTCTTTAAATTGACCACACAATTCTTCAAAAGTCAATTTAAAAAACATATTTTACAAATATACAAAAATCAATTATAGTATAAACTGGTAGTAAAATAAGGTATCTTAGTAACTCAATTATGATACCTCCTTAAACTTAATATGTAGAAATCAATGACAGTGATTATTAAGACAGTGATCAAATTAGGATTGCTGACAGAAGTACTAAAATGTATGAGAAATTAATCATGTTAGGTAAGTTAATAAATTTAATGCCGAAATTCCTACTTTTCAGAACAACAGCCTGTTTTGTATTAATTTGCAATTCTGGACATTCCAGATCCAATGTGTAAATTAACTACTAAATAAAAAAATAACAAGCACATTTTGAGAGCTATTTGCTAGGCACCTAAATGACATTTTGCATGTTATTACTTAATTTAATCCTTTAACCCTATGAAATAGGTACTATTATTTCCTCACTTTTAGATGATAAAATTAGATGTGTAGAAACTTGCCTGAAGTCATATCGTTAATTATTAAGTAGCATGACTGGTCTTACCTCATAACTTATACTCTAGGACTCTGTAATTCATCACAAATATAGTTTAAAAAAACCTATGTCAGATAATTTGAGGACTTTAACATTGTTTCACTAAACACAAATTATTCAACTGAGTAAAATAATATTTTTTAAACCAAAAGTATCCTCTTGAGATTAGTATTCAGTAATCTTCCCTTCAACCTCCCTAGAACTTTAAATGCGTTAAAAGCATGAATGTGTGAAAGGACAATGTCTGCATTGAGCTACGGAAGAATTAAAATAAGCACGTAAAATATTTTTCCTGGTATCCAGAAACACATGTATTATATACGTAAATGCCAGGAAAGGCAGAGAGTCACCAAGGACATTTACTGCATGTCAAGCAAAAAATTAACTGTTTTAGGTTATGATGACAAAAGATCTAATTTCCAAAATACAATTTATAATAGGGAATACTACAGAAATTAATTTTTTGAAAACTTAGCTAGACATTTTAACAACCACTGAAGCCCTAACTGTATTATTCTATGTTAGCTTTCCTTCTAAAAGAGAGTATATGAAAGCACATGTAAGTTTGTGTGTGTGTGTGTAGTAAGTTAGTCTTATAAATTCTGCTTCAAATTATCCCAAGGTATGATCTAAGCCTCTTACTTTCCGTCTTTCAGGTCCACCGAATGCAATATGCCTTGCTTCCTCCACAGTCTCACAGACAAGGCCATTTCCACACACGAACTGAATTACTTTCTTCAGCTGAGGAAACGGAGTCTTTACGACATCAATCATCATTTTACAGCCTTTAATCTCCCTCAGTCTTTCATTGACTGGCTTGATCTAAAAGGTTAAAAAATACTTGTTATGTTAGATACACTAAAATAAAAAGAAAATACTTAGTACATACTCAGAAAGCATATATAAGTATGACAATAAAAAAATTAATCATATGAACTTATATGCAATAAAATTTGACAAGAACCTGATGAACAATATCCCACCACTGACTGGCCCGTGTAACATTTAAAGAAAAGACACTTCAGCAAAAGCCAGAAGACAGAATTTCCAGATTCGACTCCGCCATGAACCAGCTGGGCCAAAGCAATGCCTGTCAAGTTCCATGCTCTCAAAATCAGAAAATCTAATGGGAGATAATACCCATTTACATATGTGTCAAGAGAATGGCACGTCATGGAACTCAGAAAATCATTTTAGGCTTAAATGACCAGGAAAGCCTTCAGGCCTTTTTTGATATGACTTTCAGGCTGGGTGTATAAATAGGTTTTTAAAAAGGGTCTGCAATGATTACTGAAAAACAGCAGGTATGACCTCACTTTTATGAGAACAAGCCAGTGAGAAGTAATGATAAACAAGGCTGAGAGTCAAGAGCAGGGCAGTGTAAGTCTAGGGCACAAGCTCTCACCACTATGCACATGGCTGCAGATCAGGTCTTGAAAGCTGGACCAAGTAGAGCATTTTCTTCAGAAAGTAAAAAACCAGTAAAGGATGTCGATTATGGTAATGACAAGCCTCCTGCTACAGAAATTTACACTGGATACTCTAAGGCCTCTCAGTACCTAAGGCCCCAAATTCTGTCCCCTCCACCAAGCGTTGATATGTGTTTCCCACGATGTTTGCAAACATGTGATTGCATATTTAACAACTGAGACCCACGGTTGGCATTTCAGGGACAGACTGATAGGTCTTAACTGCTCCTATAGTTTGCTACAGAACAAAAGAAATTGCCGGCTGCAGGCAGAGTGGAGTACTGCTAGAGTAAGGTCCTCAAAATCATCAAGGCAGACTTACAGCAAAACTAAATTAGAAAGAAATGACATTAAATCAAGAACTACTATGCTTTGCTTATCGATACACTAATACCAGCCATTTGAGCGACTAACGGGCATTCAAGCTATGATGTTTTTTCTATCACTACCTAGTTTTAGGCAATAAAGACATGCTTTAAAGACAAGATTTTGTCACTACTAAGTAATAAAGATCACAAATCTCTTACATCAAGGTAGTCTAGAGCAAGGAACGTCTCCGGTTCAGCTCTTTCCTCCTTCAGAAATCGAATACAATCTTTTGCTACCTTTTCAGAGGCTACAACAATGGCAACCATGTAGCGCCCAAAAAGTTTAGTAACAGCCAGCTGGTATTTCTTATGAATAGGGTGACAGAGGTCAAGTAGTCTTCCAAACTTAGCAGGTTTTAAAAAAGGAGAAAACAAACACATTATTGAGGGACAAATAATTCACTGTTTTTTAATGTAACAAAGCATAATGGACCAAAAACTAATTTTATAGAATTATAAACATCATATTTGATTGTATCTTATTCAAATGGACATAGGTTTAATTATGAAGTATCCATCTAGGTGTGCCGCACTTCATTTAAGAGAAGAGTAATGAGGAGAGACTAGCCTTACCAAGGTGTTAAGATATTTCACAAAGCTATGGTAACTTATCCACTCTCTGAGTATTAAATAAGAATCAATGAAGTGCCTACTACATGCAGGTACGGAGCTAGAAACTGTGTGACCATCACTGAACAAGTGACCTTACAAGGCTTTCAGTCCAGTAGAGAAGATATAAATAATCAGTAACTGTAAGCATGCAAAATAGAGAAATAATATAAACTGTGACAACACAGAGTACCCTGAGAGCATGTAATGGGGACCAGGTTGACTAGAGAAGTCTGGAAAGTCTTCCTATTACAAGTGTTATATATGATCTGATGAATGGCCAAGAATTAGACTGAGAATCAAAAACTTTACTAGAAAATGTCAGCATGTCAACTGTCCCATATCACTGCTCCCTAGAATATCTGAAGATTCAATTTACATCTTTCTACTCTTTCTTCTTTTGATAGGTTCTATCTCAAGAATACCAATTTCTTTACGATAGGGCATTACTGTTTTAATATTTATTATCTTGTTGTTTGTTTTTCTCTTCTCCACTCACTTGTGATTAACTCAAACCTTACTTCTAGGTCAGTAATTTGAATTTCAGCTACATAACCCATTCCTTGCTACTTGCAATTTACTTATTAGTTTAGTAATAATGTTTATTCTTAATTTGTTTTCTTAGCTCTATGTTTTAATTTTTATTTTTTCTTAGCTCAAATGTGAATCTGGTTCTTTGAATTCAAGCTCTTATTAAATGATCCATAGCATGATACACTCATGGGAGATTTTGTTCAGTAACCTTCTTCCAGACTAGCCTCTTTTTTCTAAATGTTTTCAAATTTTACTAAAAAAATTTCTTTTTTTTTTTTTTTTTTTTTTCAGAAAGAGACAGAACATGAGTACGGGAGGGGCAGAGAGAGAGGGAGACACAGAATCCAAAGTAGGCTCTAGGCTCTGAGCTGTCAGCACAGAGTCCTACTTGGGGTTTGAACCCACAAACCGTGAGATCATGACTAGAGCCAAAGTTGGAGGCTCAACCAACCAAGCCCCCCAGGCACCCCATTCTATATGCTTTTTAAATTACTCCTTCTCTTTATTACTGCATGAACCTCTAGCGGTCATATTGATTGTTTTCATCTTGCTTACATGGGCAGCTGTTTAAGTTGCTGTGGTGGATAACTTTCCTGACTGCCTCACCTAGAACTGAGAGCAACAGGTGATGGACTAAGATTTTCTATTTTATCTTGGTATTTTCTGATCGATTTCCTAGCACCTAAGGGCATACAGGACAGGGGCAAGTGAGATCTGAGTTGAGACTGTGTAGATCTCTTGTTTGAATACTTGAGTTTTGCTCTTTCTTCAGAGTTTTTAATTAATATCCTGTACCAAGTTTCCTCTGCCTCAGGGGAGGATGGAAAATCCATTTTGGGAAGAGAGCTTTGAACTGGCCTTTACTTCCATCTAAAAACATCAGAGGTTCATGTTCTCTGATCCACTCATTTTTAACCAAAAGGAACCAATATAATATGTGCTTGCTAGTTGCATGATTAAGGGATACTAGGTGAGAATTCTCAGGAATCTGTCAGTTTTCCTTCTGCAGAGTTAAGAACAAGAAATGCTCAATCTTTTTTTTTAAATCATGGACTATCACCATTTTCTTAGGTTTATAGCATTAGATGTAATAGCCTCTTTCCTTTTTTGGTTGTTAAACTACTTTCTGTCATTTTGTTTGGCACTGGGGGGAAGGATCTTGTGGCCCCGCCTTACTCCTCCCCCACCCCTATCTAGAAGCCAAGACCAGTTTCAAAAGAGGTCAAGTGGTTACCAGTGCCGAAAGCTAAAAACAGCCCTCATAAAATACAGTCCTCAAAAAATAAGGACTGCACAGTGTACACTGGTGTTAGTGACAAGAGAGTGAGATACCACAACCCCAATAGCACAGGAAGTCATTCTGTGAAGCTGATACTCCAACAAACAGGTTAGATATTGCTGTGCTGGAGCTAATGACGTATATTAGCAGAAATGGATACACAGATTTAGAGAATAAAACTTCATTATTTCCAAAGTATGCCACTGATATTAACTGAAAATATATTTAAAAAAATTAAAACCACGAAGAACATGAGGCTTGAGGTGATCTATTGTGTCCTTTGGAGACACTGGTTGTAACTCGAACTTTCTGGGTCATATTTTAATGTCCAAGTTTCTCTCAGATAATTACTTATCTTTAGATAAGTAAATAAATAAAATACTTATCTTTAGATAAGTATGCTGGAAGTTATTTAAATTTTATCACAATTATTTACTATTGTATTTTAAATATAAATAATCAAACACAAAACTAAAAGATTTCTGAAATAATTCAGCTTCCTAATAATGGTAACATTTTTAATCCCAAATAAGAAAGCTTAGCCCTTTTGTTTAAATGAACTATTCATTTCTAATTACCACAGAGTCTGGGTAAAGTCTTTTAAGGTGTTCCAGAACTTCTGCTCTCTTCTGCTGACGTTTCCCCTCATGGGTATCAATTCCAGCATTCTGCAATTCACTTCTAATAAGGTTCAGTTCTTCATTAACTTCAGACATTCTTGACTTTGTGTTTTCAATTTCAACCAATAGGGTTTCCTCTTGCAGTTTTTTCTCTTTCAAGCAATCCCTACATAATAATAACAATAAGTTACTACCAAAAAGAAAAAACAAAATTTAATTACAAGATACAACATACCATGATCTGGCACTACAGGGGAATGGAACAATGCTTATCAATTTTAAATGATGAAAATGACAATAAAATAAGCTCAGCACCAGACATGGGCAAAGATATTGTGATCATTCTTTGTTGATTCAGAAGATGCATATTTCTGAAGACTGAGAAATTAACGACAGATCGCTATAATCAGAGCAGTCATTGTGGGCTTAATAATAAGTAAACGCCAATGAAAATCAAAACTCTTAGTGACAGGATAATTAGGTCATGCCAGCTATTGTGATGTAACTTTTATTATAAAACATCAATACCAACATTTCAAGTTTCATCACTTGAAAGTTTATATTTTAAAAACTTAGTGTATTTACTTACGTGGTTAAGTATAATTTTTAATCATCTACAACGAAATGAAAAAAAAAAACAACAAAAAACGGAGGAGTGAGGGGCCCCTGGGTGGCTCAGTCGGTTAAGTTAAGTGTCTGACGCTTGATTTCAGTTCAAGTCATGATCTTGCGGTCATTAGATCGAGCCCCACATTGGGCTCCATGTGAAGTATGGAGCCTGCTTGGGAAGCTCTCTCCTTTTCTCTTTGCCCCTTCCCCCCTCAAAATAAATAAACACTTTTTTAAAAAAGAAAAAAACGCAGGAGTGAGAACATTATGATACAGTGGAAGCTTTCATTTCACAAATATACCCCAAATATACCAGACCCCTGAGACATAAGAAAGCCACAAGAATTTCCCCTGTACCCACATGCATGTTTTTGTATATTCTTCCAACTTCTCTATTCGTTTTTTATGATCTTCTATCTGCTCTTTTATTTGTTTTAGATTTTCCTAAAATAGGAAAAAAAACTTAAAATCAATTACAACAAATAAAATTATTTTTCACTGTCTTCCTAGAAATTACTAGAGAATTGTAAAATGTTCAAAATTTGAAATATATCAAATATAACCACATGAAAACACCTATATGAGCAATGTTTAACTCGGAAAAGGCAGTAAGACAGAGTTTTTTAAAAATGTTTTTAGGGGCGCCTGGGTGGCTTAGTCGGTTAAGCGTCCGACTTTCGCTTAGGTCATGATCTTGTGGTTCGTGGGTTCGAGCCCCGCGTCGGGCTCTGTGCTGACTGCCAGCTCAGAGCCTGGAGCCTGTTTCAGTCTGTGACTCCCTATCTCTCTGACCCTCCCCTGCTGCTCTCTCTCTCTCTCCTAGAAATAAATAAAACATTAAAAAAATTAAAAAATAAATAAAAAATAAAAATGTTTTTAAATTTATTTCTGAGAGAGAGAGAGAGAGAGAGAGACAGCGTGAGCAGGGAAGGGTCAGAGAGAGAGAGAGACAGACAGAATCTGAAGCAGGCTCCAGGCTCTGAGCTAGCTGTCAGCAGAGAGCCAGATGCGGGGCTCGAACCCATGAGCGGTGAGATCATGGCCTAAGCTGAAGGCAGACGCTTAACCGACTGAGCCACCCAGGTGCCCCAGGCATAGAGCTTTGAGGTTGGAAGAGTCAAGCTTCAAATCCTGGCTCCACCATTTACTAGATAACTGGCAACTTCAAACTCTAAGGGCTGATTTAAAAATATCTACACATTTCTTATCTGTCCCTGAAACTAATTCATTCAATAAATATTTTATTCCCTGGCTACCATGTACTGAGCACTAGAGATATAATAATGAACAGGATAGAATCTCTGCTCTTAAGGACTAAGGGCTGGTGAGAGACAGACAAGTGGGCAGTAATTATAGGGGAGTGACTTGGTGTTACAAACAGCATAGGAACGTGGAAAGAACCATGGGCTTGTGCAGTTAGGACTTGACAAAAGTCTTCCTCCATTCACTTTATCAGTAAATGCAAGTGCTGCGCTAGCCTTCAACTGGTTTCACATCTAACCTTTCCCATATTCACCCCCTGCACTACAGCCAGATTAACCTTTCTTACTCCATTACTAAGTGATCTAAAACCAGGAGTGTACCAAAGTGAAAACAATTCTTTTTCAGTAAGTAACAGCAGAAGAAATGACATTTTCATGTGGAAAAATATATTCTATGAAGATAATTGTCATTTTATTCATTTGTTTTATCCAAATGAGTATACAAATTCACTGAATGAACATCTACTGTGCTAGGTGCCAGAGGTATAAAAATAAGCAAGACACAGTTCCTTTTCTCTAGAACTCACACAATTTAATAATCATTGTTGTTATACTGAAATTCTATTATCTCAAACTTAAGAGTTCCATTCTAAGAGGGGCGCCTGGGTGGCTCAGTTGGTTAGGTGTCAGACTTCGGCTCAGGTTACAATCTCACGGTTTGTGGGTTCCAGCCCCATGCTGGGCTCAGTGCTGACAGCTCAGAGCCTGGAGCCTGCTTCGGATTCTGTGTCTCTGTCGGATTCTCTCTCTGTCCCTCCTCTGCTCCAACTTTGTGTATCTTTCTCTCAAAAATAAATACACATTAAAAAAAACTTTCAAAAAAAAAAAAATTCCATTCCAAAAGAAAAAACAAGATGAACGAGGACCACCAATTAAGTCAGTTGGAAGCACCTGCCTTCCCTTTATTCCCGCAGCTCCCGTGGCCTGTCTCATGCCAGCTGGGCTTCTTTGTGGTCATTACTTACCAAGGTCACCATCTGTTCTGCAAAGAACTCAGAACAAACTTCAGATATGGCATAGTTTAAAGAATGGGCTTTAATGAAGAAAATGTAAAAGGCCAGGGTCTTCCCACAGAGAAGTGGTTAAGGTCTGGGTGTTCTGCTTGACACATAATATGGGATAATCAGACTGTTCTGGTACCAGGCCTTCTGGATTTGAGATGCCAACGGATCATGCAGCTGTCTGGGAAAACCAAACACTGCCCAGAACCTCATGATCTCAGGATCTGTGGAAAGTGAAAGCCTTTCCCATCCTGTGGGAAACTGAGTATGGGTGCAGATTTCTCCATCCGTCTTCTACCTGAAAGTTCTTTTTCTACTGCCAGTGTGTGTGTATTCAACAGTTGGCCACAGGGTGCCTGACGCTTGACTTCAGCTCAGGTTATGATCTCACAGCTTGTGAGACCAAGCACCATGTCAGGCTCTGTGCTGACAGCATGGAGCTTACTTGGGACTCTCTCCCCCTTCTCTCTACCCCTCCCCACACAGAGGTGTGTGTATGTCTGCTCTCTCACACAAAATAAAAAAACCTTAAAAAAAAAAAAAAGGCAGCCACAATTCAACCACCACTTACTAACATCTAAGTAGAGTTCACAATGGACACTAATATAAATCCTGCCTTTAAGAAGCTTCCAGTCTAGCAGAACTGGTACCAATTAACTACTTCTTATCCAATCTGAGAAAAGCCCTTAGATGCAGATTAAGCCCAATGGGTGATGAGATGAGGAATAAATTATTTTCAGGTTTTTGGTGAGAAAAAAAAGTGGGCCAGAGAAGGCTTTGCAGTGTGAGTAACTACAGAATTTAACATGTAAAGATGAGGAGGTTTTCCCAAAACTAGCATGTACAAAAGCAAAAATATACAATGAGTATTTGCTGAAATCAGTGTACAATTTTATAATGTGGTATGAATTATACAAGTGTTTTAAAAGCAGTTACTGCTTTGGTACTACATCTGTTTTTCTCCTTCCACAAAACATCCTCTCTTTCACGCATGATCATCAGAGTTCGCCTTTCAGACTTGGTCGTATTTTCATCTGCCAACTCACAACACGACTAACGTGAGAGGCAGTACAGTGCAGCATGAAGAAGACTGGCTCTGGAGACAAAGTGTCAGGAACCAAATTCCAGTTCCTCCACTTACGAGTTCAGTCAAGTTAACCATGTTGTGCCGTGATTCCTTCATCTGAAATTTGTAAATTCAACAAATATTTACAGATTATCTGCGCTGTCCCCAAGTGTCTTGGGATGATCAGCGAACAAAACAAACCAACGTCTCCCCGCTTCTGTGGTGCTTACGCTCCAGAGGGAAGGCAGCCAAATGTAGTATGTGAATTCAATCACATGTTAGAAGAGAAAAGGTTTGGGAGAAACAGAGTCAGGACAAGGGGAGCAGAAGTGCGGTGGGTACTACAATTTTAAATATGGAGGTCAGGGTAGGCTTCAATGAGAAAACATTTAAGCAATCACTTGCAGGAAGTGAGGGAATGAAAAATGAAGAAATGAGGAAAAGCACGTTCCAGGCAGAGGAGTAACCAATGCAAAGGCCTAAGGGCAGAAATACATCCAGTATGTTCCAGGAGGCCAGTAGAGCCAGATCCCCGGGAGTAAGAGGGAGAACAGATGAACAGGAGATTTGAAAGGTGAGCTGGAGTGGGACAGGCAAGCAGGCCAGGCAGCTCTATGTAGGGCGCTCAGGACCTCGACTTAAACTTTCTGTGTGATATGAGCTACCAGAGGACTTAAAAAAGAGCAAGTGTCATGACCTGACTTAGATATTAAAACCCTATCTTTGGCGGCTGTGCTGAGGCTGCTGTGGAGGAGACGACAGTAGAAACCTGGAGGCTATTACACGGTCCAAACAAACAAACACACAAACAAGAAGCCTGCGATCCAGACCAGCAGCAGGAGTGGAGGAGTGACAGGACGTGTGGTACCCGTAGAAGGTGGAGCTGCCACAATTCCCTAAGAGTCAAAGATGGACCCCAAGTTTTCTGGTCTGAGCAACCAGCAAGAGTGAATTTTATCACCTAAACTGGGAGAGATAACATGTGGGAAGCATTTGGGTGTGAAGATTAGAAGTTCAGCTTGGTTTAAGTTCGAGATCTCTAATCAACATCCAGAATGGAGATGCTGACAAAGCAGCTGGAGATATGAGGTTGTGAGCAAGAAACACGAATTTGGGAGTCATGTGCAGATGATATGTAAAGCTATGGGAACACAGATCACCAAGGCAGAAAACTTAGGAAAGAGGAAAAACCAGGATGAGAACATAACATATATACTAGTATCTACTTCATAAAGTTGTCTGAATATTAACTGGGTTCGTAGCAGTGCTGTAAAATGGTATATACGTGGGATGTACAAATAAACACTACACGATAATATTGCTGTTCTCTCTGGAAAATGTCAGACCCACTTCCGGAGACAGATTTCATTTTGAAATCCCAATCCTCAGTTTCCTCATCTGTACCCTAGAGTAAATGCCTACTCTTTGTTATTGTGGTGAGATGTACAGGAACTAATAAAGGCAACATAGTCCATAAACATTTTCCTCTAAATTCCAAATATGTACTTATAAATCAAATGTAGATATAATTCAGAACCATTTACCCTTTACAGTTCTTATCAGAAATGGTCGTACTTTCAGGATAGCCCACCAACGGTACAAAATATCATGATTTGTTATTATTGTTGAATTGCCATAATAATTTTACAGTCCAATTCTCACTCTTTGGAAAAGGAGGTCATGAGGCATAGAGAAAAGACCAAATACTTCGTATATTATCATACACTTTCATCTTATTCAACCTCCCCATCTCTATGAGGTAGACTTATTTGTCCTTACTGCACAAATGAAGAAATCAAAGCCCAGTCCAGACAAGTTAAAAAATTTAGTTACTTCTCAAGACTACACAGATCAGTGACAGAGTGAGACTGGCCAGAAGCCAAGTCCGCCTAACTCAAGGGCAGAGCACTATCATGCTGTCTTGATGGTCGCTTCCCATTCAGCTCCTAGGCTCCTCCTGGGAGATGTCCTTAGTGTTTCCACAGGGCCTTGCGTTCGCCTCTGTCAGGATATGTGTTTGTTTTTACCCTTTATCTATCCACGTCCTCACCTCACTGGACTAAAACACAGAAGGCTCTTTCTGCTTCTATCTTAGACCATGATGAAAGAGCACCTAAATGATACTAAGGAGAAAAACAGGGAATCCAGACTTTTTAAAACTAATTGCTTATGCCTAATGTAAGTCCATTTATATACTGAAAAGCGAACATAAAAAGAGAATAAAATTTCATTGACAATAATTCCCAGTCATGACTGCACAAACCAAGGTACCTGAACTTCTCCATGTCTCCTCTTTTCAAATGCCAGCCTCTCTTTATCAGCCCTCTGTTCCCACTGCAGCTTTTCCAGTTGCTGGTTCATTATAGCCACTTTCTTTCTTACTTGTTCCTTAAGTTCTTTATAATGATCCAGCTGCGTAAGGAGTATTAAATTATTAAACTCACGTAAGAAACAGGAGAGGAAATTTCTATGTGATATCCTTTGACTAGAAGATAGTGTTATCAGTTTTAAATTAATTAGATCATAATTGGATATCTTCTCCAGGTAAGATAATGTGAACATAAAATGAACCTTTTATTATTTAAACCTGCTCAGATAGACAGATAAGGTATTCAAAACCAACTCTATAAAAGTCTCTGCAAGAAAAACTTAAAGAGAAAGGGGATTTAAAAAAAAGAGAGAAAGGGTATAGAACTTATCAACAGTCCAAAAGCAAGAGGAGTTCAGATAAAAATCAAGTATTTATAGAGTTATTTTGGTATGTATATACACACACACACACACATATATATAGTCACGTAAAATTATCATAAATGAATGAAAGACAAATGATAAAAAGTCAGTTGGGAGAATGAAAACTGAATTAAAAATTATGGGAGATCTACCAATTTGTTATAATTATTTTTTTCAAATTAGTTATACCAAATTGCATATTAATTCACCACCACATTTAAACCACCTCAATCAACTTCCCTCCTGCCTATTAAGTGGTCATGTTTCTTCAAAGCCACTTATATCTGATTTTTAAGTTTTTATAATATTCATAAAGAAAAAATGATTACCTTAAAAATGTAAGAATATTACCTAATTTTTATTACCAAATGATACCATTTTGTCTTGTTGAAGTATTTTCTATGACTTCAATTAACTCATAAAGGTTATAATACCATCTAATCTTATAAAGTAAAAATGGCCTAAAGATTAAATTTAGATTCTGCACATAGGCTGAAAAATTTCAATCCCCATAATTGAGATGAGGATTGTCTGAGTTCAATCTCTTAAAATATCAGAGAGGATATCCTTTAAATTGTTTCTAAGAAGCTGAAATAACAAAAAGTTTTCTCATATGTTGACTCGTTCACCTGACTGGCTTCTAGTTCAATGTCTCGCCCTTTGAGTAAGATTTCTTCCTCAACCTGCTTTTCAAAACTTCTCCATGCACCATCTAAATCACCCAGCTCTGTCTCCAGGGCTTTTATGTCATCTTCCTGTTTAGAACATTGTTTTTCACTGTCCTTTATTGATTTCTTAGCCACATCTAATTTCTTGAGGTGGTGAGAAGTATTTTCTTTGGCTTTAATGTACTGAGGCCTTTTCTGATTTAAAAGTGCTTCAAGAGATCTAAAAAGAAAATAAAGTTTGCTTTAAAGTAAATTAAAATATACCATCTAAAGGAAGGAAATTCTTTTGATCAAATCACACATTTAAAAATAAATTTTAAAAATTTACTTTCAGAGACTATAAGCAGATCAGTGATTTCCAGAGGGGGGAGGGTACCGAATAGGTGTGACACAGGGGAAATTTTTGAGTGGAAAAGATACTCTAATGGTGGATACAGGATATCATACATTTGTGAAAACCTATAGAACTTTACGGCACCAAAAGTGAACCTTAATGTCATGTATGCAAATTAAAAAAATCACTCAGGCGGCCAAGGGATCCTAGTTGGAGTACAGACTGTGACCTAAGAATCTACTGTATTACCAACGTATGCAATCACCTTCCTGAAAGGGACTGGGAGGAAAGGTGCTAACCTAAGAAACACTGAAAGTGAGCCAAGTCTACAAAACTAAAAGCAAGAGGACCTATACATACGGCACTGGACTCTAGCTGCTACCGCTGCTCCCATGAGGCTCTGGGTTCACAACGGTGGTACTGCCATAGGTTACTGGAACTGAAAATGACTGCCCACCACGGAAGCCAGGTCGCTCACTGTTGCCATAGGAGGTTATGGGCAAGCAAGAGAAGGTCAAGATCAACAGTGACGGCAGCTCATACTGTGATGTATTAGACAGATGCTATGTCATATAACATACATATAGATATTCCTAATGTGGAGAGTCACATTTTACCCCTGTGGCCTTCCTCTTCAAAATCTATAAACCTTGACTAATTATGAGAAAACAATCAGACAAATCCAAATTAAGAGACATTCTACAAAAAAAACCTGACCAATATGCCTCAAAATGATCGAGGTCATCAAAAAAAAGAAAGGCTGAGAAACTGTCACAGCCAAGAGGAGCCTAAGAACATGGTAACAAATGTAATGTGGTGTCCTGGATCAGAAACCAGGGAGAGGAGAGAAAATAGGAATGAACCATGGACTTTAGTTAATAGTAGTGTGCGAACACTGGTTCACTAATTATGAAACACGTATCATATTAATGTTAGAAGTAGGAGAGGGGCGCCTGGGTGGCCTAGTCGGTTAAGCATCCGACTTTCGCTTGGGTCATGATCTCACGGTTCGTGGGTTCGAGCCCCGCGTCGGGCTCTGTGCTGACTGCCAGCTCAGAGCCTGGAGCCTGTTTCAGAGTCTGTGATTCCCTCTCTCTCTGACCCTCCCCTGCTCACACTGTCTCTCTCTCTCTCCTAGAAATAAATAAAAATATCTAAAAAAAAAAAAAAAAAAAGAAGTAGGAGAAACTGTGGGGAATATGGGAACTCTTACTACCTTTGTAATTTTTCTGTATATCTAAAAGTATTCCAAAGGAAAAAATTTATTCAAAAAATCAACTTTAAAAATGTCACTTTTATTTTTATTTTTTATCAATGTACATAAAATCTAACTGTTAATAACTAATTTTTAAAACTTACTTTAACTCTTTTTCTGTTTGTTGTAGTTGTCTATTTAGCATTCCATGTTCCTTTTTCTTGGCTTTAACTATGTTTTCATGACGAGAAAGAGACTCTTTTGCGACACTCAAATTCTTGTTCACATGCTCTAACTCAGTTTTCAGAAAACGAATTTTCCTCTCATTGTGATATAGTTGGAAAAGCTTTAATTGTATCTTGTTTATTTTCAGTTCTTCAAGGAGACTCTGGTAACGTTCTGCCTATAAAACAGTACAATTCAACAATAGTTAAAAGGGAATATGTTAAAGTTGACCTTTCGTAAACTCAGCAAGAGTACCAAGAAATGATCTCTAAGGAATCAAATTATTTATTATTCACAAGTTATTTAATTTATGAAATAAATTAGTTATGTCAGTAACAAAAAGTACTCTTGTGAAAAGCAGCATTATTTGGAGAAGGTTACTAGATAGACTTCTCCAAAAAACCAGGAAACCAGACTTTATTCTCATTATCTCAGCGATCCAGTGGTAGGAACAATGAAGTGGCACCTGCCAACCTGGGTCCTCGTCCCATTTCTGTTTGGACCTCAGAGTATGGCAAGTCCATTACCATTTTTTTTTAAGTTTCTATTTATTTCTTTTGCGAGAGCACGCACATGCATTTGGGAGGGGCAGGGAGGGAGAGGATAGGAGAGGGGCAGGGAGAGAGAAAGAGAGAGAGAGAGAGAGAGAGAGAGAGAGAATCCCAAGCAGGCTCTGCACTGTCAGTGCTTAGCCTAACGTAGGGCTCAATCTCACAAACTGTGAGATCATGACACGAGCCAAAATCAAGAGTTGGTCACTTAACCAAATGAGTCACCCAGGCACCCCACCATTAACATTTCTGGTATCAGCTTCCTCATTTGTAAACTGAAAAAAGTTAAATGACTTACAGGGTCCCTAGCAACTTTAAATCCAAGAATTCCAGGTAAAACTCCTGCTATAAGATCTAATTTTTATATTTATAGAACAGGAATATTAAACTTCTAAAGTATATGTAAAATGGAAGAATTTCCTCAACATTTGTACTATTAATAAAAGTAATAAAGAAATGGGCTGCCTTGAGAGAAAAGCTCCTAATCAATGAGGTTTTCCACGTAACAGGTAAAGAGCCATTTCCCATGACATTGTAATAAACGGGAAATTCAACAATTCTAACTGTCCTCAAAATGTTTAATGTTCTGCAACTCTACTTTCTGAAAGCTGCTTCAGTATATTATGAAAACCACAGTTTGACGTTCACCAATACCACCCCTTTCCACTAATGAAGCCAAGGACATATACACACATGTGAAAATATGAAGAAACGAACATCACAGTGAAAAACGCATCCACCTTTCATTTATTTCCTCAAATATTATTGACTGCCTAATATGTGGCAGCTCCTTGTTGCTGGGACTATAGTAGGGAAGAAGATGGAAAAAATCTCTGCTCTTATAAGCTTATAATCTAGTTGTTCTAATGGAGGGGGGGAGGAATCAGAGATTAAACAAGCAAAAAAAATAATAAACAAGATAATTTCATACAGCAATAGATGTTACGAAAGAAACGACAGGGTAATATAATCGTCCCAGGGAGGGGATGCCAACATAGAGTGGGGGTGTGGATAGCAAATGCCTGCCTGAGAAGATGGCAATGAAAGAAGAGAGTATTGGTCATGAAGAAATTCAGGCATACAGCTATCCAGATAGAGGAAACAGCAAAAGCTCTGAGCTAGAAGTGAGCGCGGTATGTTCAATAAATAGTAAAGGCCAGTGTGGTGGGAGAGTAGAGAAAACCAAAGCTTGAGAGGTGGGTGAGGGGCTAGGTCAGCAGGCTGGACAGGGACACCAGTGGGAAGTACTGCACCGATAGAGGGTTTGTGCAAGAGAAAGACAGAATTTGGGGTGCCTGGGTGGTTCAGTCCATGGAGCGTCCAACTCTTTTTTTTTTTTTTAATTTTTTTTTTTAATGTTTTATTTATTTCTAGGAGAGAGAGAGAGACAGCGTGAGCAGGGGAGAGTCAGAGAGAGAGGGAGTCACAGGCTGAAACAGGCTCCAAGCTCCGAGCTGGCAGTCAGCACACAGCCCAACGCGGGGCTCGAACCCACGAACCGCGAGATCATGACCCAAACGAAAGTCAGACGCTTAACTGACTAAGCCACCCAGGCGCCCCTGGAGCGTCCAACTCTTAATTTTGGCTCAGATCATGATATCACAGTTCAGGGATTTGAGCCCCACTTCGGGCTCTGCACTGACAGTGGGAAGCCTGCTTGGTATTCTCTCTCTGCCTCCCCCCGACTCATTCTCTTCCTCTCAAAAGGAAAAAAGGGAGAAAGAATCTGATTTGTATTTGACAAAGATCATTCTAATTTTTTTTTAACGTTTATTTTTGAGAGAGAGAAAGACACACATGAGTGTGAGCAGGGGAGGGGCAGAAAGAGAGGGAGACCTAGAATCCAAAGCAGGCTCCAAGCTGTCTGCACAGAAACCCACGTGGGGCTTGAACCCACAAACTATGAGATCATGACCTGAGCCAAAGTTGAACGCTTAACCGACTGAGCCACCCAGACAAAGATCGCTCTAAACATAAAGAACTATCCACCATAAATTAGGTACTGTATGAGGTACTGTAAAGCGCACCATGAAATACCACAGAACAGCATATGCAAAGCATGTCTATGGCCTCCTAGAGGTTCCCAATATCCTTTTAGGGAGACCCGAAAAGTCAAAACTCTTTCCATAATAATAATAAGACTTCATTTGCCTTTTTCATTGTGCTGACACTTACACTGATGGTGCGAAAGCTGATGGTGGGTAAAGCTGCTAGGCCCTGACATAAATAAGATTTAATATAGGAAGAGACAGGAGAATTCATCGGTCTCCCATTAGGCCATATATTAAGGAGATTATAAATATGTAAAACAATGTCACCCTTCTAGTTAGTTTTACAAAATGCAGTTATCTTTCATAAAAATGTTATTTATGTTAATGTGTAATGCTTCTTATTGCTGCTTTTACATTGGTCATAATGTATTTTTTAAATTTCTCAGTTTTAATTTCAAATACAATAAATATTGGTAGAAATGACCCACATTAACAGAAGCTCTTTGGGGACCTCAATAATTTAAAAAAGTGTAAGAGGACAAGACCCAAAAGTCGAAAGCCTGTGCTATGTAAGATATACACCCCTCAAGCTAATTTTTAGTTGGTAAAACCCGGTATTTTTCAGGTTAGTACTGCCTATTTAGGAAAAAACAAAAACAGAACAGTAGAAACCACATCAAAAAGCTTATTTTTAATGAATAGTGGGCTTTGTCTTATATTATTTAAAAAATTTTTTGGTAACCCGAAGCCAGTGTGTAGTAATGCTTTCAGACAGAAAATCTTTGTATCCAACTCTTACTGGTTCATCTTCGAGACACCTTACCTCTTCTTTCTCTAATTTTGCATGTTTGCGCTCTGCAGCCACATTTTTTTTCTTATTAAAATTAAACTGTGCATCCTCTTCAGCTTTCAGTAACTTCCTTTTCTTTTCCTCATATTCTCCTATGAGCTCTCCTGATGTGCTGATTTCCTCAAAAAACTGGGTTCTTTCTTTGGGTTTTTTCATTGAAATGGACTCTACAGCTCCCTTTTAAAAACAGTAAAGCACATCAACATAAAATATATGGATGCTTTTTCAAAATCATGAACCAAGTAGACTAGTACAGCCCCTTACCTGAAAAACGAGACAATTCCGTGCTTTGACTATGATGCCTATCTTTTCCAACTCAGCTACATAAGCAGAACGACTCACCGGATTATCACCAAAATGAAATTCTGAGCATCCCCCTAAGAGAATAAAACTGTTATTAGAACTATAAATACTAGGGGCGCCTGGGTGGCTCAGTCAGTTGGGCGTCCAACTTCAGCTCAGGTCATGATCTCACAGTTCGTGGGTTTGAGCCCTGTGTCGGGCTCTGTGTTGACTGCCAGCTCAGAGCCTGGAGCCTGTTTCAGATTCTGTACCTCCCTCTCTCTCTGACCCTCCCCTGATCATGCTGTGTGTGTCTCTGTCTCAGAAATAAATAAAATACTAAAAAATTTAAAAAAGAACTATAAATACTAGACATGTAACAACTATTCAAAATATAGTAAAATTATTTTTCTTATTGAAGTGGCCAGTTATGTAAGAACATAGGTGTTATTAATAAATGCATTTAACCAGTCAACAATTATTGAATGTCTACTATAGGCCAAGGAGAATTCTACAGTAGTGAACAAAACAGAGGACAGTCTGGACCTCAAGGAGCTTATACATCCCACAGCGCAGACAAAAAGGAGATATGTAAGTACAGTAAAGATAATGTGAGAAAGTATTAAGTGCTAAGAAGTAAAAGAGAGCTGGGAAGGGGATATGGAAGTTTCTGTGGCAGGGAACAGACATTACAATTTTTTAAATTTATTTTTTAAATGTTTTATTCATTTCTGAGAGAGAGAGAGAGAGAGAGACAGCGTGAGCAGGGGAGGGTCAGAAAGAGAGGGAGATACAGAATCCGAAACAAGCTCCAGGCTCTGAACTAGCTGTCAGCACACAGCCTGACATGGGGCTTAAACCCACGAACTGCAAGATCATGACCTGAGCCGAAGTCATACGCTTAACCAACTGAGCCATCCAGGCGCCCGAAGACATTACAATTTTAAACAGGATAGTATTATGGACTGAATGCTTATGTCCTCTGTCAATTCATACATAGAAATCCTAACCCCCAAAGTGATGGTCTTAGAAGATGGGGCATTTGAGAGGTGATTAATTTGCAACTATGGAACCCTCATAAATGGGATCAGTGGGCTTATAAGAGACCTCACAGTGCTCCCGAGTTCCTTCCACCATATGAGAACCCAATGAGCTGTAAGCAACCCAGAAGACAGCCCCTCATCTGACCATACTGGCAATGTGATCCTGGACTTTCAGCCTCCAGAACAGTGAGAAATAAACTTTCATTGTTTATAAGCTATCTAGTCTGTGGTATTTTGTTATGGCAGCCCAAACAAAGACAGATGGGCTAAGAACAAAACAAAGCTGAGGCACTGCACTTCTGTTCTGAACATATATCACCAAACCACAGTAATCAAAACACTATGGCACTGGCATAAAAACAGACATAGAGACCAATGGAGCAGAATAGAGAGCCCAGGAATACTGCATCAACTTATATGTAGAATCCCAAATAGTTAAACTCATAGAAGCAGAGAACAGAATGGTGGATGCCAGAGGGAGAAAAAATGGGGAGATATTGGTCAAGTATTACAAAGTAAGCTCTAGGCCCAACAGGGGCTCAAACCCACAACCTCAAGATCAAGAGTTGCATGCTCTGCCGACTGAGCCAGCCAGGTACCCCTAAATACATGCAATTTTTTTACCTGTCAATTATACCTCAATAAAAATGAGAAAAATAAATTTACAATTAATTAAATAAGGAGTAGGCTATAGAATCCTTACTGAAACAGAGACTTCTGAGTAAAAACCCAAAGAAAGTGAGAAAATTCACCAATAAATATATCTGGGTGATAAAGTGGTAGAATACTTAAATTACACATTAAGATATAAGTATACAATATAAGTATTTATTTATAAAATAGTATTTATACATTGAAACATTAAGACCATGTTCTAGTGGACCAGAATAAAATATCAAAAACAAAAAACCAAAACCAAGGCATGCCTATATTAGGAAGACTCTGTAACTCTTAACATATAGAAAAGATATTCATAAACAACTCTCAATCTTGCTTCTTCAAGAAACAGGAATTTCATGATTTAAATCACAAAATACAAACTCATATATTTCACTCAAATTGCCACTTAGTGGTAGAACACCATTTTATACAAGCCAAAAATATAGGGCATTCGAGTACCTCAGCTGGTTAAGCATCTGACTCTTAGTTTTGGCTCAGGTCATGATCTCACAATTTGTGAGGCTGAGCCCTGCGCCAGGCTCCTTGCTGACAGCGTGGAGCCTGCTTGGGACTCTCTCTCTCTGCCCCTCCCCTGCTCACATGCGCAGGTATGCTCTCTCTCCAAACTTGGCAAGTATGTGTGTATATATCAACTCATCACTAAGAAAACAGATAAACATACATAAAGAATCTCTTTCATTTTAACCTAATAACCAGTAGAAAAATGCTCTTTGACAGTAGAGAAACTTGAACAACTATGTGTGCTTTAAGAAGAGCCTTAGTGGAGAATCATAGAGGTTCTATTATTTGCTTCTGAAATTTGTCATCCAAGAGAGAGAGAGAAAAAGCAGGTCTCTAGTTTAATAGAAATAATAAATCACACCCTTCAAAAAAATAAAAAACAGGTCATTTGGCTTAACTTCTGAAAAGTCAAAGGACTCATAATCAAGTATGTACAAAAAAAATACCTCGGATAATCCTTGTAAATGTTTTCTCCTCTCCACTTTCCTCCACATACACAATTTTTACACTCGCAGAAGAAGAGACAGGTTTTCCAATATGCGCTCCATGAATGAGTTCTTGAATATTTTTCACTCTTAAATTAGCTATTTTCTCTCCCATTACAAAACTAAGTGCATCCATTACATTAGATTTTCCTGGGAAAGAAAAGAGAGAGAAAAAAGTTATCCCTTAATAATAATTTAAAAACTTTGCCCAGAGCCAAAGAAGCCACCAATGGAAGTGAAATACAGCCAATACACCTGTCTAAATAGTACTGCCTTGTGAGCGAACAGTTTTACATAGATCACTGGGTTCTTCCGTGCAGCTATGGCAGAATTTAAGGATCTTAAGTAAGTGGTTTTAAACTCCAACTCTCTTCCATTATTAAATATTATACTATGGCAAATCATTTAACCTCTCTGAATTTCAGTTATTTCATTTTATGAATATTAACCATCACCTATTTTTAAAAATGGCTAACTATATCCAAGTTACTCCCAAGGACTATAATAAGGTTGCCAGACTATTTGATTGGTAGGAGCTAGTGGTACAGAAAAGTTATAGAGCAAGCCTGAGCCTGCAATCCTTTGAAAGTCCTGCTCACAAGATTGGCTGGTATCTGGGGATTTGTGTTTTAGGAGGGTTTCCACCATTTTCTGATAAGAATGTCTCACTGTGCCTAAAGTGTTTATACAATATGATTTATGCTAGACCCATGTTTTCTTTTTAGGAGTTTTAAATTTGGTAGATTTTGGTTTGTGCTAGACAGAGGGTGCCTAGCTGACCATTCCCCAGAAGAACCCTGGGCACTAAGTCTTTACCTGAGGTTCTCTGGTAGACATATTTCATGTATACTGCTACTACTTACTGCTGGAGGAGTTGCCTGTCCTGTGTGACTCCACTGGGGAGAGGATTCTTAGAACCTTGTGCCTAGTTTCATCAGTTTGTCCCCATGTGCTTCCCCCTGCTGAGTTTGCTCTGTTCCCTTTCACTGTAACACATAACAATCCTGAGTACAACTCTATGCTGAGGTCTGTGAATCCTCCTAGCAAATCATTGAAATGGCGGGGGGGGGGGGGTTAGTCTTGGGGATTCCTGATCCAAAGGCCAAACTGTTATTCCATCATGAGCCCACAGTTTGCTCTAAGACAATTTCCAAGGTGTCATTGCTACTACCATCTCTATCGATCGATCAATCTACCTACCTATCTATCACATTCCTTCCCCCATATCCACAAGTAACTTAAATTTCCAATGCCAGAACAGGGGGAAGATAATACAAAGAAAATACTGTCAGCCAGTGGAAATATGACTTAGTTTTAGAAGTTTATGATCTTGGCCTGAACTTACAACCCTGCGATCAAGAGTTGCATGCTCTATCGACTGAGCCAGCCAGGTGCCCCAGTTAATAATTCTCCTAAAAAGAATTACAGGAGGTTAAAATGTTATAAATTTATTTAGCTAAGTTTCAATTAACTATTGGGTATGAAACATGGCTTCTTGGGTTAACTGACAATCTGCAGATTGAAAGCTATTATAAGCCAGATAGATCAAAGTGAGTACTAACTGAACTGAATTAAGTCTGACTGTAACAGATTTAAAGAAAAACCGGTTTTGGTCAATCCTTATTTAAAATCTGCCTAAAATTGGGGCGCCTGGGTGGCTCAGTCAGTTAAGCGTCCGACTTTGGCTCAGGTCATGATATCACAGTTGTGTCTTGGAGCCCCGTGTCGGCCTCTGTGCTGATAGCTCAGAGTCTGGAGCCTGCTTTGGATTCTGTGTCTCCCTCTATCTCTCTGCCTGTCACCAACTCATGCTCTCTCAAAAATGAATAAACATTAAAAAAACTGCCTAAAATAAACACTTGCTTACTCAAATTAATTTAAGAACAAGACAAAAAAACCTTCCTGCCTAATGAAGGTTATGTTCTATTAAGAGAGACAGAAAACAATTACATACTAGAATAAGTACCATGAGGAAATAAACTGGGTGACAGAATAGAAGGTAACTGGGAGAGACAAGTTCAGATAGGATGGTCAGGAAACATTTATTAAGAGTCTACTTACTAGCCAGTGTAGAGTTAAGACTCATCTGCTGAAAAGAATGAATGGATGGATGGATGGATGGATGAAAAAAACAAGTCAAGTCTGGTAATGGTCAGATAGATGACCTCTGATGTAAACAACTCAAAACCAACATCAGGAAAGTAACAATTCCAGAAGAATTATTTTTTAGGTCATTATCACTTGATGAAGATGGACCAAATACTCAAAGATTTAAAAATTACACGATCACTCTCCCATCTTAAAACCTCAATATTTCCATTCACTTGCTTTCTTACCTAACATGCTAAGTCCCTTTTCATTCCAATTCTGCAGACCCTCCTGATATCCTCCTCCATTTCTTCCTTTCCCATCCTTCTGCCCATTCAAGTCCCTGTTATTTCAGGAGCCCCGTAGCTGTACTCCTCAACCATCACGCTCTTGCTTCCTCAAAGTCACTCATTCATCCCACAGGCATTTACTGAGCACCTATTAACCAGGCTCTCTGCTAAATATTAGGGCTAAAACTAAATAATAGGTAGGATTCTCTTCCAAGGTGCTTACAACAGTGGGTTATAGGACAAATCTGTATTGAACTCCATTTTATGCCAGAGATTCCACATCTGTTTACTCAGTATTTGCAACAATCCAATGAAGTAGGTTTTGTTTCATAAATTAAAAAGTAGAGACTCAAGGTCAAGCAAATCGTAGGTTTTGGAGGTGTCTGAATCCAAAATCTATACTCTTCCCACAAAAAGCAAAGAATTATAATCCACTAGAATAAATTCTAAAATAAAATTAACACACCACACACCTAAGAGAAGCACTAACTACTGGAGGCTCTGAGTAGACTTTAGCAGGAGATGATTTGGGGCTAAGTTTTAAAGGGTAATTAGAAGTTTGGGGAGGGGACAAACCTACCATTCCAGGAAAAGAGAACAGCTTGGTCATAGGTATGGAGAAGTGAGAGAGCATGGTATCATTCCAGTAAAAAAATGGCAAATAGGAGGCACCTGGGGGGCTCAGTCAGTTAAGTGTCTGACTTTGGCTCAGGTCAGGATCTCACGGTTCATGGGTTTGGGCTTCACATCAGGCTCTGTTCTGACAGCTCAGAGCCTGAAGCCTGCAGCCGTTTCTGATTCTGTGTCTCCCTCTCACTCTGCCTTTCCCCTGCTCATGCTCTCTCTCTCTCTCTCTCTGTCTGCCTCTCGGAAATAAGTGTTAAAAAATTTTTTTAATGGCAAATAATTTTATATAGGTGAAGCAGAACTTACCAGGTTGAAAGTGCTAAGAGAGAAATTAAACTTTATGCTGAAGATTACGTAAAGCCACTGGAGGATTTTAGGTATACCAGTGACTTTTTCAGACATGTTTTATCAAGATTTCTCGGACAATAATCTACCAAAAAAAAAAAAATGAGCAAAGGACATAAAAAGGCAATTCAGAGAAAAAGAAATATAAAAGGCCCTTAAACTTATGAAAAGACACTTAAGCTCAGTCATAATAAGAGAATGTAAATTAAAACTGCATTGCCTACCGGTTTTATCATATTGGCAAAAATCCAAAACTTTGAAAACATTCCTTTGGTGAGGCAGAAGAGAAACAGACCCTTTCATTTATTGTTATTGGAATTACAAAATGATACAACCCCTATAAAGGGGAAATTTGGCAATAGCTAATGAGATTATAAATCTGTTCATCTTTTTTACTTGAATTCCAGTATAGTTAACATACATTAATTTCAGGTATAAATTATAGTGATTCAATAGCTCCATATATCGTACCATGCTCATCATGATAAGCATACTCTTAATTCGCTTTACCTATTTCCTCAATCCCCATAACTCACCTCCCTTTGGTAACCATCTGTTTATTCTCTATAGTTAAGAGTCTGTTTCTTGGTTGTTTCTTTTTGTTTTGTTTCTTAAATCCACATATGAAATCATATGGTATTTGTCTCTCTGACTTAACTCACTTAGCATTATACTCTCTAGCGCCATCTAGGTCTTTGCAAATGGCAAGAGTTCATTCCTTTTTTATGGCTGAATAATATTCTACTGTGTGTGTGTGTGTGTGTGTGTGTGTGTGTGTGTGTGTGTGTATATGCATGTATGTGGTGTATATATAGATGTATGTGTGGATACATATATATGTAGAGAGAGGGAGGGAGGGAGAGTGCTTCAACTTGGTGTTGATGACACCTGGGCTGCTTACATCTCTTGGCCACTGTAAAGTAATGCATCTATAAACACAGGGGTGCACATATCCCTTTGAGTTAGTGGGGTTTTTAAAATTTTTTTTAAATGTTTATTTATTTTTGAGACAGAGAGAGAGAGAGAGCAAGCGAGCACAAGCAGGAGAAAGACAGAGAGAGAAGGAGACACAGAATCCGAAGCAGGCTCCAGGCTCTGAGCTGACAGCAGAGAGCCTGATACGGGGCTCGAACCCATTAACTGTGGGATTATGACCTGAGCTGAAGTCGGACACTTAACTGAACCACTCAGGAGCCCCTGAATTCGTGTTTTTGTATTCTTTGAGTAAATACCTAGTAGTGTGATTGCTGGATCATAGGCTAGTTTCGTTTTTAACTTTCTGAGGAATCTCTATACTGTTTTCCACAGTGGCTGCACCAGTTTGCATTCCCACCAACAGTGCACAAGGGTTTCTTTTTCTCTACATCCTGGCCAATATCTGTTGTTTCTTGTGCTTTTGATTTTAGCCACTGTGGCAGGTATGATGTGATATCTCATTGTAGTTTTGATTTGCATTTCCCTGATGATAAGTGGTATGGAAGACCTTTTCATGCGTCTGTTGACCATCTGTATGTGTTCTTTGGAAACCTCTCTCTTCATGTTGTCTGCCCATTTTAATTGGATTATTTGTTTTTTGGGTGTTGAGTTGTATAGCTTCTGTATATATTTTGTATACTAACACTTTATCTAAACCCATTCATTTTTTGAGTCAGCAATTCCACTTCTAAAAATCTATATCCCTGATTTATGTGCACAACTGTACGATGGCAAATACACAATTATGCAATTCATTACAGGTTGTTTCTAACAGAAAAAGACTGGAAATAACTCAAGTGTCCAAAAATTAAAGGAATATCGGAAGTAGCTGTATAACACCTACACAACTGAGAGTTACACAGCAGAAAGAGAACAGAAGAGGATATAGGAAATTTACAAAGTGCATAACCGCATATATAGTAAAAAAATATGAACTTTGATGTCATGAGAAGTGAGGGGTTAGAAATAGCAACACATCCGTATTTGCTTGCATTTGCAAAAAGAAACACTGAAAGACAGTCAAGAAATGAACGGTCATCTTTACAAGGTGAAGAGCAGGACATGGAAACGGAGATGGACACCTGTCTGCTTCTCCTGGTCCATTTTCTACCCTGCATCCTGCCCAGGATCAATAGGATCTCACGCCTTTTAGCTTCTACTTGGATTGGGCAATGGGGAGCCAAGGCAGGAGGGAAGGAAAAGAATGGTATTTATTCCCTTGCTTCTCTCTCTGTGAGGTGGCTTCTAACTATCTGTATCCTTCGATAGGTCACTACCCTTTCAAATTTCCTTCTGGGTTCCTTCTTCTCTAGGCCTTGGGTGGGGACAGATCCATCATGCTAACCTTGCAATTCATTTACAGCCTCCCACACATTTGTAATTACTCCCTTTGTAAACAAATTGTCTTCATTTGAGTGTGTCACCTGCTTCCTGTTAGGACCCTGACAGGAAGAACAGAGCAGAAGCAAGATTTTTGGTGTCTATTTTTCTATATAGTTTTGAGCTTTGAAATATGTGTATGCATTGCCAATTTATTTAAAAAAAAAAACACCAAAATTTAAAAATTCTACAAATGAAGGGTATCTGGGTGGCTCAGTCGGTTAAGCATCCGACTCAGGTCATAATCTCAGGATCATGATATTGAGCCCATTAATATCTTAAGCCTGCTTAAGATTCCCTCTCTCTAAAAAAAAATAAAAAATAAAAATAAAAATTTTATAAATGAAACCAGAAACAAGTAAACCTAAGTGAGTATTAAATTGTGATAACCATATTGAGAAATGGTTTATTTCAAGGGACCTCAGATCACAAAATTCTGACTGTACATTCTTAATGGGATATAGTTCAAGGACCAAAAAGAAGTATAAAAGAATTTTAAATTTCCTTTAGTGTCTTTATTGTTTGTAATGATATTGGCATCGGTAGTTTTAAGATCGTTTTCTCTATGTTATAGATTAAAGCAAATAAGTATATTAGTGATGTTAGGAACTACGATTTTCAAAGTAAGAAAAAATATTTGCAATTACAAGAATCAAGGCATAGTGAAAACATAGTTATGTTAATGCTGAATGAAAGGCACCCGATTAGTTCAGTGGGTTAAGTGTCCAACTCTTGATTTCAGCTCAGGTCATAATCTCATGGTTTGTGGGTTCAAACCCCACATTAGGCTCTGCATTGTGAGCACAGAGATTCTCTGCTTGGGATTCTCTGTCCCCCTCTTTTTCTGCCCCTCCCCTACTCACACACAAGTATGTGCACCCATGTTCTCTCTTCCAAAATAAGCTAAAACAAAAACAAAAACAAAAAAACCTCAGTTTTGTAAACCTTCATGAAATGCTGATTCAGTCAAAATTATTATTTGGCATTAAAACCATTTGGGTAGCATACACAGTAATTTCTGACATCAGCTGTAGCAATATTTTCTAGATAGGTCCCCTAAAACAAGGGGAAAAAAAGCAAAAATAAACCGGAACTACATCAAAATAAAAAGCTCTGCACAGCAAAGAAAACAGTAAAACTCAAAGACAACCTACAGAGATCTTTGCATGTGAGATCTTTGCAAATGACATAGTCAATAAAGGATTACTATCTAAACTATATAAAGAAGTTATACAACTCAACACCCAAAATACAAATAATCCAGTTAATAATGGGCAGACAACATGAACAGACATTTCTCCAAAGAACACATATAGATGGCCTACAGACACATGAAAAGATCTTCCACATCACTCCTCATTGAGGAAATGCAAATCAAAAGTACAATGAGGTATCACCTCACACCTGCCATTATGTTTAAAATCAAAACACAAGAAACAGGTGTTGGTGAGGATGTGGAGAAAAAGAAACACATGTGCACTGTTGGTGGGAATACAAACTGGTGTAGCTACTCTGAAAACCAGTATGGAGGTTCCTCAAAAAATTTAAAACAGAACTACCCTACAATCCAATAATCACACTACTGGGTATTTACCCAAAGAATACAAAAACACAAATTCAAAAGGATACATGTACTCCTATATTTATAGATGCATATTTACACTGGCCAAGACATGTAAGAGTAGTCATAAAAAGGAATGAAATCTTGTCATTTGCAACAATGTGGATGGAGCTAGAGAGCACAATGCTAAGTGGAACAAATCAGAGAATGACAAATACCATATGATTTCACTCATGTGGGATTTAAGAAACAAAGGAAAAAGAGAGAGAGAGAGACAAACCAAGAAATACTTAGAGAAGAAATACGGTTACCAGAGGATAGAGGTGGGGGGATGGATGAAACAGGTGACGGGGAATAAAGGGGATTAAAGAGTATATACTTACCATGATGAATGCTGAGTAATATATAGAATTTTTTGATCACTGTGTTGTATACTTAAACTTCTATAACACTGTATGCTAACTATTCTGGAATTAAAATTTAAAACTTAATAAAATTTAAAAAACACACTTGTATAACTGGTTGACAAAGAACATTTTTGTATTATGTCACAGTAACACTAGTAACACTAGCAGACTAGTTGGAAGGGAAAAACTAATTGTATAATGTAGTGATCACTGTCACCATCCTGATCCTAAAATGTCAATCTTAGCATCACTAGTGGTAAAACAAATAGATATTATGTGATGTAATACAATGTGAATTACACAACATCACCTATAATGGAATCCAACCAAAACTGTTTAATTTGAACCCATCAGCCTTTCATGTACTGAATTTTTTCAAATGTTTTTTCCTCATCTATCAAGAAATAGAATGGATCTTCTGGTGGAAACAAATGAAGATTACTGAGGTGTGACACATGGATTAAAGCAGGGGAAGACCAAAGACTGGGAACTCAGCTAAAAGATTACTGCACTAAACCAAGGAAGAAATGAGAGCCTGAAACACTGACAGTAGTGGCAACAGAGGGAAGATAACAGGTTATGAAGGAGGTAAAACTGGCCCAGACTGGTAATGTTCTGGGTGTGACAGGGAAAATTTATTTAAAGATGAAAGAGAATTCATTTAAGTGGCAGCCATATGAAACTCTGCGAGTAAAGCGTTCTAAGTCCAAGGAACAGCATATGCTAAAACTCTGAAATGGAAATAAGATTAGTCTGCGTAAGGAGGGCAAAAAAGAAAAGCGATCTGACCAAAGCATAGTAAATACAGGAAAAAAGAATATTAGGGAAGAGAAATACACAGAGGCCAGATCATAAAGGGGTTTGTGGATCATGGTAGGAAATACTAGATTTTTTTCCAAGTGTGGGGGAAAGCCATTCGAGAGTTTTAAATGAGGCAGTGCTCTGATTTATAGATTTCCTTTGTTTGTGTGTTAACCACTCACTCTGGGTGCTGTGAAAATGAATTGCAGACAGACAAGAAAGCAAGCAGAGGGATGTGTTAGGAGGTTAGAGCAATAGTCCAAATGAGAGCTCTAGCAGCTTTGACTGTGAGAGTGGCAAAAAAAAAAAAAAAAAAAAAAAAAAGGCAAGAAACAACTGGATTCAGGATGTATTTCAGAGGTAGAGTTATTAGGATTTATAGAAGATTAGATGAGGGAAGTGGGGTGTAGGAGGAGGAATAAAGAATGACTCTGGGTTTCTGGTCCAATTGCGTCCCTTACCAAGCAGGTAAGACCTAGGAAGGAATAGGTTTGTCTCATGGAAGTGGGGGAGAGGAAATTTGCTACTCTTTCTGATTATAGTATTTGTTTTTTAAAGACTGTATTTGTAAGTAATTTCTATGCCCAACATGGGGCTTGAACTTGACTGAGCCAGCTAGGTGCCCCTAATTATAGCATTTTATAGGTCTACTAAGAATAGCAAAAAAAAAAAAAAAGCTGAATATTATAGGCTAGATATATACTTTTGGAAGTCAGTTACATAAGGATGGTATTTGAAGCTATGAAACTGAATAAGATCATGTGGGAAAAGAATATAGGGAAGAGACAAAGTACCTATTTCCACGGGGCGGGGAGGACTCTAGAGAGCCAGGGGAGAATCAGCCAATAGCTGAGGCATGCCAGTGAAACAGGAGGAAACCTAGTTGGTGTACAAAGTCAAAAGAGCAAAGTGACTCAAGGAGGGATGAAATGTGATCACCATGCTACCTAGACAGCAAACCTTCCTTTGACTAACTCTTTAAAGACACCCCTAGTATTTCCTATTTCTCTCCTGTTTCTATATTTCTCCTTAATACTTAATACCTTAACATTCTATATGCTTTTCTTATTGAGTTTGTCGTCTGTCTCTCAGCCTTCGAATGTAACTTCTATATGGGAAGGGATTTTTGTCCTGTTTGTTCTCTGAGGAGAATAGTACATGCCACATAGTAGGCATTCAATTATTTTTAAATGAATGAAATACCACTGATAAATCACAGGTGATGAGGACAGGAAATTGGCCACTGACTCGTATAAGATGTAGGTCAACAGTGACATAGAGAAATCATTTCAGTGGAGCCTGGGACTGAACACTGAATCAAGAGCATTGAGAATGGCTCAAAGAGTTTCACTGTATTGATAAACTGGGGCAATAGCCTAAAGAGACAGTGATGTTCAAAGGATTTTCCCCCAAGCATTTCATCATAAAATTTTTCTTTTTATTTTCAGAGAGAGAAAGAGAGTGTGCAAGTGGGGGAGGAGGCCAGAGGGGGAGAGAGAATCCCAAGCAGGCTCCATGCTCCATGCTGAGCCCTAAGTGCAACCCCACTACAGTGAGATCATGACCTGAACCAAAATCAAGAGTCAGATGCTTAACCGACTGAGCCACCCAGGAAACCCTAAAAAATTTTCAAATATACAAGAAAGGTGAAAGAATTTCATAGTAAACACCCATATATTTACCACTAAATTCTACAATTAACATTGTACTATACTTCCTTTTCATACAGCTATCTACCCTCTATGAGAGTGGTAATAAGGCATGTATTAATACCCAATTAGGGTATTAATTACCCTATAAGGGAGAAAGATAAAATCCAATGAGAAAGATATACAGAATAAAAGGGGGCGGGATTTAAAACAGATGTGGAGAGGACTCAGGTACGCTTGTAGTACTTCCCTGCTAAATACACTTCAAAGTCTACCATTTTTTCCGTAAAGTTAAATTTATCACCCTGGCAAGGACTTACCCAATAGGACTCTGATGTTCTATCCCACAGCTCCCTGCACAGGCACTACATTCCTGCCAATTTGGACTATTAGCTGTTTCACCGACTGAGTTTCCCAAACCCTGGAAAAATACTCTTTACTCTTTGAGCCAGCTCAAATGATAATTCCTCTAGAAAATCTTCCCTAATCATCTCTTCTTGTCTGTACCTCCCCAAACCAGATCTAGTGTTTTCCTTGTTTAAAGTTACATAAACAGTGTTATTCGGCCTCCTATTTCAATTACTGTATTTTGTTATGCTCCCTATACCTTGGGAGCAGAAGCTCTTAGAATACATACCTCCTTTTGCTTCTAACACTATGTATTTGTAAAAACTATTTGCTAAATTTGAGTGGAAAACATCAAGGTTAAAATCAAAGATGAAATGTTTCCCATTACCATAAAAAGCCAACATTAGATTTACTAAAAACAAACGAGAACATGTCAAATTTTGACAGGTGGCAACAACAGGAAATTATTGCAAAAAGTATGACTAACCAGCAATAAATTGAAGTTTAAGAGAAAATGAATATAACAGAAAATTATCAGTTGGCTTAGAAAATCTACCTAAATGTGCCAGTAATTCTTTCAGATTATTTATTAAAAGAAGTGTTCAAAAATATGAATGAAATGCCACTTATTAAATTTGTCTTGGGAATTATCCTGAGTTTTAGCCTCTGTATAGAAGAAGAATGTGAACAGCTCATGCAAAATTCACCAAAAAGTAAACCAGAAATCTTTGTTGTAGAGAGATTATATTAAAGGCAATGCTGCAATAATCCATGACTGGCTTCCTATGGTTCTAAGCAAAGTCTCTCGGTTACCAGCGATTCTCAAGAGGGAGCCTCCAGGGCATGGGGACAAGAGGAATTTGTGGAGGCATTTTCACAATAACCTTAAGATTTGTTTTTAATCAGAATATGTATTGTTGAATTACGATAAGAAATCAGATCATTTTGAAACTTATGTTTGGCACTAGTTTTAAAAAGTTCAAAACAACATTTCAACAGGATCTTGAATGGCAATGGGCAAGTCGTTCAGGCTGACTGTAGTATTTTATATAAATACTCATTCAAAACATTACACTGTTGTAAGTACAAAATATAATTGAGCAACCCTTCACATAATCACCAGTTAAAAGGTGAAAATCAACTGATGGTGGGCCTAGTAAGGTGATAAATGAGTGAAGATTAGGGTAGGAATGCAAGGAATGTTTGTAATAATTATCTTTTCAGTGTCTTTTTGATAACAGAATAAGTGTGAATGAGGTAATATATTACACAGAAGAGGCAAGGAAATCCTCAATTATGTGCCCATTTCCAAGCTCACGTGTTCTTTCACATATACTAAGTGCAAAGAAAACATTAAACAGTAGTTATTTTTATAAAGTAACAGAAATTTCACCACAGTTCCATAATAATTATACTCCAGATTTGGAGTGCCAGGAAAACACATACTTCCGTTTCCTACTCAAGGTCTGTCAAATAAGTTACTTTATTCAGGCAAACATCATCTTTCAACCCAAGAACGGTTTCTGGGCTCAGAAAGGAAATCTGGACTGAGAGAGCCAAAAGAAGACTCCAGAGTTAGGAAAAAGCTCAAAGTAACCATCATTTCCGGCCCTCCACAGGCTGGCCAGGCCCCAACTCAAGTCCAGACTCCCCACTTACTGGACAATCTTGGAAAGTCATCTGGCCCCTCTGAACCTGTTTCCTAAACCGTAAAATGGGATACTACCCATTTGTGAGGGTTAAACAGAAACAGGGGTGCCAGGAACTTAGTAAAACTCCATGAACGCCATCATTATTACAGTGCTCCTGTATACAAAGTTCCTTGAATCCAAATTGTTGTGCGGGCTCCTCAGAACCAACGATTTCCTCCAGATCTCACTGTCGATCTTTGGATGCGGAAGGGAAGGGCATGGAGAGGAGCAGTGTAGAGTCACACGGTCGTTCACGTCAAGCAATGACACTGCAGCCCTGACCAGACAGCGCCCAGACCAGCATCAGCGGGTGACACAGTCAGAACTTAGAACCACAGAAACCAAGAGGACTGCAAAGGCCAGGACTGATCACATCCCTTTAAAAAGAGAGGACGTGGGGGGCACCTGAGGGGTGCAGTCAGGTAAGCCTCTGACTCTTGATTTCCACTCAGACAGCGATCTCACCATCATGAGGTTAAGCCTTGCTGGGAATGCAAGCTGAGCCTGAAGCCTGCGCAAGAGTCTCTCCCTCCCTCGCCCTGTTTCCCTCCCCCTCTTGGGCACGGGAGCCTGCTCGCTCTCTCTAGATGTCTTGATCAATAGAAAAAAAAAAAAAAAGGAAGGGTGAAGGATGCCTGGGTGGCTCAGTCGGTTAAGCGGCTGACTTCCCCTCAGGTCATGATCTCATGGTTCCTGTGTTCGAGTCCTGTGTCGGGCTCTGTGCTGACAGCTCGGAGCCTGGAGCTGCTTCAGATTCTGTGTCTCCCTCTCTCTCTGCCCCTCCCCTGCTCACATTCTGTCTCTCTTTCAAAAATTAAAAAAAAAAAGAGGATTTTTGCAGCAAAGCGCCAGTCTCCCCAGGCACTGACCCCTCTACGACAACCTCCACGCGCAGGCTCTGCGGGGTTGACCTCAGGAAGGAACTTCACTGCTCGAACGTAAAAGAGCAGGAAGCTCTGAGCAGGGACCCCGACTGAGGCCTCGCGTCCACAGTGACTTCAGGACGAGCTGGTTACCTTCCCACCTCCCGCCCTTCCCCGTTGTGTGCTGTGTGCTTTGCGCCACGTGGAAGAGACCACATCCAACAGGTGGCGAAAGGTCCCTGAGTTTGGGATCCCGAACCTGCTCCATGGCGACCTTGCTTTAGGGCTGGACACAGCGGGCACTGAGCAGACGCAACTCGCGCGCGCGCCTTCCCAGCTGCTCGGGACAGGCGGGGGCGCTGGGAGGGCCGGGGGAGACGCCGCAAGGAGGGGGGTCCGGGACAAACCCGGGGTTGGGTCGTGGCCCAGCGGCCGAGGGTGAGGGTGGGCTCCTGGCGGCGGGTCGGGGTTCTGGAGGGGAAGGGCCAGGGTCTGGCGTTCGAGGTGGTTGGTCGAGGGCTGGGGGTGGACGGTCGGGGAGGCGTCCGGTGGGGGTGGGGGCGGAGGGCTGGGTGGAAGGTCCGGGAGGCGTCGGGGTGGGGGAATGGGGGCTGGGGGTGGACGGTCGGGGCGTCCGGAAGGCTGGGGGTGGGCGGTCGGGGAGGCGTTCGGGGAGCGGGGACGGTCGGGGGCACCGGGCCGGGCAGGGGGCTGGGTGTGCACGGGCGGGGGCACCCGGCGGGGAGACGTTCGTGTGGGGGGAGGAACGGAGGGTTCCCCGGCGGGGAAGCGACGGGGGGCGGGAGCGGAGTGCTGGGGGTAGAGGACTCAGGCGGAGAGCAAAGGTGGGCACCCGGCGGCGGCGGACGCAGGGCCGAGGGCTCAGGGCCGGGGTCCGGCACCGGGAGGACCGCAACCCCCGCGCGTCCAGCACGCTAGGCCGCGCTCGCGTCCCCTCAGGCAAAACGGGTTCTGGACGACCGGGAGGGGAGAGGCGTTCAGGGTCCCAGTTACCGGAGCCGTTGGGGCCGATGATGCAGGTGAACCTCTTGAAGGGGCCGATGACCTGGCGGCCCCGCCACGACTTAAAGTTCTCCACGAGCAACAGCTCCAGACGGCCCATGGCTGCGCCGTCCGCGCCTCAAGCGGCGTCCGCACACGCCGGCGGGAAAAGCGCGGGAAGTGCCCGCGGCGTCTCGCGAGAGGACAGCGAGACTCCGGCGGGCGAGCGCCGCGCGGTTCCCAAGCAACCGGGTTGTTTACGTTTCCGAGGAGCGCGGGTCTCCGCGCCTTCGCAGAGGCCGCGGGCTGAAAGCTGGCGGAGCCGGCTCGCGTCGCGCCCGCGCGGCCTCCTAGGGAGCCAGCCTCGCTGAGACCACCGCTAGTATTATTTTGGTTGTCTTTCCCTTTTCTTCTCGCTTGTCTTAAAACCCCCTTGGAGTTTCTTCGCGATTTGCAGCCATGGAGGTAGCGCCGCCCAGAGACCTGGAGCAGCACTTACGCCTGGCCAAGAGGAGTCACGGGGAGCTGTGCAGGCAGAAACGGATCTTCAACGCCAGGGGCAGGCTCGTCGGGGTGAGGTCGTCTACCCGGCGGGCATGTGTGGGGCGCGGGGGCAGCGAGCGGGTGGGCGGCGGGAGACCAGGGACGAGCCCCTGCAGCGAGACGGCTGATCCAGGCGCGGCCGCAGGCGGCACCAGCTCTGCTGCGGAGACAGCTCGTGTTTACCGCCCAAGACGGGGAGACCTTCGCAGACCACCTACTGCGCCCTCTCTTGCGGGAGAGGCGCGGGGCTTGCCTGCAGGGAGTGGCTAACCAGAGACCACAAGGCTCTCCTTTCTCTGAGCCGAGTTTTCTGCACCGCCGGGCGTTCCTTCCAGTCTCTTCATCAGACACAGGCCAGCGCCCGCGGAGTTACTATTTTGTGGTACTCTTGGGCTGCTGCCCCGGGAAATGGGGCGCATGGCGATCCCTGCCTGACCTTGCAGAGTTCATGGCCCGGTGGACTCTGGCATTAAAACGGTCACACGGGCAAACCATAAGAGGCTCTTCTCGCGCTTCTGCTCGGGTCGTGACGTCAGGGTTTTGTGGGTCCCCAGGTAGGGCTCTGTGCTGACAACTCAGAGCCTGGAGCTGCTTCAGAGTCTGTGTCTCCCGCTCTCTCTCTCTCTCTCTCTCTCTCTCTCTCTCTGTCCCTCTCCAACTCGTGCTCTCTCTCTCAAAAATAAACATTAAAAAATTATAAGTACAAAGAATGAATTGAGGGCTGCTGGAGGGGAGGAGGGGCCGGGCTAAATGGGTGATGGGCATTAAGGAGTGCACTTGGGATCAGCACTGGGTGTTATATGTAAGTGATGAATCACTGGGTTCTGTTCCTGAAACCAATACTATGTTGTATGTTGACTACCTTGAATTTAAATAAATAAATAACGTACTCTAAACAATTTAACTATATTACAAAAAGTAAAAAATGGCCACATTCATATGCAGTGGAATCAGTGCTGTGAGGGAGGGGAGCATGGGGTATCAGGGGCGCACAGACTGAGACTGGGAGAGGAAATCAGAGACTGCTTCCTGGAGGAGGGGTTGCCTAAGCCCTGTTCTGCAGATATCTATAAACTAAGAGAAAGGGAGAAGGAAGCTCTGGGGACAGGCTGAAAAGGTATGAAAATGTATGAAAAGAACTGATGTGTACCTAAGACGACTAGTTAACAGTGGAACAAGGCTTTAAAAAGATAAGTAGGATTGGTATGAACCTACTAAAATCATCTGACTCTAACTCCTCTCCCTTTGTTTTCCATTCCCAGGGAGACACAGAAGCCTGGGACTTTCAGGTTCATGACCAGAAGATAAAAGAAGCAACTGAAAAAACTAGACATGAAACTTTTGGTGAGCATCTCCGAAAGCCTATCTAGCAGTTGGGGGCTGTGTAACTCTAGACCCCAGTCCTCATTGTTTCAAAAGTGTAAAAGCTTGTCATTTTCACCCTCTTTACCCTCTTAAAAATTTTACCATTGCTTGTGCTCAATTAATGTGTAGATTCTTTCTCTCTTTAAAGGAAAACAGCTACTTAATTCTATGTGGGTTGTAGGAAATCTATCGTAAAGGTAAAGGTGCATTGTTCTCGGTTTTCTTTTTTTCTTAATGTTTATATTTGAGAGAGAGAGAGTGAGGGAAGGAGGGGCTGAGAGAGAGTGACAGAGACAGAGACAGAATATGAGGCAGGCTCCAGGTTCTGAGCTGTCAGCACAGAGTCCCACTCAGGACTCAAACTCACAAGCTGTGAGATCATGACCTGAGCCCAAATCCAACGCTTAACAGACTGAGACATCCAGGCGTCCCTGTTCTCAGTTTTCTTTAAAAACCGACATGAAAACCCTTAAACACACACACCATTCTCTGCCAAGGTGTTTCGGCCCTTCTGCTGGAGACAGCTGCTTAAACTAGAGGGCATCTCGGCTGACACCCTGTACTGACTCAGAGCTAGATAGTGTGAGAGCTCTGAGATAAAAATTCCAAATAGAGGCACCTGCGTGGCTCAGTCGGTGAAGTGTCTGATTCTTTTTTTTTTTTTTTAATGTTTTATTTATTTCTAGGAGAGAGAGAGACAGTGTGAGCAGGGGAGGGTCAGAGAGAGAGGTCACAGACTGAAACAGGCTCCAGGCTCTGAGCTGGCAGTCAGCACAGAGCCCGACGCGGGGCTCGAACCCACGAACTGTGAGATCATGACCTAAGCGAAAGTTGGATGCTTAACCGACTAAGCCACCCAGGCGCCCCAAGTGTCTGATTCTTGATTTTAGCTCAGGTCATGATGTCATGGTTCATGGGATTGAATCCTGAGTGAGGCTCCTTGCTGAGCATGGAGCCTGCTTAAGATCGTCTCTCTCTCTCTCTCTCTGCTCCTCCCCCATGTGAGTGCACGCTCTCTCACAAAATAAGTAAATAAACATTTTTTTAAAAATTCCAAATAGAATTATTTTCCCAAATCAGGTGCAACAGGTCCAGCTTATTTCTTCTTAAAGCACCATAAGGACCTTTTAAGTAGATGGAGGATAGAAAATTGTATGTACCAAGGGCTATCCATTAAATGTTAAAATATATAAAAAGAAATAAGCTTAGAGAAAGACAGAAAGGAAATATACCAGAATGTCAGCGGTGGTAATGTTGGAATGACAGAATACAAGGGAAATGTATTTTCTTCTTTGTACCATTCTCTAGTTTCTAAATAGCTTACCTTTGTCATGTTTAAAAATAACTCAAACCTGGGGCACCTAGGTGGCTCAGTGCATTAAGCGTGGGACTCTTGATTTTGGCTCAGATCATGATCTCACAGTTTGTGGGATTGAGGCCTTTGTTGGGCTCCTCGCTGGGTGTGAAGCCTGCTTGAGATTCTGTCTCTCTCCCTCTCTCTCTCTTTCTCTCTCCCCCCACCCTTCTTCCACTTGCACCCACACACTCTCTAAATAAACAAATTTGAACAAAATAATGTTTACAAGATAAATAAAACTTACAAGAATGATATGACAGACACTTATGTACCTACTACCAGATTAAAATGTTATCATTTTGCCAATTAGCTTTAGATCTTTTATTTTAAGAATGTTTTTGAGAATTAAATGCTATATATGTATGTATGTGTATCTATAGCCATATATATAAGTGCTATCATGTATATAAAGATGTGTGTTTTATATGTATATGTAAATATATATAAACCTACATATGTAGATGTATAGTTATAGATGGATAGATAGACCTCTCCCCCACGTCCCCCTCTTCCTCCCTTCTCAGACGGACGCATCATTCCCACACATGTTTCTTGTAATTCTGTACTATTTATGGACGTACTCATGACAATATAAGATTGCATGTGTGTTTTAAAATTTTATGTAAATTTCACATGAAATTTTACGTAAATACATTGAGTGGATCCTTTTGCAACTTTTTGTTTTCACTGTATTTTTAAAATTAATCGGTGATCTACATAGAGAATGCTCACTTTGTCCCGTATATTTATATGAATTAATTGCAATTTCTTTATTCATTCCCCCATGGGTACATTTTTTCCAAACACTGCCGCATGCCTATCCGTGCATCGTGTCCCTAGTGTATGCAGGTGACAGACACCCTAGAAGGGGAACTAGTAGGTATTAGGGTGTGTGTGTTTTCCATTTTATGGGATATTGGCCAATTGCTTTCCGAAGTTATAAGTGCACTAAGTCACACTCCCACAAGCAGTGAATGAGAAATCTTGTTTCCTTACCTCCCTTACTAATGTCCTTACTAACATACTCTATTATTAGCATTTTAAATATTTTGCCAATTTATTAGATATTTCCCACCTTGTAAGGTCAATCATCTTTTCACAAGCTTATTGATCATTCAGGTTTCTTTATAGTGATTTTCCGGTTCCTGTTCTTGGCACACTGTTTGCTTTGGTTGTTTGGTTTTTAAAACTGATTTGTAGGTACCCTTTGCATATTCAGAATACTAATTCTTGGGGCGCCTGGGTGGCTCAGTCAGTTGAGCGTCCAACTTCAGCTCAAGTCATGATCTGAAGGTTTGTGGGTTTGAGCCCCGCATCGTGCTCTGTGCTGACAGCTCGGAGCCTGGAGCCTGTTTCAGAGTCTGTGACTCCCTCTCTCTCTGCCCCTCCCCCACTTGCACTCTGTCTCCCTCAAAAATAAACAAACATTAACATTTTTTTTTAAATACTAATTCTTTAATGATTGTGTTACCCTTTTGAAGGCTTTATATTACTTTTAGAACCACTGGAAATTTACAATTTTTTAAAGTGGATCAAATGTATTTTTCCTCTGAACCTTAACCTTATGGATATGCTGTGTCTCCTCTAGCTGCTGAAATGAGGCAAAATGACAAAATCATGTGCATGTTAGAAGGCCGAGAAAGGAGAGATAAGAAAAGCCTCTGTAAAGCCATCAGTGATTTCCAGCAGACCTTCCAGAAGCCAGAAACTCGCCGTGAGTTTGACCTGTCTGACCCCCTGGCCCTTAGGAAAGATCTGCCTGCGAGGCAGTCAGATAACGATATTCGGAACACGGTGTCCGGAATGCAGAGGTTCATGGGAGAGGATTTAAACTTCCACGAGAGGAAGAGATTCCAGGAGGAACAGAACCGAGAATGGGCCTCACAGCAGCAGCGCGAACAGGAGAGGGCCCGGGCAGCCCAAAGGCGTGCAGGTAACAGAGCCAAAAAGCACAAACGGGCCTTCGTACTTTCTCCGACAAATCGGATTCCCCTGGGCTTTCCCCCTGCTCCGTTTTGCCTTTCAAGTGCTACCGCTGTGCTGCGTTGGCTACGAGGGGAAAGAGCCTGCCTTCCGGGATGTAAACGTCTTCGTTTCTGAGCTTGCAACCCTGTGCCCCCCGCCCGGGGTTCCAGAAGGTACCGAGTGGCTCAGAATCCGCCCGGCCCTCAGTAGGCGACCAGTCTGCTGCGAAGACAGTGGGAAATCCACAGGCCCAGTGGGGGCTTCTGGGGGCTGTGCTAGAAGCTCCCGCAGGGTATGGGGGGTGCAGCCTAGGGCTCAGGGGTCCCGTGGCCTCAGCAGGCCCCTCCAGGCCCCGGAAACAGCTCTGGCAAAGCCTCCAAGGCGTGAAGCAGCCTCCATCCCTGAGTGGCTGCGTAGCCCCTGGACGCACTCGGGTGGCCCGTGTTTGTGTGGACCCCCAGCGGCCCCTGGTCTCCGGCGACCTCTCCTCCCAGGAAGACTGGGTAACGGAGAGGACAGTGTCGCCACTCTCGTGCCACGTGCCAGCCGGGTTACAGGACACAGAAGAGCTACAGTGAAGACGCAGGCGGGATCCGTGATACTGGACGAGCCCCACAGCCCTGTCCCTCTAGTTCCTTCCCTGCAGCCTCCCCCCAGCCTCCCCTCCTCTCTTCTCTCTGTGTTCTCTGTGGTGTGTCTCCCTGGACGGCTATCTCCTGTCCCCTCTGCGTGTACCCCGTCCAGACTTCTGCCTCCACCCTGCCCTGAACCTGCCTGGCCGCCGTCACCAGGGCCTCTGTCCCGCCACATCCAAGCTCCGTTTTCAGGCAGCTCCTTCATCCGCAGCCTGTGCGGTAGCTGATGGTCTCTTCCTCCTGGAAATACTCCCCTCCACCAGCTTCCGGGAAACATCATCCCCCCCGGCGCCCCTCCCCTTTTCCCCTTTTTTGGTGTGTGTGTGTGTGTGTGTGTGTGTGTGTGTGTGTGTCACCAGCGCCCTCTGCACCTCTCCTCCCTCAACCACACACCGTCTGTTGGTGAGCTCAGCTAGTCTTGTGGGTTTAAACACCACCGATAGGTCATCTTTCCCCAAATTTACCCTTCCAGCCCAGATTTTCCCCTGAGTCTAGGCTCATACATCCAGTCACCTCTGAACGTCGATCTGCTCTTCGATGTCTCGTAAACTTATCGAAGTCAATACAAGGCACACTGGCCTGCCGCCCACGAGCTTCCACCCCGTCAGGGGGAGCTGCGTTGTCCGGTTGCTCAAGCCCCAACCCCAGGGCACCTTGACTCCTTCCTTTCTCTCAAATGCCGTGTCCAGCCCAGCAGCAAATCGTCTCAAATCACAGCTGTGTCTCTGCGGCTCCCCCATCACCCCTCTGGACGCAGCTATCAGCGCCTCTCAGGGGACCATTGTCTTGCCCCTAAGTGGTCTCCCTGCCTCCGCCCTTGTCTCCTCTACCGATGCTTCTCAACCCCGTGATCAGAATGATCCTGCCAACAATTCAGCTAGATCTGGAGCTCACACCCGTCCAATAGCTTCTCATTTCACTCGGAATAAAAACCAGATTCATTTCTTGGACCATTGTTCATGGGGGTTCAGATGGGGTTCATCTGTTTATGACCTAGCTCATCGCCCAGACAGTAAGCTTGACAGAGGCAGGAAGAGCCGTCTTACCTGCCACCGCACACTGTGTGGCCGGCAGGTGCACAGTCCTGTGTCCCTCCTCGTGGCGCTGTGTCCACGGAGAGGGTAAAGGGAGAGGGGGAGGCAGATGAAGCTCAAGGGGAGCAGAGGCCACTAATTCACCGCTAAGGTTTGGTCTTTGTTTTTGGAGATCAGGAGGACACCATGGGGCACCGACATCGCATGAAGGCCTTTGGATCAGTGACTTTTTTTTAAAGGAACAGCCCTGCAGTGTAGGGGTTGTCCTGCCTCCCGGATGAGGGCTAGAGGCTCGGAAAGGTTGGGGAAATAGTTGAGGTTCGCAGAGCTAGGAAGTGTCTGGGCCGCGATAGGATCCTGCTCTTGTCTGACCCCAGACCTGTACATTTTGCTGTTTGATGCTCCACATGAACCCCTTCTGCTGCTGCTTGCGTTCCACGTTGGCCTGGCAAAGTCCTGCCGTAGCTGCATGAATAGCTCCCTGCTCTGACACCCCTTCTCTGGGGAGCCCCCTCTGGTCCCCACCGCAGAGCTCCCTTGCCCATTGTAAGGATGATGGATCAGGGCCCCAGCCCAGGACCACAGCAGACATTACCAATCCCCAGCAGGCATTACCCAGTCGCTAGCAGACGTTGCCAATCCCCGGTAGTGATGCTGACACTCGGAGCCTGCACCCAAGAGCTTTACCTGAATCCCCTCATCTAAGTGTCCCAGCAGCCCCGGCAGCCTCGCTCTTGGGCGAGGGCAGGAGAAGAAGGCCTGTGTGGATGGAGCACTCTGCAGGGTGCTCCGCACGCCCGGGGAGGGGCTCTGGGTGGGCACGCGAGGTGTGACTGCCTTTCACTTCCTTCCAGAGGACCTCTACTTCAAGACAAGGCTGCAGTTTGATGAAACGGCCAAGCATTTACAGAATCTGGAAAGCGCCACCAGAAAGGCGGTTTGTGCAGCTGTGAAAGAATTCAACAAGAACCAGGTATATCCCAGGCTCTGTCTGGAGGGAAGGATGAGCACACAGCCGCTTCCCCGGGCGACCCCGTGTCCCCGTCCCAAGCCCAGCCCTTCACCAGCTCGCACCACACAATCCGCATGGCCCTGCCAGGGGCTGCCCCACTACAGGGATGAGTGAGACCCAGCCCCCGCTCCTGAGCTCTGAGTCGGGGGGGGGGAGGGCAGGGGCGAAATTCAACCAAACTAACCCTGTGAGCCTGGCGATGGGGGTGGGGCATGTCTCTAAATTCTGTAAACCTCAGATCTTCTCTAACACTAAGGACCGTGACATCTACCTAAAGGGCCATCTAGCACTGCTCTGACGCCTTGCCTCACTTCTTTAGCACCTCTGAGCTCATCCTCAGCCAGGACAGGCTGCGGGCACTCCCTACAGGAGCGATTATCATGCTGACAGCGCTCCTGACACCTCCCTCCTCCCTAATGCCTGCAGGGCGTCCTCCCAAACTCTCCACTTCGGCCACCCCCTCACTGGCCTTGCTTCAAGCTCTCTATCCTGCTCCAGGCCTTCTTTTCACATGCAGGCCTACATCCTGGGTGGGATGGACGCCGCCCTGGAGCCGCCCAGAACTGTGGTGTGCGGAGCAGGGTGTGCGGACCGTCCGCTAGAGAGCAGGAAGGGGGTAGAGACCTCGGCTCCAGTATCTGTTTCTCGCCTCACCATGTGTAATCCCCAAGTGTGCGCGCGTGTGTGTGTGCGGGTGTGCATCATGAAGTATGGATGGTCTAGTGGTACCATGTTCTGAGCTAAAATGCTCAGAAATGCCCTACTGGTGGGACACACTTAGGTAACCAAAACCTCCAGGAGAGGCCGGGCCAGAGACCAGAGAGAAGGTTGGCTTTCAATGAGGCAGAGATCTGGGGGGGAGGAGGGATGGAGCTGAAGACCGAGGAGGGCACACTGCCAGCTTCCGTGGTGCAGATGGTGCCCGAGGACAGGTACTTGCTCCAGGCCCCGCGGAGAATTCATGGCGGAAGGGGCCCTCCTGTGCTGCGTCATGTGTCCTGTGGCCGCTCTTCCCGTCGTGCGTCTAGCTCGGCAGATCATTTACTGAGCCCTGCGGCCGCGGGACGGCTGTGTGCTTCCTCGGAAACGGTGTTGCCGCTCCATCGACGGGCTCATGCGGCGACCTCTTCAGTGAGCGCCTGCAACGCGCTGGCACTTTCGGTCCCCCGGCCCCGCACGTGCTCGCTGCAGGGCAACGCGGCCAGAAGTGCCCCCTGCGCCAGGGGCGGCCACCCTTGGCTTTTGCGGCGCTGTTCCTGGCTAGAGGTGGGCTGGATGCATCAGCCTGGGGCGTTAATCCAGAGGTCCAGGTCGCTGCCTCCAGGGCAGATTGCAGGCGGGTCAGTCCGGCTCCGACGAGGAGGGATGCAGTGGAGAGCGTCCCTCTGAGAGGAGAGGGCTGCTCCTTTCCTCAGACACGGGTTGTGGCTCAGGGCTGGTGGCAGATGCCGGAGGCCGGCTGTGCGGGCTCCCGTCTGCCGCTGTGGGAAATCCCGGCTCAGGGCCTCCGTTTTATCATCCGTAGAGTGGGCATAATGGTAATGCCCAGCAGGACTAGTCACAGTGAGCTAAGCCTGCAGGTTGGCTGAGGGGCTCTGCTCCTCGTCACCCTCACCGCCCCCCCCCGCCCCCAGCCCAGGCCCTGGGACAGAGCAGCCACCAGCTGGCGGCCCCGGGAGCACAAGAGTAGGAGCCACGGGTGCTGTCCCCCCTCCCCCACCCCCCGCGCCAGCCACGCCTGTTCCAGTCACCCCTGCTCACATGTCACCGGCCCAAGGAAGCCACGTGGCCATGAGCGAGGTGGGGAAGTGCGACTGCACCGGCAGTGTGGGGGCCAGCGGCGACGGCTGTCGCGCGAGCTCTGGAGGTGGTCGTGGGATCAGGAGTTCACACACGCAGCGGGCTGGGACAGTTGACGCGTTGTCGTCCGGCTACCCTCCCCGGCCAGAGGGCCATGATTAACTGATAAACAAACAACGAATTAATAAAGAGACAGGCTGGGGTGGGGGTGGGGCAGTCCAGCGCGTGAACCCAGGCTGGCGGCGCCGCCGAGCTGGCGCTTCGGTGACGCCGTCGAGCGGGCCTTGCGGTGAGCAGGGGCAGTGTGCTGGGTGCCTTGCCGAGTGCCCCGTCTGTTCACTGCTAGAATGCACGGGGAGCACTGAGCTTGACTTGACCGAGAGACGGCTGCAGCCCAGAGGGGACGTGACTTGTTCCGGGCCACACGGCCAGGGCCCTCTCGCTCCACTCCTCACCCTCCCTGGAGCAGGGGATCTGACCCGGAATCTGTTTGTCGCCAGGGCCGTGGCTGATGTGCATTTCACCTTTGAGAAGTCGCCACTGTTGTGCATCACTCTGGTGGGTGTTCTTTGCGGCCTGCGGGCGCCCAAGGTGCCCCGGGCCACTGGGGCGGGCACAGAGCCCTGCCCTGGGGTGAGTGAGGCCCCGCCCATAGGAGATGGCTGCCTAACCCGGGGAGACGGCTCCCTGCTTTGGCAAATCAGTGCAAATAAGCAGCTGCAACTGTCCTATACGCATCCAACAGGTGGGGGCTCCCTCAGCCCAGCCGTCACGCCGTCATCATCCAGGCAGCCAGGGTCCAGGGGCCGCCCCACATCCGAGCCTGGCGAGTCTCCGCCCCCACCCCACCTGCCCCAGGTGCACTTGACCACACTCTTCCCTCAGTGAGATTTGTTGGTCTTGCTTCAGCCCCCATGGGGTCCCCCAGGGCGTCTTCCTCACCGTCCGTCCTCCCCTGTGCAGGCCACCGAGTCAGTGGAAAGGAAAGCTCGAGAGAAAAAACAAGAACAAGAAGACAACTTGGCCGAGATCTCCAACCTGCTGCGCGGGGACCTGCTCTCCGAGAACCCGCAGCCGGCAGCCAGCTCCCTGGGGCCCCACCGCGTGGTCCCCGACCGCTGGAAGGGCATGACCCGGGAGCAGCTGGAGCACATCCATCTGGTTCAGAAGCGGCAAATCCAGGAGAAGCTGGTACCTGCCCCCGCCCCCGCCCCCAGCCGCAGCCCTGTACCCCCCCACCCCCGCCTTCCTGCAGCCGGCTGGTTCTAGGCTCGTTCTAACCGCTGCTGGGCTTGTCCCTAGAAGCAGCTGTTGAGGTGTGCTCGGGGAGAGAGGCTGGGCCAAGGGGCTGGAGGGTGCTGAGTTTGAGAAGGGTCCCCAGGGGACTGGGAAGTGACGCTGGAACAAAGACCTGCAGGAGGGAATCCCACGATTCGGAGGGACCACCCCCTGGTGAACTGCAAGGACAGAGGCCTGGGGGAGGCTCAGAGAAGAGGGGGGGCCCAGTGGCTGCTGAGGGATGAGGGGAGGGGCAGGATGGGGTCTGGGAGGTGGAAGGTCAAGGTCCTGGCAGTCGTGGGGAAGAGCTGGCCTTCTCTGTGATGGAGACGGGCCGCTCTGGAGGGTTTGAGCGGAGGAGTGAGGCGCTCTGACACGTTTAGAAGGATCCTTCTTGCTGCCATTTTGAGGAAGGGCTCTACTGGGGTGCAGGGCGAAGGCGGGTAGAGGGACCGTTAGGGAGGCAGTTGCAGCGGTCAAGGTGAGAGGTGATGCTGGCTGGGTCCAGGGCGCCGAGAAATGGTCAGATTCTGGATCTATTTTGAAACCAGAGTGAGCAGGATTGGTTGAAGGGTTGGGGGGGGCATATGAGACCCAGAGGAGTTAAGGATTACTGCAGGCCTTCCGGCCCGGGCAGTGAGAAGGACGCAGTTGGTATTTACAGAGGTACGAAGAGGGTGAGAGGAGCAAGTTGATAGGGGGACGGAAGTCACAGGTGCAGTTTTGGATATAGTGTGTGTGTGTGTGTGTGTGTGTGTGCGTTAGACCTCTATATCTGTTGGGATTCTATGCCTGAACATGGCAGGAAACCCTGGCTAACAGCATCTTAAATAAAATAGAACTTTATCTCTGGCATGTAGACACAGTCTGGCAGCTCCAGGGTCATTGACTAACATTCTATTATCCTTGGCAAATGGCTGCCCCTTCCTAGTACAATGTGGCTGCTTGAGCTCCAGCCCTCACATGCATATTCCATCTGGCAGGAAAAGGAATGAGGAAGAACACTCTAGGGACATTTCTCGGAAGTGTCACAGGACACTTCCACTTAAATTCCACTGCACAACACTTAGTCACAAGGTTGCCCCTAACTGGGAAATGTAGTGTTTATTTCAAGCGGCAAGGTGGCCAGCAATGGTTTCGTTAAGGAAGAAAGAAACATGGTTACTGGGAGGCAAGTTATATTTTCTGCCACAACCCAAAGCCAGTAGGCAGTAGGATACATAGTGGGGAGTTCAGAACAAAGTTCTGGAGACATAAGCTTAGACGCATGGCCACACAGAGTATTTAAAGCAGTGGACCTGGCTAAGGTCACGCAGGGAGTGAGTGAAGACGGGGAGGAGAAGGGGACTAAGGACTGAGTCATGGGGCACGCCCCACCCCCACCATTTATAAAGAGCAAGGGAGCCTGAGAAGGTGCAGCCAGAGAGGGAGGAGGGACCCAGCAAGGGAGCCCCCGGGTCGAACCCTGCAGCTGGGCTGCTGGCTGAACCCGGGATCCAGGGGGCAGTCCCTGGGGACTCTACCAGGAGCATCTTTGGAGGAAGGGTCAGGGGGACAGAAAGGGAACGAGCAGGAAGGAAGTGGAGACCCACAAACGCAGACACAGCTTTCAAAGTGTTCTGCTGTAAAGGGTGCAGAGACGGGGTGGTAGCTGGTGGGGACATGGGGTCAAGAGAAAGTCGTTTGCTGTTTCTGATCATAGAAATAACAGCGTACTTGTTATGCCGTGAGGGCCACGCAGGAGAGAGGGGGGACCTGATGCCGGAGGGGGCTCGCTGGGGCCCGTGTCCGCAGCAGGGAACAGGGTCCTGGGAGCACTAGCTAAAGTTTGGGGTGGATAGGAGCTCAGGCTGGTCATCCTTGGCCGTGGGGGTGGGCTTCTCTCCTGGAGCCCCTGTTTTCTGGGGAAACAGGAAGGGAGGTCACCAGCTGAGGGTGAGGGGCTCACTTTGGGGGTTTGAGGACTGAGGGCCAGGTGCTAATGGTCATTAGCAGAGCGGGAAAGGAATGGCCTGGGGGAAAGGGGCCGGATGGCCAGGCAGAGCCACGGCCCCCGGGAGGCTCGAAGTGTCCTCCGTGAGTGCGACCGGGTGACGTTCCCCTGCCGCTCTCAGCTGTACGAGCCTGCCCGGCGTGTCTGACCCAGGTGAGAGTCTCAAGGGCACCGAGGGCATGGGCGCCAGGGGCTGTCAGCCATGGACGCCGGGCTGAACGAGGAGGGAAAGAAGTCACAGGAGCGCCAGGCCAGTAGAAAGTGTGCGGTCAGTGGATGGGAGGCCCGGGGCGGGGAGCGGCCGGAGAAACCCCTGGAATCGGGGAGCTGGAGAGAGGGTGGAAGAGGCGGGTCCGAACGGACACCTGAAGATGACACCAGGGAGGCTGGCGTTCTTGGGAATGACAAGGTGGGGGCCGAGCTTCCCCACGTGGGGGCCTCTGGACCCGCAGCGTCCGCCCTGCCTGGGACCTTGGCAGGAGTGCAGATTCTCAGGCCCCACCCCAGACCTATTGAACCAGAAACCCCAGGGCAGGCCCACAGTCTGGGGCCGGGAAAGCCCCCCAGGGGTCCTGATGCCCGTTGGAGTTCGAGGGTCACAGGTAGGCTGTGACCAGCAGGTGACAATTGGCACTAGGTCTTTGGAGAGGAGGGGGAATCGCTGAGAAGCCAGGAAGAAGGAAGTTCTGAAGCCTGTGAGGGTGGGCGGGGCTGCCCCAGGGCCTGCAGATGACCACCCCGGGGTGGGGCGGGGGTGCTGGCCGTGGCCATGGTCAGGGTCAGCGGGAGCGTCCAAGCAGGTGGGCACGGGGGAGGGGCAGCCGCCTGGCTCAGGAAAGGGGGCCCTGGGTCAACAGTGTGGGAGGGAAGACAGCCCTGCGGGAGAGGGGACAGCCGGGGTCAAGGAGGGGGAGGGGACCAAGGTTGGCAGGGGATGTGGTCGCCCTTGCAAGGCACGGCCCTGTCCTTCACTCCTGCAATTCAGCCCAGCTGTCTGGCACGGAAGGCCGGCCATCTGTCCTGAAAGCAGCATTTTTATCTGATTTTCAATCTCTGTAGAATATGAAGACCGAAAAAGTGCAAAGGGGAAAAAAGCGTAGACCAGGCCTCACTGCTCACAAATCCGCCCCACCCCCTCCCGCACCCCTGTATGCCCTGGGGTGGGCTTCCCTCCTCTGCATGGAGAGGGTTTAGAAAATTGAGGCCAGGCCAAAAGTAGGTAGGCTGTGTGTCTCTTAGTCCCGGGCAAGCAGGTCCCCATGTTACTCTCTATTTTTTTTTTTTCAAACTTATTGATTTTGAGAGAGGGAGAGAGAGAGAATCCCAAGCAGGCCCCGTACTGTCAGCTCCGAGCCCGACTCTGGGCTCAAACCCACAAACCCTGAGATCACGACTAGAGCTGAAATCAAGAGTCCGACACTTGACCAGCTGAGCCCCCCAGGCTCCTGCATTTCTTGAACAAAGCACCTTGTGTCATGACTCAGGGCAGCTGTGAGCAGCCTCATTTTACAGGCGAGGAAACTGAGGCTCAGACAGGCAAAAGGACTTGCCCCGTAGGCGGCAGAACCGGGCACCAGCTTCCTCGCAGTCCTGGGGCGGGCCCTCTGCCAGCTGTCTGCACCCAGTGGCTGGCAGACCCAGGTCTCGGGGCCGGGGGACCGCTGGGCACTCTACTCCTGCTCATGGGGTGAACGGAAGCCCCGCCCTAAGTCCCACGGAAGGGAAGGGGGCGTGTTCAGACCCCGACCCACTGCTTTAGCCTTCTTTTGCGGGTAGGAGAAGGCTGAGCTGAGAAAGTAATTCAGACTCGGATGGCAGGACTGCCCATGTTTCTGGGAGTGACCCCTCCCCCTGCACTGACCCGGTTTCCTCTTCTAGGGCCCAGTGGGTTTTACAGAGGGGGCTGGAAGCCGATGAGGAGTGAGCTGAGATGCAGAAGTTCCCCCCAGGATCCTGAACCCACTGGCCTTGGGGGGGCTGCCGCTTCAGGGTGTTCTAGAAGCGCCCAGGTGGTTCAGACGCTCCGCAGCGCGCCCTGCTGGTGGTGTCCGGGGTGGGAGGGCCCGGCCCGCGGCAGGTGGCGCTGGTCTCCTCTGATGTCCAGCATGCTGTCGCTCACCTGCCTGCCCCCTCTCTGAGCCTCAGTTTCCCCACCTGTAAGCCGAGAGGCCGACCCCCCCCGGACGGTGCCCCGGGTCCGGGGGCAGTGGTGCTGAGTCCCCTGTCCTCCCTCCAGCGGCTTCAGGAAGAAGAGCGGCAGCGAGACATGGAGTGGGACCGGCAGAGGGTGCAGACGGCTCGCTCCACGCTGCTCACGGAGCGCCAGCGCCAGCGCGGGCAGCGGGACCTCCGCCGGGCGCTGGACTGCGCCAACCTCAGCCTGGCCCGGGAGCAGCGCTTGCAGTGAGGGCCGGGGCGGGGGGTGGAGGTCGGAGGGGGCGGTGGGGGGGCACCGGCCAGATCCCGCTGAGTCGTGGGGACCTTCGGGCAGGCCGTACGGGCCCCCCTCCCCGGGGTCTTTCCCACCCAGGGGCCCCGGGACCGGCTGTGTATCTCACCGAAGCCCCCTTAGCAGCGGGGACTCAGGCCACAGCCCAGCCTCCTGGTAAAGAATTCAAACAGAAGGGAGAGAGGGGCTGAGAGCTACAAGCTGGAAACTAAGTGTTTGGAAACCACTGGTCCTGGCACACACCAGGGGACCCCCGTGGGAGGCGCCCATGTGGGCGCCAGCTACGCCCAGCGGCTCAGACATGAGTGCTGGTGCTGGGGTACACGGAGGGCACTGGGAGCCCCAGGGGAGGCACTGAGTGGGCCTGGGGGCGTCGGAGGGCTTTTCTGAGGAGGCTGCTTGGCCCCCTTGGACATGGGGAGGGGGGACCGTGCTGGCGTCTCCTCTTCACACCGACAGACCCCAAGCAGAGTTCAGAGGGCCGGCTGCAGAAAATGTCTCCTGCAGATCAGTAGGTGAACTTGGTACACACACACACACACACACACACACACACACACACACTACTGGGGCACCTGGGTGGCTCAGTCGTTTAAGTGTTCGACTCTTGACTTTGGCTCAGGTCATGATCTCATAGTCATGAGATCGAGCCCTGGGTTGGGCTCTGTGCTGGGCATGAAGCCTGCGTGAGACTTTCTCTCTTCCTGTCCCTCTGCCCTTCCCTTCCCTCTCTCAAAAACAAAACAAAACAAAACAAAACAACCCCAAAACCCCCACAATACTTATTGACTTATCATCTATCCATCAAGCTCTTGGCTTGAACTCAGAAGAGACCCACCAGTATGTTCTCCAATCAGCTGTCACTCCCCTGGTGGGTCCCCTGCTGGCCGGTCACTTCTGTTGGGGCCCCCAGAGGAGCAGCAGAGATGATCCGACAGAGGTCAAGTGGGGTGAACAGATGTCTTTACAGCCACACCCGCAGAGAGTTAATTCCGAGAGCCCCCCAGAGTCTCCGGGTGCCTGGTGTAACCACAGAGCAAGGATAAGCACCCCCACCCTTAACCCCCCCCCGGGGCTGGGATGCATCCCGTATCCTGGGGCTAACAGGCTGGTAGAAAGTCTGTGGCCTTCTTCCTACATATAAAAAACTTTTTTGAATATTTAGGAAACCAGGCACTTGCTGATTTTTTTCCTCTTTGTTTTATTGTCAGGAAAAAACATATGGAGGAAGTCTGTACAAATCAGCCCACTGAAGGCTATTTCGCACAATTTAATACAAGAAGTCGATAGTGAAAAAGACACGGTGCTTGTCCTCTGAACTGTTTATGCACAAAACGCAGTAGCCTTTTGAAGAGTCGCATTTATTAAAAAGATGTACACTCCGTGTTTCTGAAGTGCCTTTCAACTCCGCTTTTCGACGGTGGACAAAACATATTCATCCTCTCCCGTGTGTGTGTGTGTGTGTGTGTGTGTAACGAGGCTTCTATTCAGCTCTGCCCGGAGCCTGTGTGCCCGGGGCAGCTGGTGGACAAAACATATTCATCCTCTCCCGTGTGTGTGTGTGTGTGTGTGTGTGTGTGTGTGTGTGTGTGTGTGTGTAACGAGGCTTCTATTCAGCTCTGCCCTGGAGCCTGTGTGCCCGGCAGCTGGTGGACAAAACATATTCATCCTCTCCCGTGTGTGTGTGTGTGTGTGTGTGTGTGTGTGTGTGTGTGTGTGTGTAACGAGGCTTCTATTCAGCTCTGCCCGGAGCCTGTGTGCCCGGGGCAGCTGTGGGTGCTGTACAGGGATGGCGTAGATGGGGCCCCGCGAAGGACCATCCCAGGGAGAGTGGCATCGGAAGGGGCCCGTGTCCCGCTGAGACCCCCACTCCAGCTGCCGTAAAAGCTAACAGGAGAACTCGCTACGCGCGAGGCATTGAGAACAATGTGGCCCCCACGGCAGCTCGTGGCGGGTGGGGATCTTTATCACTCGCATGCTCCGGGAGAGGAGCCTGAGATATAGACACGCGAAGTGACTTGCTCGGGGTCACGTTGACAGGCAGTGATGGGCCTGGGGTTACAGAGACCCCAAAACAAGAGTGGCTTCGGCAAAGCAGTTTACATCTTGCTCTCGGAGCTCCGTCACTTCTCTGCCATCCCCCATCCTGTGGTCCAGGGATGCTGCCCCTTGTTATTAGGCCTCGAGGGAGGAGACAGAGGAGCAAAGTGGGCAGAGGCACGCTCGAGCCCTTGAGGACGAGCCACAGAAAGTGTACACTTCACCTCCGTTCACATCCTATCGGCCACAGACTGGCTCGCCAACTGTGAGGTCATGACCCGAGCCGAAATCAAGAGTCCGATGCTTAACCACCTGAGCCCCCCGGGCGCCCCAAGTTTCCCCTTTTCATGAGGATACCGGTCATATTGAATTAGGGCCCACCCCCAACGACCTTATCTCCACTAATTACATCTACAATAATCATATTTCCAAATAAGGCCACGTCTGCAGACTGGAGGTTAGGACTCTAACATACCTTTCTGGGGATGGCGGGGGATGGGGGGACACACAACCCAACCCATAACGGGAACGCAGGGGGCACCTGGTCCCATTGCCTCCCAGGACGATCTGATTAGGAACACTGCCGGCCAGGCTGAACGAGCCACACTGAGGGAGGGCCCTGGTGGTGAAGGGGACACACCCCTCCAGAAGGTCCATCCTGCCGCGTCTGGGCAGGGAGATAGTGAGAGACGGGAGGTGATGTCTGTCCATCCGCCGCACACGGAGTGCTCTCTGAGGCCCTGTGCCAGGATCTCCCACCCGGCAGGGGTGGTGATGAAGGAGATCCTTGCAAACGAGCACAGGGTCGAGTCACACAGGGGCAGCGGGCACAGGCGGGAAGGGGGGGAGAGAGCTCGCTCTAGGAGCCCACTGCAGGCATCAATCACACACTGAGATGACCGGGATCATGGGCCGAACGTGGAGAAGCTTGCTTGAAGGCCGGATTTTGCATCATTTTATGAAAACTGTTCCAGGAGGAAGACCAGGTGTGGAAGCTTTGGGCCCCTGTTTGCTTTATGTGCACCCCCTGCTGGTGACCAGAAGTATGACACATTCCCCGTGGCGCTCAGCTGGACACACGACCCCAGTCATAGAAGGACCAGCCGGGCGGGCGCTGGACAGGCTCCTGCCCCAGCCTGGCACCGCTGGGTGTGGCGATCGCCCTCCCGCCAGGAGAAAACAGGAGAAGAGGGCTTAGGACTTCGCTCTGGCTGGAAGGCAGAGCCAGGGTCCCGTCGCTGGGCGTCTCCATTACTCTGCTCTGAACGGCCCCTTACGGTTTTACGCGCACAGACACACACCCTCCAGAGGGTTTGGCTTGGCTTTGTCTCACTTTTTTTCAACATCTTATTACAAAATTTTTCAAGCCTACAGAAGAAAAACAATAGTGCAGTACACACCCTGACACCACCACCTGGATCCTACAGTTAAGATTTTGCTCTATTTGCTTCCTTTCCTATCTCTTCGCAGACTGCTTAAAAATTCCAGTTAGAGGCGCCTGCGTGGCTCAATCAGTTAAGTGTCCGACTCCGGCTCAGGTCATGATCTCACGGTTCGCGGGTTCGAGCCCCGCGTCGGGCTCTGGGCTGACATCTTGGAGCCTGGAGCTGCTTCAGATTCTGTGTCTTCCTCTCTCTGCTTCTCCCCTGCTTGTTCTCAGTCTCTCTCTCTCCCTCTCTCTCTAAAAAATAAATATATTTTGTTAAAAATCCAGTTATATGCTGCTTACAAAAGACGCTTTAAAACAGCATAGAAAAGTTAAAAATAATAGGATTCCGAGGTTATTTGAACCTACCTAAATAAGTGCAAACTGGTGTCCACACAAAAACCTGCCCACCAGTGTTTACTCATACTTGCAAAACCTCGGACGTAGCCAAGATGTCTGGGACATCCAGACAATAGAATATTATCAGTGATAAAAAGAAATGAGCCATCAAGCTACCAAAAGTCCCGGAGGCAACTTTGACGCATATTACGAGGTGAAAGAAGCTAATTGTGAAAAGGTGACATAGTGGGTGATTCTAACTCTACGACATTCTGGAAAAGACAAAACCAGTGAAATGATCAGTGGTTGCCAAGGAGTTTCAGGGAGGGGGGTGAGCGGGGGGAGCACAGAGGATTTTGAGGGCAGTGCAACTACTCTATCGTGCTGTAGTGCTGGATACCGGTCCCCACGTTTGTCCAAACCCGTATCACGCACAGCTATGGCCTAATGAGCAATACGTGTTTGTAGAAGGAGTGAGCAGTGCGTTGGCTACAGTCAGCGCTTCCCCCTCACCTGCTGTATCGTTAGGGACGCCACATGCCCGTTTCACCTGCTGCCAAGCGCTCCGCTAAGTGCGTTTCTTCCACGTGCATCGGTTCTTTGCAACGATTCTCACGAGTCAGGATTATTGTTCCCATTTTCCACAGATGAAGTCACTGAGGTCAAGAATTTCCGCCTCCAACAGAACGATCCATGGGGCAGATTGAACGTCCTAAAAAAATTGCCCACCGCAACTCAACTAGACCTTGGATCAATTACAAGGGTTTTATATGCATTGCCGACCTCACAAGGGAGTAAATGAAACCATGAACGTTATTCACACACATAAGAATGAACGGTGAATTGAGACCAGAACAGTGAACACTAATAAGAAATAGAAACTGGGGCTGCCCTGGTGGCAAATGTTTATAACAGGAACCCAGAGTTTGGGGGGTTAATAATTAGGAGGCCTACAAATAAGAGGCAACTCATAAAGGGAGAGAATAAAAACCTGAGATCTCTGCACAAATCTGGGGACCTGGAAGGTGGTTACCACCTTGGTGAAAGGGAGGGATAGAGTGTGGGAAGCAATGAGTCTTCACCGTGGTTATGGGGCAGTGGTGCTGGTGGTGGTGACGATGATGTTTGCAGTTCTCGAGAATTCACACCCATATGCCCACCCTTTTGTAGCTCCAGACTTTCCCTGTTTTTCAAAAAGGTGAGAGAAATCCCCAGCAGAAAAATGTAAGTGTTCTGGGATTAATTTTGCCTCCATAGAACCTAGTAGAGGCTAACATAAATAACCTCAGGACAAAAGCAGTCCCAATTTAGACCCTCGGGATTCTTCCAGATTAAATTCAACCAAAGACAAGCTCTCACAAACATACAAAACAGGCAAACAAGTCACTATGAGTAATTATCCATGGAAACCACCATTCATTTTGGATCTTCCTAGGACTTTAGACCACGAAATTATCGAATATAGGTACTTTTATTTATTAAAAATTTTTTTTTTAACATTTGTTCATTTTGAAAGAGAGAGAAACAGAGTGCGATTTGGGGATGAGGAACAGAGAGAGACAGAAACCCAAACTCCAAAGACAGACTCCAGGCTCTGAGCTGTCAGCACAGAGCCCTACTTGGGGCTCAAACCCACGAACTGCGAGATCATGACCGGAAGCGGAAGTCAGACACTTAACCGACTCAGCCACCCAGGCGCCCCCCAATATAGGTATTTTTAAAAGTGTTATTGGTCTTTTGCCTCCAGCTTTGATGAAGTAACAGGTACTGGACTCTCTCTCCTACTCTAAACAACAGAAAACTGGACAAAATGGAACAACTATTTCCAGACACTGGATGACTGAGCGCAGGACTGTGGTCTCTGAGAGAAAGGGGACAAGGTGAGGTGGACGGTCACCCAGCACTTCTTCCTGAAGGCATCACTGCACTTGGCAAGCAGGGGGACCCCACGCAGAGTGCACTAATCTCACTGAGCTGCGGAAGAGCCCAGAGTCCGAGACGCTGAGGCAGCGGGAATTTGTGGAGCAGAGTTGCCATGCGACCCAGCAATTTCACTCCTCATTATATGCCCAAGAGAACTAAAATCATGTGTCCACCCCAAAATTTGTGCCTGGATGTTCAAGGTGGCCAAGATCTGGAAACAACACAAATGTCCATCAACAGGTGATGGACGTTATTTGTCCGTAGAAAGGAATGAAGTACTGCTACGTGCCTTATCGTGGAGGAGCCTTGAAAAACTTATGCTAAGTGAAAGAAGCCAGATACAAAAGGCCACATGCTATGATTCCCTCTCTATGGAATGTCTAAAATAGGCCAACCCACAGAAAAAGAAAGCAGATTTGGTTTTTTTCCCCAGGGACTAAAAGGTTCAGGATTTCTCTCTGGAGTGATGACAATTTTCTGAAATTGTAGAGTAGTGATGGTTACACAACTGCATAAATATAATAAAAAGCCACTATATACTTTGAAGAGTGAGTATTATGGTACATGAATTATATCTCAAACGTTCAGAAGCCCACAAGATACCACACTACATGGCCGCTAGAATGGCTAATATTTAAAAGACCGACCATACCAAATAGTGACCAAGACGCAGAGAAACTGGAACCGTAATCCATCCCTGGTGGGAAACAAGCAGTTTTTATAAAGTTAACCCTACATTTAACTACACGTTTAACCATGCACTTAACATTGAACAGAATTGACCACACATTTACCCTGTGACCTAGCTATTGCAAGAGAAAGAAAGCATATACCCACAAAAAGACTTTTACAAAAATGTTCATAGCATCTTTATTCATGATAGACCCAAAGCAGAATTAACCGGCATGCCTATCGAACGGTGATCTGGTAAGGGCGCCTGGGTGGCTGAGTCAGTTGAGCGTCCGACTTTAGCTCAGGTCAGGATCTCACCGTTCGTGAGTTTGAGCCCTGCATTGGGCTCTGTGCTGACAGCTCAGAGCCTGGAGCCTTATTTGGATTCTGTGACTCTCTCTCTGCCCCTTCCTCTCTCTCTCTCTCTCTCTCAAAAATAAAATAAACATTAAAAAATTTAAATTTTAAAAAGGTGATCTGGTAAACAAATGCTATACCTGTACCACTCACCAATTAAAAGAACAAACCACTAATCTATCCCCAAAATATATACCACATAATCGGGGAGAGAAAATTGGAAACCATAACCAGTAACACTGTGCCAGACCCAAGAGTACCCAAATCCAGTGCTACATATGTGAAGTTCTAGAATCAGCCAAACTATTCTATCAATGTTTGCCAAGGACAGAGAGCTGGGGATGATCACAAAAGTCCACGAGACAGCTTTTTTGGAGTGGAGGAAATGTATAGAAAAAAAGAAACAAGACTCTATCCCCCACCCCCATCAAGTAAGCAAAGGAAGGGGCCCTTAAGACACCCGCTAACCAGATTCCTGTGGAATGAACTTGGCGGCTGTCTGCAGTGCCGATGACCGCCAGCAGGTGGCACTCTTGCACACATCGGCTCTTGGCAGGGCCATCTTGTCTCCACGTGGGCCTCTGGCCTTTCCAGGCACATAGACAGGCTGGTGTGGAGGCTGTGAGTATAACCCACTGTGACAGTCACCTGGGAGCGGCACTGCAGAGAGACGACTGGTCCCCATGCTTCTTGCCTGGTCACCGACCAGAGCATGGCGGCTGAAACATGGGGAGAGGACATTTCGAGTACATTTTCCAAAAGAGGCATCTTCTTGACCTGTGATGTGTCCCCATGGTGTTGAAACAATGATGAAAAGGCGCCGGAGGAAGCTGAGAGAGGGCAAGACCCCGGGACCCGTGGACCCACACGGCCGTCCTCTGTGCTTACCCCCCACTCAGAAAAGGCCCAGGTGCTGCCCTCCATCCTTGTCCAATCCCCCCTCCCCGGGCTCATGCTTCCCTATCTTGGAACCCAGCCACCCATCTGCCAAGCCCTGGCAAGGCCAGTTCTGCCCGTCCTGTGCCCGGTGGGTCTGCCTTCCTTCTTCTCCTTTGCCAAACGAGTGATGAATCCAAGACCCCAAGGGCCAATCCCTGGCTAGTACTGGTTACGGCCCCAGTGTGGAGAGATGGAATGTCTGGGTTTCAGTGGGTCTTTTCTTCTTACCAGATGTTCTAGAAAGCTTTCCAAAAACACTTGTTCTGACAGCGCCAGAAGGGACTTCAACCTCATTGTCCATAATTCTTGGGGATGGAACATTCTAAAACCCGTTGGAGAAAGAGGCAGCTTGGGACGTCTCCACACCAGGCTGAGCTGTGAACTAGTCACCTCCTGAGGTTCCCATCCTGGGCTCAACAAAAGTCCCTTTGTTGACTGGAAGTCCACTGGGAACTTGTGGGACCTTAGGACAGGGCTGACGCTTTCCCGGGATGAGCGCTGGAGCCAACCAGCCACCATCAGGGTGTCTGTGTCTTGTTCGTGTGGTAAGTGGCCCAGAATGGCCTTTCGGCTCCAGGGCCTCACTGGTGGGGCCCGTCCCCTGATTCCCAGCTCCAGTTCATGACGGGGGCATCTGATTAGACCTGGTCATCCTTTAAAATGGGGAGTCTTGGAGCTTCTGGGGGGCTCAGTCGGTTAAGCATTCGACTTCAGCTCACGTCATGATCTCACAGTTCATGAGTTCGAGCCCCGTGTCAGGCTCTGTGCTGACAGCTCAGAGTCTGGAGCCCACTTCGGATTCTGTGTGTGTCTGTCTGTGTGTGTGTCTCTCTGCCCCTCCCCTGCTCATGCTCTCTCTCTCTCCTTCAAAAATAAATAAATGTTATAAATAAAATGGGCAGCCCATAGGTTAAGGTTTCATTCTTACTCCCATGTCTGCGGCTGAGGGGATGTGGCTCAAAGCGTAAGCAGAGGCAAAGGGTCCAGCAAGGCACAATCCTATCCGCAGCTGAAGCTCACTGAGCCTAGCACAACGCCGACAACATACACGCCTTACCTGATTAAGACCTTCATGAATCTGGAATGCGTTTTGGTCAGTCTTATTTCCCAGAATAGGAGCCGAGACGTAAAGACGAGAATGAACTTTCCCAAGGGGGAGCGTGGCTCCCAAAAGTCCCTGGAGGAATGGTGGGCAGAGCCTCAGGTCACAAGGATGGGTAGCAGCTACTCTCATACGTCACTAGCCAGCCCTTTGCCGCGGGATGCCAGACTCTGCATCAAGTGCCCCCTTTCTGTCTAACAGTCGGGGCGAATGCGTCCAAACAGAATTCTGCCCCAACCCCGTTCCTGCAAATCTTCACCACCTCCATCAACAGCCATCCCATTCTCCCAATCGCCGAGGCCAAAAAGTTTGGACGCACCCCTGGGCTCTCTCCCTCTCACATCCCGCATCCACGCTGTCAGCACATTCTGCTGCCTAGACTTCAAAATATTGTATAAATCTGACCACTTCTTACTGCCTCTGTGGCTAACCCCTGGTCCAGCCTATTCTCTCCGGCCGGCATGATCGCCTTGGCCGTCCCTGCCTCTCTCTCTTTGGCCACACACATTCCTTCCCAACAAAGAAGCCACAGAGACCAAGTTAAAATGCACGTCAGGCTGTCTTCTTGCTCAAGCCCTTCAGGGCTCCCGGTTCACCCGGTTCGCCCAGAGTGAAGCCAGTTGCCGTCCAGCCGTGTGACCTCGCTCCCTGCCGTGGTGGCCTCCTCCTTCTTCACTCCGCTCGGGCCACACTTGCCTCATTGCTATGCACTGAGCGTGCCAACCCCATTCTTGCCGCCGGGACTTTGTGCTGGGTGATCTCCAGCTTCAGATGCCCTTTCTCGGGATAGCCAGGGGGCAACTCTAGCCTCTCCGTGAGGCCTCAGCTCAAAGCTCCCTTTCTCAGTGAGGCTCTCTCCTGACTCCCGCGCCGGATGAAAACACTCCTCCTGAACGGTCTTTCCGCCCTGCTTTATTTTTCTCCACGGCATCCGTCACCTAGTAAGTGTGGTTCGGTGGCCCTCACCTGCTACTAGAGGCTAAGCTCCGTGAAAGAAGAGACTTTGCTTCAGTCTCTGCTCTTCCCAGAGCCTGGAACACCACCTGGCCTACATTTGTTGCACTGATTGATGAGCTATGTGGTGCGAGTTTTATCACCTAAGTCTGAGCTGATCCACTTGGCATTCGGGGCACCCTTGGGGCGTGTCCAGAGAGCAAGTGGTATGAAGCCACTGGGGACCCCCATTTGTATGGATGACGGAGGAGCCTCCAGGGAAAAACTCACCCAGGGGGAAGGGACAGTCCTGGCATACGGCGCGTCCTAATTGTACTGGCTTTGCTGACAACAGAGAGAGATGTGGCTTAGCTCCGTGGGGCTCCTGTTGGAGATGGGGAGGGTCACCAGGAGTCCACGGACCAGCGTTCCTTTGGGGCGTGTGAAACACCAGGTGGCGTGACCTTGAGTGGTACCAGAGAGGTGTCCCGAGGTGCTGGAGAGCACGACAGGCCAGCCTTGGCGAGGGGAACACGACACCCAGCTGCTAGGGGTGATGGGGCCAGCCCGGGGTGCCAGGTGCAGCGGGGGGTCCTGGGCTGCAGCAATTAACAAGACACGCCCACTAACGGGGCAAAAATACACACGCAAGCAGAGGCATGGACAGGATCAGCTCAAGCAGACATAAACGCCACCCAGGAAATGGCTGAGGGAGCCACTTGGTTCCAGCCAACATTTTAAAGGGTGATGTGGATGAATCTCTAAAAAATATGCAGTCCTCAGGTGGTCAGGAGAGTCGAGCCAGAATCAGGACCGTGCCAGCTGGAGCACAGCCGGATGGAAATTGGCGGCGCCAAGTTGTTGAGATCTGGAATCAGGTTCCCCCGACCAATTACACTCACTCAGAACGTCAGGGTCCGCAGAGCCTGTATAAAGGATTTGGGCCACAGGTCAAGGACGGCGTGCTATTTCTATCACTCACTCATTCAACTAGCTTTGGGTGGGTGCTGAGAATGCTAGATGCTGTTCTGGAAAATACGGGTAAAACAGAGCAAGACAGGGGCACCCGGGGGCTCAGGTCATGATCTCGCAGTCCGTGGGTTCAAGCCCCATGTCGGGCTCTGTGCTGACAGCTCAGAGCCTGGAGCCTGTTTCGGATTCTGTGTCTCACTCTCTCTCCCAAAAGTAGATAAATATTTTTAAAAATTAAAAAGGGAAAACAAAGCCAGACGCACTCCTGTCCGCATGAGGCTTCCATTCCCGCGGGGGGACACACGATGAACAAGACGCGGAAGTGAATCTGAGCGTGAAGAGCGGGGAGGGCGCTAGTGGGCGGAGACGAAGGGGTCAGTGAGCAGGTGAGCACGTGTCTGAGGAGGCGCGCGGTGCACTGGTAGGTAGGGTGACTCGCGACCCCAGTTCCCTGGGAAGCCACAGGGTGTTGGTTCGGGAGGGCAGCTGGGATCAGCGTGCGTGGGAGGAGGGGGAGAGGCGATCCGGGAGAGGCAGGAGCTGAGCCGTGTCGGCGCCGACAGACAGCAGCTGGCCCCCCGTGGGGCTCTGGGGATGGACGAGCCTTCAGAATTGCCCACACTCAGGCCCTTACACCCCGTGTGGATCAGTCCTTGGACAAGGCTGCCCCTGGAAGGGACTGTGGCCCACGTAAGAGCTGCCGGGGAACAATCCGGCCCTTCCTGAAGAGGAAAGTGGGCTGCGCATCCCAGTGTCCACCACACCAAGGAAATCTTCAGCAAGACGGAGATGTGGAAATAAGGCCCTGAAGGCAATGAGGGCAAAAGCCTTTCCAGACAAGAGCGGCCAGCAAGTGCAAAGGTCCCGGAGAGGGACGATGCTCTGGGTGATCAAGGAGGCTGGTGCGGCCGGAGCCGAGTCAGTGTGGGGGTGGGGAGGGGGGAAGGGGGGCCCCACAGGCCCGTGCAAGGAGTTTGACGTTTCCTGGGAGTCCGATCGGTGCCTTTGGGGGGTTTTGCGCACGGGGGGAGCTGACTTGCGCGTGGAGACAGCTCCTCGGGCTGCTGGGGTGGAGGCTGCAGGTACGAAAGTTGCAGAGGGGACACAGGACCGGAGGGGAGCCCGCAGGAACTGCCCGAGCGGGAGTGATGGCGGCTGGGCGCCACGTGAAGATGCAGAAGTGGGGACCGTGATGTGCTTCTGGGCAAATCTGAAGGTGGAGCAGACAGGCGCGCCGACACGTGGGGGTGCAGCGCGGGGCGGGGGGTGACCCCAAGGCTCGGAGGCTGAACAACCGTGGAATGGAGTTTCTGCCACAAAAAATGGATGCCTTCTCCCAGAGCGCTGTCTACACCCCTGCCTCGCGGGGCCTCCGGAGTCAGCCTTCCCCCACACCCCTGGGTCCTCTCCTCCCAGTGGGAGTCGCCGAGCGATACGTGCTTTAACCAGCGAGGTGCTCAGGGCTGCGCATACAGAGGGAGGGACCTCACACGGCCCAGGGGTGTAGACAGACCCCACCATCCTCTCCTCTTCCTGGACCCCCGTAAAGGAAACTAAGAAATCAATGCACTGAGTAGAAGACCTGGTGACGGCTCTAGTAGCTACTGTCACTTTGCAGAAGAGGCGGCCGTCGATCCGTGACGGGTCACAGGGGCCGCGGACACCTGCCTGGAAGAACATCCGCACCTCCGCCACGGAAGGAAAAGCCGCATTCCCGTTGTGAGCTGGTTGGCACGAGGAGAGAATTTCTCCCCATCCCATTCCGGGAACTCCCTGAGTCTTGCCCACGGGTCTCCCAGGATGCAATGGGCCCAGGTGAAGAAGCCTGTATTGCACCAACTTTGCTGTTGGGATGCAAACACCCGAGGCTCAGAGAGGTGAAGCGATTTGCTCAAAGCCGCACAGCACTGAGCCGGGACGGGGACCCAGGCCATGCGGCCCCCAAGCACTTAGGATCTGCTTTCTGTCTTCATTCGGAGATAAGCCTGCTTGCTTGGCTGGGCTGATGGGGAGACTGTAGGCATTACAGGTGCGGAGGTGGCATGGCGCATGCGGGGCTCCCTAACGGGCTCCTCCCAGAGCCACTGACCGCCAGGCCGGAGTGGGCTCCGCGAGCCTGCCTTTCCCGGGTGGCTGTTCCCGGGAGAGCCCAGTCCTCTCTCCTGGGCTACAAGTCGGCTCTCAGGGGGTGGGGGTGGGGCAGGGAGCTGTCTGGACATGGAAGCACCGGGAGGGGAGGGAGAGGGTTTCCTGCCCTTGACTCCAACCCCCTGGGCAAGCAAGGCCCGGAAGAGGGACAGGCTTGGATCAGTCTCCTGACTCCTGGCGGTATGCACAGGCGGGGGGTGGGGGCCGATGACCTCAGGGAGGCGTCGCTGTTTGGGTCTGGGGTTCCTTCGTGCAGAATTAGCTGCACATAGTCCATTCTCTTTTGCTTCCTCTCCAGGCTCCCTGAGCCACGTTTGGCTCGTCCACAACCGCACCAAGGCCCCGGAGGGTCCTGGGGGCTCCTGGGGCTGAGGCCCTCCGCTGGCAGGCGGGGTGCCCCGGGTACGCCGGATGGAGGCCTGTTGTCTGATGGGACCCGAGTAGTCCGTGCAGCGAAGGGGCCCAGAGGCTGCAAAGGGAAGAGCCTAGTCCTGGGCCCGTGGAAGATAAAAAGCATGCTGGTGACCCTCAGACCCGGGGTCAGGCTCTGTCACTTCATGTGACTTCACACAAGTAGATTTACGTCTGTGAGGTTCAGTTTTCCCAGCTGTAAAATGGGATCATAACACTAAACTACTTCTGTGTTACCAAGAGAAGTAGGTGAGTCTACGTAAAGGCATCCCACCCACCCATGGCTTTGGAGCTCAGAAGCCATGGGGGGGGTGTAACTGGGGGGTTCAGTACATTAAGCTTCTGACTCTTGAGTATTCACAGTTTGTGAGTTCAAGCCCCGCATTGGGCTCTGTGCTAACAGTGTAGAGCCTGTTTGGGATTCTCTCTCTCCCTCCCCCTCCCTCTCTCTCTAATCCCCCCATTCACTCTCTCTTTCTGTCTCTCAAAAAAAGTAGGGGCACCGGGGTGGCTCAGTCGGTTAAGCATCCGACTTCCGCTCAGATCATAATCTTGTACTTCACAAGTCCAAGCCCCACATCGGGCTCTGTGCTGACAGCTCAGAGCCTGGAGCCTGCTTTGGATCCTGTGTCTCCCTCTCTCTCTCTGCCTTCCCCCGCTCATGCTCTGTCTCTCTCTCTCTCTCTGTCTCTCTCAAAAATAAGTAAACATTAAAAAATTTAAAAAAAAGAAGCAACTGGAAACAGTGGGTAGGTGGGCCGTGGGGTCACGTCCCCTGGGTTCAAAAGGCATCTCTGCCTCTCGCCAGCCATGTGCCTTTAGGAAAATAGCCTCCCAGGGTGGGTTCCCACATCTGTAAAATGGGGATGACACACATATCATCATCCCAGAATTGTGGGGATTGAAGGACATGGCTCACTGAAGTGCTTGGCACATAGGATAAATGTCGTGAATATTAGTGATTAAACTAAAAATTCACTTGGGGGGATCCTGGGCTCGCTCATGAGTGCTGTACCAGTAATGTCACCCACCAGACCCCAACCGCAGGCCCAGAACTGGACAAAGGGAAGGATAAAGTTCTCCCTCCAAATTCAGAGCATCGGTCCTCTAGAAATATTTTTCCGTCTCTATCCCGGAGAAGCCACCTCTCCCTGTTATAAGCCCTTGAAACGTTTGGAAGGAAATGTCAAATGAGAAAAACTGGCTTGTCCTGACTTGTGGTATTTAAATGTTCCTTTTCTCGGTCAACAAACCCTGCGTGAGCAGCGTCTGTGTGCCTGGCTGACGACGCCAGGGGACAATGGCCAGGCCTTTGTCCCCAAAGGGTTCACCATCCAGGGCTCTAGGGGCCTCCCCGGTGCAAGTTCAGACGAACAGCCTGAAATTCACCGCGTGGCTGGCTTTCTCCCACCCAGAAACTCACGGAAAACGGCCATACTGGAGGAGCGATCCAACAATCGTTTCTTGGAATCATAAATGTCTGAGCGTTGCTGCAATCCTTTCGATTATCTTGTTTTCTTTATCCCTCAGAGCCAAGATTTTAATGCTACATCTGTGTGAGTATCTTTCAGTAATAAGAACCAAATGTTGTCGGTGGAAATGACTGGAAATTACACTGAGGATCAGAATGTGGGGTTTTAGATTCCCTCTTGGAAGGCAGTTTGCTGAGAAACAAACACACAGGACGTTTTCCCTCTAAATCACCCCGGGACGTTGCAACACTCAGGTCCCCGGCCCCCTCCCATCGGGAAGAGGGAGGCGAAGAGTCTCGGGTGCAGGCGACCCCCAGCTGGTGGGGAACGTCCCAGCTCCCACCTCGTCCCTGAGCTCCTTCTTCTCCTGCTACTAGAAATCTCCACCCACGCGTCCCGCAGGCACCTCAGACTCAACGTGTCCAGACTAGAGTCATCGTTTCCCCCAGACCTGCTCTTCTGTCTGCGAATCCCACACCGGGGAAAGGCACCACCTGCCTGCTCCTGGGCAGGTGATCCGGACTTCCCCTCCCCCACCCATGCCGCACCCACCTCGGCCACGTGCCGGCCCCCTTCCCCATCCCCCGGCAGCTGTCCCGGGGTGGGGGCCTCCTCGGAACTCTGGACCACTACTCTTCACCCTTCCAGCCCAAGCGATCTCTGGAAAAATCCAGATCCCACTTGGCCATGGCTCTTTTGGAGACCTGAACTAGAATCGGAATCCTCTGGTGTCTCCACTTGAGTTCTACCTCCTCAGAAAAATGTGAATAACAACAATATGTAGGGAGCTTCCAGGAACAGCCCGGAACCCGGACCCTCCGGGGGAGGCTGCGCCGCCCCCTCTCGGTCGCTGTGTCCTGGATGATGGAGCTAAAGGTCTGGTGGCAGGATTGGGGCCCTGTGCTGAGCGGGACCCGAGACCCGGAGGTGACCCCGAAGCAGTCTCTGCTGGGCGGGGCTGCAGGGAACGATGGAAAGGAAAGATTCTAGAAGGGGGAGCCAGAGAGGGCAGGGCCAGCTTGAGAGGAACCGTGAGCCTTGAAGGCCGAGAGGATGGACCTGGGACGTGGGCAGCACATCAGCAAGTCAGTGGCCGGGCAGAGCTGGGCGTTAGATAAGGCAAACCACACGTCCTTCCTCCTGGGCTTCCCGCTAGGGAATCACGAGGGGCGCCAGAGACCACCTGGGGCGCCATCACCCCCACCCCCCCGGGCTTGGCCACGGGGGGCTGGGCCGGCGTCTGCGTGGCGCTGTGGCGGGCGCCTGGCGCAGCCTCCAGGGGCTCTGATGAAGAACAGATTTGTATCATTTGCTTTGTTCCTAGAAGGCACCCATGAACCCCGTGTCCCTAAAATAGCGCCCTTGCCAGTCTGCCCCGAGGCGCCCAGAAGGCCTCACTAGCCAGAGCCCGGGGTGGGGGTGGGTTTTGTGAAGCTGGTGGCGTCGACGGGGTACTCGTGACAGTGGGTAACGCTTGCCTGAACTACCGCACGTAATGCTGACCACCACCTGTGAGCTGCACGCAGCGACCACACCCATTTGCAGATGAGAAACTGAGGCCCTGCTCAGCGGAGTCACTGGCCCAACATTTGCATGGCCGCCCGGGTGAGCCTGTTTGCATCCACAGCACAGGGACCGAGGGAGTCGTGCGTGCAGAGCCCGGCACAAAGCTGGGTCAGCCCTGGCCCTCAACAGACATTTGCTGAGAAGAGCGTAGGGATGTATCGTTTGATCCGATGCCAAACAGCCTCCTCCTCCAACAGCTCCCCCCGCCACCCTGCCCTCCCCTCCCCGCACCTCTGCTGGATTCAGACAGCTGCAAACTGCTATCTGGAGAGGAAGTCCTCCCTCTCCAATCATTTCATATCACCAGCCCCACCCACCCTTTCCAGAGAGCTCGGCCGGGCCGCCGCCCCCAGGGTCCTCCAGCTCCTGGTCAACAGCTTGTTGACCGTCTGGGTCTGCAAAACGGTCCCCCGGTTCAGCGAGCTCGTGATAAACAACTCGTGTGGGTTTCCTGGGGGGAGGCGGGCGGGGGCTCTGGGCACTGGCCGGCGGCAGGAGGGACCGGGGTGGCCTCCGAAGGCGCCCACCTCCAGCGGCCTCCCGCCTGGGCCTCCTGCGCGGAGCGTAAGTGGCTCTGGGTGCCGTGCCCGCGTCTGTGGAAATCAGGGCGAGAAGAATTCGGTGGGAACGTTGTTGTTCGAGGCGGTGTGGCCGGCGCCCCGGGAAGCTTCTTCTAACCTGCTCCCAATTAGGGGTTTGACAGGAGGGTGGGGGGCGTGGGCTCAGGGCCTGGCCGTTGTTTGCTCTGATCCCTGACCAAATCCTGCCTCTGGGGGCCCTTGGTGGGGCCGTGTGCATCTCTGAGAACCCCGTGGAGGTGAGAAAGCACCAGCTCCCGCAGTCGAGGCCGTGATGCTGGATTTTACGAGAAGGGCTGGAAAGCCGTTGAGCCCGTCCCTCCCCCCGCCGGCCGGTGTCTAGGGTCCAGGTTAACGGGGGTGACGTGTGCCGCTGGATGCTTCCAGAAGTGGCTGCCACCTCGATTCGAGAAAAGAGCCGGACGGAAAGTTTGGGAAGAGGCGGTGTTTTCTTCCATGGCTGGGGCTCCATTCCTGCCATCGACAAAAATACACTTTGCTATATTTAGGCAGTGCCATTAACAGGACTCTCTCTCTCTCTCTCTCTCTTTCTGTCTTTCTCTTTTCCCTCAAGAATGTTTGTCAGTTTGTTTTTGTCATTCAGTATTTTCCGCTGCCGCCTGGGGAAACCATCAAGCGCTCACACTCCTGAACCAACTTTTCCTGCTGTTAGCTCATTGAAATGAACCTCTGGCCAAGTTACAACCTTCGAAGGGTGTCAGTGGAAAGTGTCGGTGGATGTTTTCCCCGCCCGCCCTGGGGGGCGGGGGAGGGGAGGGGTGCTGCTAGCGTTTCTGGGGCGCCCGCCCTGGGCCGGGGCGCCGTGCTGGTCACCGCACTCCGGGCTCTCGTCTGCTGTGTGTTGTGGGAGCTGCCGTCACCACACCATGTCCTGGGCGACGACTCCAAGCCCTAGGCGGTCAAGCCGCATCCACGGGGGACAGGTGGGGACACGGAGGTCTGGTCCGGGTTTACTTGACTCTTCAATTCTGGGTTGAACACAGCGTTCAGGTAGAGCTGGAAGGGGCCCACATTTGGGACACTCGCTTCCAAAGTTCTGTGGACTTTGCTTTTTTGCTCTTCAAAAAAATTTTTAATGTTTTTTTATTATTAAGACAGAGAGAACCAGAGCATGAGTGGGGGAGGGGGTAAAGAGAGAGGGAGACACAGAATCGGAAGCCGCTCCAGGCTCTGAGCTGTCAGCACAGAGCTCGACTCGGGGCTCGAACCCACAAACTGTGAGATCATGACCTGAGCCGAAGCCGGACGCTTAACCCACTGAGCCACCCAGGAGCTCCTGTGGACTTTGTTTTAATTCCACAGGATGTCTAATGGCTCCCGAAGTGTCCTCCTCAGAAGGGGCCCTGACCTGGGGCTCGAGGGGATGGACCCCTCTCCTGGTCGGCCTCCCCACCCCATCAACACCACATTGCAGTCTCCAGCCCCTGCTCCCCAGTGAAAGCAACGGTGAAGTCCCCGTCACTGTTCCCGGGGCCCCAGGACTTGGGGCGTGAGAAGTCCCCAGGCTCCCCTCCCGACGCGGAGCTTGGCAAATTGGAAAAAAGTGCCTGCTCTCTGGATGGGCGTGGTCCCCTGCCAGCCTGCAGCGGGCGCCATCTGGCCGCCATCCACCTCTTGGCCTTGACACTGTGTGCAGTAAAACTCCACACTGTACGGCACTGACTTCCCTCAGCAAGGAGGCTGTCAGTCACAAGTGCACAGCCACATTTTCCAGAACCTTCCCTTCAGCGTCAGGGCCTGACAGATGACGACAGAGACACGAGGAAATAGGTCGTATTGTTCCGCACCTGCAATGTGCCAGGCGCTGTTCCGAGCAGGTCTAGTTGTATTAATTGGTTAATCTGCACCACCACCCTATGAGGTAGGTTCTGTTATTATCCCTATTCAACAGATGGGAAAACTGAGGCTGTCATTTGAAAATACAGGGACCATGGGGCCAGGCTTCTTTTGAAAACACAAATCTGACCCCATCGCTCTGCTCCACCCTTCTGGGGACCAGCACCAACTGGCCCTGCCTCCAATGCCCTGTGGGGCCAGGCTCCTGCCAGCCAAGCCTCCTGGGGCACCTCCCCCCACACACCCGCTCTGCTCCGGTGGCACCCGGAAAACCCTTTCATGCCTCTGGATCTTTGCACGGGCCATCTGTCCCCCAGACTGCCCCTCCCCACCGGGTCTGCCTGGGAAACACATCTTCTTCATCTTCCAGTGACTCTGTGAGCAGCACTGGTTTGATCTCCTTCCAAGAACAGCTCCCTGCTTGCTTCCTCCGGGCCTTGCTGCTCCGGCCACACACAGCTGTCAGGGGACACCTGGCAGAGTCTCCATGTTCACCGTCCACTTCCTGCAGTCGATGGCCAGTCCTGAGATCCCAGAGGCGGTGTCGGACGTGCGTGTTTAGGATCAGAGGGAAGGGCTTGGTGGGAGCTGTGGATTTGGGAGCGAGTGACAAAGAGATGGTCACCAGCGCCACAGGAGAGGGAGAAGGGGCTCAGGAGAAAGGGAGGGGGAGAAGAGCGGAGACCCGGGACCCAACCCTGTGGGAAGGGCGAGTGGATGCTGGGGCCAGTGGGACCCTGAGAAGACCCAGGGAGGGCAGAGTCACAGAAGGGACCCCAAGGAAGGGACTGCTTCCAGGAAGAGGGAGCGGTGGCCACGTTGAATTGCCTCCGCGTAGGAGCGGATGCTTCCCTTCCACCTGCACTCAAGCCCTTCCATGTCTTTCACAAGATGGCGGACAGCTTTGATTTTTTTGCTTAGGTTTTGCTTTGATCTCCGTTCCCAGCGTTTCACCCCCCAGGGCTGCCTCAGGAATGGAGTCGCAGGGGAAACATGGAAATATCCACATCCGGTTTCCCTAAGCAGGTGTGAATTTGTTTGCCGGGAAACCGGGCCACCTTCTGGGGGTGGAAGACGGTAAATGTGTCCTTTGATTGCAGGAGGCTCATGCTCTCCCCTGGGAATCCGTGGCAGCAAACAACCGTGGAGTCAAATGAAACACCCAGATGTGCTGTTCTACTTGGAAGGGGGGGACCCGGCTGTGCTCGCTGTGGCTTTGTTTGGCTTTGAAACACTGATTGGTCAAAGTGAGTGATGTTTTCCAGATGCTCCCATCTCCTCTAGTCTGGAGTCCGGCTGGCCAGCCGGGCCCCCGCTGTGGGCCTCGCCTTCACCCCCTCTCCCGGGCGGCAGACGGTCTCCCTCGGGCCCAGCAGCCACCGCCTCGCTGTGGCTGTGGCTGTGGCCCCACTTCCTGCCGTAGAGGCGGGCAAGTGGTGCCCATGGGTCCTTCCAGCTCTCACACTCTGCAGTTGGGTGTCTCCTGGGTGGGCACCCCTCCGGGCACTTCAGGCCCCCCACGGGGTTAGCAGGAGTGGTGCCTGTTATTTGAAAAGTGCTCCATGCTCTCCAGGGACACCGCCCCTCCGGTGCGACCCGAGCTGCCTGCCCACACCGCGTCCCTGGGCGCCGCCGGTCCTGCTGGTCAACCCGCTCCTGCCTCCGAGCTGCTGTCCTTGGGACACACTGACAGCCTTGACTCAACGGCCACTTTTCTTCTTTTAGGGTAAAAAGCGTTCTTAGGTTCTGAGACTTGCAAAAAACTTGATGAGGCACCGAGGTTGACGTTTCCTTTTTAACTTTTTATTTTGAAACAATGATAGAGTCGCAGAAGGTTGCAAACCCGGCACAGAGGCTTTTCTGGGGTGATGGGGGCATGTCCTTCCCCCATCCCTGCCGCGAAGTACGGCTACAAACTCTGGACGTTTCATACATGACGAATAGGGGGAGACTCTGCAAGGCGGAGGGAGTCAGGAGGGCCCATGAGGGGCTTTAGGCCCTGAGAGGCGGCACCCTGCTGAGTCCCCAGGGTCCCCTTTGGCGGGTGCATCCCGGCCCGGGGGCGGAGGAAGCTGACATCTGGGGATGCCAGCAGGCACAGATGCCCGGGAGCCCCACAAAAGCTCGTTCTCTCTCTCGAGCCAAAGGACCGGGCAAGGGCAGCCCAGCGAGACAGAAAACTTTTAGACAAAAACTGCCCTACTTCAGCTGAGCACACGGAAGAAAACAGGGCCCTGCCCACGCCCACCCCAGGCCGTAACGAGGGCCCCAACCTCCCCACGGGGGTGTCAGGGATGCTCAGTGGGGAGCCCAGGCTTGGGTCCCTGGCAACGGGGAGTGAGGCTCCCCAGAAATGGGAGGGGAGTTTGGACCCACGCCCCGGCTCAGCAGTAACAAGGCACTTCCCCCTCCCCGCGGGGGTTTTGTCAGAGGAGGAGGCCACATAGTCAGGGACCTTTACCAAGGTCACCCTCCGAGGGGCTCCAGGTGGGGAGAGTTGACAAAGCACCTGTATCCCTCGCAGCCTGGGAGATTTCACTGCGGGCTCCGTGCAGATTTCAGCCAGAACTCCTATCCCCTCCCCCACCAGTGGGAACGGAAGCACCCACCTTGGGTGTCAATCAAGGCTGAGTGGAAAAGCAGCGCTTCCCTCTCTCCACCTGGCAGCAACGAGGCAGAGCCCCCGCTCCCCCCAGCCCCCCTTGCTCTCCCCTCCCCCCCACGGGAGAGAAAGCCATCTGAAACAGACGGTTTAAATAAGATCCAAAGTCGCATACGTAATATGAGCTAAAAATCACTCATCGGGCCAAGAACCAGAAAGGCCTCCAACGGGATGAAAAAAGGCGATCCACAGATACCACCCCTGAGATGACGGTGGTGTTAGGTTATCTGGCAAAGATCACAAAGCACCCAGGATAAAAAAGGCTTAAGCAAGCAGTTATGAAAGTGCTCAGAGCAAACAAAACCAGAGAACATCTCAGCAAAGAAATGTGAGATAGAAAAAGGAAAGAATCTCTAAGCTGGAAGACAGAACAATAGAAATCACCTGATGTGGACACGTAAGGGACACCAGGATGGGGGGTGGGGAAGGGACAGAGCCCGGTGACCATGGGACTGTAACACAGGATCAAATATGTGTTACATCAGCGTCTTAGAAGGGGAAGAGAAAGAGGGTGGAGCTAAAATCATAACTGAAAACTTCCCAAATTTGGCAAGAAACATGAACTATGTCTTCAGGAAGGTGAGCACGTTCCAAATGGGAGAAATCTAAATAAATGCACACCGAGACACATCGTAGTCAAAATTCTGGAAACTAAAGACAAAGAAACAATTTTCAAAAGCAGCCAGAAGAAAGGAACATCCTACCTATAGGGGAAACGATTCAAATGATATCGGACTCCTCATTAGAAATCCAAAGGCCCAGGGCTCCTGGGTGGCTCAGTCGGTTAAACGTTCAGCTCTTGATTTTGGCTCCGATTACGATCTCACAGTTCATGAGTCTGAGCCCTGTGTCGGGCTCTGCACTGAGTGTGGAGCCTGCTTGGGATTCTCCTTCGCTCCCTCTGCCTCTCTCCCACTTTCTCTCTCTCAAAAAAAAAAAAAAAAAAAGAAAAGAAAAAAAAAGAAAAATCACAAAGGCCAGAAAGAAGTGGCTGTGGCTAGATATGTAACAAGGGCCAGAAGGAAAAATTCAGAATTCTGTACACAGAGAGAATATTCTTGAAATGAAAGGGAACCAAGACATTATCAGACAAAGGACGTTTTGTCAGTGGACCTGTCCTAAAATAATTGCTAAAGGAAAATTTCTAAACAGAAAGGAAGCAATAAAATGAGGAGCCTTGTGACATCGGGAAAGCAAGCAAAAGTATGGGAAAGTATAGTGGGCTTTTCTGCTCTTTAGTTTTCTAAAGTACATTTGACATTGAAGCAAAAGCTGGCTGATGTGTTTCCAAATAAATAGAGAGGAAATATTGAAGACAGCTATCCATGGGAGAGTAAAGGAACCTGAAGGGAGGTATGTTTCTACACTTCACTCTGACTGGTAAAATGACACGAATAGACTGTGATAAGCTTAGTATATAAAACACAAGAATATCTAAAGCAACTACTAAAATAATTCTACAAAGCAATATATTAAAAAACATGACAGACAAATGAAAACGGAACTCTAAAAACCACTCAAGTAACTCACAGGATGACACAGGGGAAAACAGAAACAAACAAAAAGAGAACAAATATAATACAAAACCCAAAAGATAGATTTAAGCCTTTTGTCATGTCAATAATTAAATGTAAATGTAAATGGCCATTTACCATGTGAAGACAACTAAAAGATAGAAATTGGCAATTAAAAGACAGGAGTTGAGTTAGCATCGTGGATTTTTAAATTGACCCAACTATATTCTGTCCACAAGAAACTCACTTACAATGGGATAGACAGATTAGTATTAAAAGAGTAGAGAAACATATATCACATAAATATTAACCAAAGGAAAGCATGTGGCTATATTCATATCAGATGAAGTAGATTTCAGAGCAAAACAAATTACTGGAGATACAGATTATATGATGATGAATGGACAGATCCATCAACAAGACACACCAGTTCTGAATGTGCATCAAAGAACAGAGCTGCAAATTTTGTCAAAGAAAAACGGGTAGGATTGAGAGGAGAAATAGATCACTCTGTATTTACACTTGGAGAATTCAACATGGTCTCTCAATGTTTGAAAGAACAGCTAGACAGAGTATCAGCAAAGACACAGAACTCAGGGGCACCTGGGTGGCTCTGTCGGTTGAGCATCCAACTTCGGCTCAGGTCATGATCTCATGGTTTGTGGGTCCAAGACCCATGTCGAGCTCTATGCTGACAACTAGCTCAGAGCCTGGAGCCTGCCTCAGATTCTGTGTCTCCCTGTCTCCCTCTATCTCTGACCCTCCCCTGCTCACACTTTCTGTCTCTCTCTCAGAAATAAAGAAAACGTTAAAAAAAAACAAAAAAAAAAAAACAAAGACGCAGAACTCAACAACATCGTTGACCAACAGGAACCAAACAGCACTTATCGAACACCCTACCCCAAACAATAGCAGGACACACATTCTTTTCACTGCCCAGAAATCTATACCAAGATAGACCATATCCTCGGCCATAACACAGACCTCAAAAAAAAACTGAAAAGAATTAAAACCATACAGTGTGTTTTCTAATCATAACAGAAGCTGACTAGAAATTAGTGACAAAAAGCTAATAGGAAAATCTCCAGACACTTGGAAATGAAACAACATGCTTCTAAATAATTCATGGGTCAAAGAGGAAGTCTCAAGGAAAGTAAAAAAAAAATACATGGAGCTGAATTAAAGTACAAATACAATGTATTAAAATGTGTGAGACACAGATAAAGCCAAGCAGGAAATTTATAGCATGGAATGCATCCATTAGCAAACAGGGAAAACCTCAAGTCATTAATCCAGGGTTCAACCTCAAGATTCTATAAGAGGAAGAGAAAAAGAAACCCAAAGGCAATAAAGATAAAATAATAAAGAGTAGAAATTAGAAGATAGAAGACAAAAATAGCAGAGAAAAATCCACAAAACAAAGAGTTTGTTCTTTGAAAGATAAAACCGACAAATACAGAAAGACTGATAAATTGCAGACAGAACATACAAATTGTCAACATCTGGAATGTAATAGGGATTGTCACTACAGATCCTTCCCCTAAGGGTTAATAAATTTAGCGCATTAGATGAAATGGGCCATCTTTTCCAAAAACTCATGCTAACTACAAATCACTCAGTATGAAACAGATCATTTGGACATCCCTGGGCAACTATTAAGAAAACGGATTCCTTATTTTAAAACTCTTTAAAAACAAGTCTCCAGGCCCCGATGGTTTTACTGGAAAGTTCTACCAAATGCTCAAAGAATGAACATTAATTCTACACCGTCTCTTCCAGAAAATAGAGGGAGAATTGCTTCCCAAATTCATCTTACAAATATTATCCTGATATCAAAACAAGATAAAGACAGGTAAAAAAAAAAAAGAAAAATTTACAGACCAATATCTCATGAATTTAGATACAAACATCTTTAACAAAATACTAATAAGAAGAATTTAGCAATGTATCAAACTAATTATATACCATGACCACATGGGGCTTATTCCAGGAATGAAATCTGGTTCAATATTTCAAAATCAATGAATTTACTTATTAATGAGCTAAAGAAGAAAAAAAAACCTATACGATCATATCAACTGATGCAGAAAAAGCATTTCACAAAATTCAACCCCCAATTAATGATAAAGAACTCCCAGAAAAGAGGAAAGGGATTACCTCAATGTGGTGAAGAGCATCTATAAAAACCCTATAGGTAACCTTATACTTAATGGTGGAAGACTGAATGCTTTCCCCGCTGAAGGTCAGGATCAAGGCAAAATCTGTTCTTACCATTTTTATTCAACATTGTGCTGGAGGATCTAGCCAGTGAACTAAAGCAAGAGAAGGAAATAAAGGGCATTGTAGATCAGAAAAGAAGAATTGAGTACTGTCCCTATTCACAGAGGACATAATTTTCTACCTAGAAAATTCCAAAGAATCTGCAAAAAAACTCTTAGCACTAATAAGTGAGTTGAGCAGATCTCAGGATATAGGATAAATATACGGAAATCTATTTTTTCCTATATACTAGCAATGAACATGTGTACACCAAAATTAAAAATACAATGTCATTTATAACCACTCAAAAATGGAGTGCTTAGGTCTAAATCTACATCCTCTAAATATACGGGGTGAAATTTAGACGATGCTGTTGAAAGAAACTAAAGAGAAGCTGAGTAAATGGAGAGACATACATGGTTCAAGGATTTGGCAAACACAGCACAGTAATGATGTCGATTCTCTCCAAGCGGATATACATGTTTAATGCAATCTCTATTGAAGTCCCAGCAAGATATAGTCAATATAGAGATACAGACAAGATTATTCCAAACGACGAAGGAACTAGGGTAAGATAAAACAATTTTGAAAAGGAAGAATAAAAGTGGGGAGAATCAATGTACCCAGTTTGATGACTTCTTCTACAGCTATGGTCATCAAAAGTGTTCTGTTGACAGAGCAATAGACACATAGACCAATGCAGTGGAATAAAAAGCCTAGAAATAGAACCACATGAATATGCCAAACTGAGTTTCGATAAAAGTGCAAAAGCAATTCCACAGAGGAGAGAGAGCCGTGGCTACAAATGGTGCCGAAGCAGTCGAACCTCCTTCACCTAAAAAGTAAACAAATAAATAAATCTCAACCTAAGGTTCACACTCCTTAAGAAATTAACTCAAAAATGGACCACAAACTTAAATGTAAAATGTAAAACTTTTTGGGGAAAAAAACATGGGAGGAAATCCGTGGGAACCGGGTAAAATCTGGGACCTGATGAAGTGTTTTCAGAGGTGATGTCCCCAGCATTATTCAGGAAAGAAGGACATTCATAAACTTGACTTATTAAAATTTAAAAAGTTTGCTCTGAGAAAAATCCTGTTGAAAAGATGGAAATACATGCTACAAACTGGGAAGAAATATTTGCAAACCACATATCCAACAAAGGGCTAGTCTCCAGAATATATCAAGAGCTCTCAAAGAATAAAACTCAGCAGTAAAAAAAAAAAACAAAACTCCCAAACAATTCAAATAGAAAACAGACAAAAGACATGAAGAGACATTTCATCAAAGAAAATATATGGAGAGCAAATAGGCACATGAAAACGATGGTCAACTGCCTTAGCCGTTAGGAGAATGCATGTTAAACCCCTAGTGGGACAGGCGCCTGGGGGGCTCAGTCGATTAAGCCTCCGACTTTGGCCCAGGTCATCATCTCACGGTTTGTGATTTCGAGCCCCACATCAGGCTCTGTTCTGTCAGCATGGAGTCTGCTTTGGATCTTCCCTCTCTCTCTTTCTCTCTGTCCCTCCCCTGCTGACGCTTTGTCTCTCAAAAATAAATAAATATTTAAATAAAGAAATAAGTAAATAAAACCACAATGGCTTGGCTCAGGACACACCTATCAAAATGGTTAAGATGATAAATAGTGACAACACCAAATGCTGGTGAGTATGTGCAGAAACTGGACCACTCACACATTGCTAACAAGAATGTGAAATGGCACCACCAGTCTGGAAAGTAATTTGGCAGTTTTTTTAAAAAATTAAATGTTCAGCTACCCATATGCACCCGCCAGTAATTGCCTTTCTGGGTATTTATCCAGAGAAATGAAGATTTATGTGCACACAACAATCTGTACACCAATGTTTATAGCACCGTTATTCTTAATGGCCCAAATCGGAATAACCCAGATATCCTGGAGTATTTACTGGGCACCTTCACCATCAGTCCATGTGGAGGACCTTATCCGACTGAGGGACTCCTTTCCATTCCTAGTTTGCTAATATTTTTTGATCACAAATAGGTATTGAATTTGTCAAATGCTTTTTCTGTATACATCGAGATGATTATATAATTTCTGTCGTGTGGTGAATTGCTCTTATTAATTTTTTAAAATTCTTTTTGTTTGTTTTATTTATTTTTGAGACAGAGAGAGACAGAGCATGAGTGGGGGAGTAGAGAAAGAGGGAGACACAGGATCCGAAACAGGCTCCAGGCTCTGAGCTGTCATCACAGAGCCCGATGTGGGGCTGGAACCCACCAGCTGTGAGATCATGACCTGAGCCGAAGCCAGATACCCACCCGACTGAGCCACCCAGGCGCCCCTAATTTTTAAATGTTAAACTTGCATTTCATTCCCATGAGAATTCCAACTCGGTCATGATTTATCCTTTTGATACATTACTGGGTCTGATTAGACAGTATCTTGTTAAGGACTTTTATGTCTATATTCATAAATGATATTAAACTGCAATTTCCTTCTCTCCTGCCATCTTCGTCTAGTGTTGGCAAGAGAGCAAACCTGGCCTTTTAAACGGTTGAGAAGGATTCTCTTCTCCTCTGCTTTCTGAAAGAGTTTCTGTAAAATCGGTATCCTTTCTATCTTAAATGTTTGATGTAACTCACTTATTAATCTTTCACTCTTCCCTCTAACCGTCAATCCCTCTACCAATACAGTAGGTACGTGGCACGTGTGGAATGAACAGATGTGTTGCTTCTGGATCAGCTGTGACAAATTCGAACGGCTTCGAGGCTGAACTGGGAAGGTAAATAGGTCAATCGGCAGAGTCTGTAATAGGGAGTGGTGGGGTCTGTGGCCAAAGGGTAAAGCATTCCAATTAAAACCGTTTAAAAAACTTATTTGTGGATCTCGCCTGCCGACCTGTGGTTTGCAACCCCTAGAAGCAATTCTAATTCCAGTTTTGTGAAGACCCCGGGGGAGATGAGAGAATGTCATCTGCGAGCCCTATCATACTTAGAAATTAAAACCGTGTGCGTGTGGCTCTGTGTGTCGCTTTCTTGGCACTGGGCCACCCTGTTTCCCTGCCTCCCTTCTCCTGTGTCTCTCCTTCTTACGACCCTGAGATCGTGAGCTTCCGATAAAGCATCAGCATGCTTTAAAACGAAAAGGAGGGGGCACGATGGCATCATGCAGTCTTTGCGCAGCAAAGCGGTAGCTGCTTCTCCAAAGGTCCGGGCAGGTGGGAAATTCCGTCTCTTGTTCTTTTCAGCCAAGGCCCATGGAGGAGTCTTGCCTGGGATGCGTGGTATTTGGGCAGCATTTTGTGGCTGGTGGGCCAGAAGTGTGCAGGAGTTGAAATTCTGTCTCTGGATTGTCCTGAACTTTTGTTTATACCCCCCGTATCCAGGGAGCGGATTCACGGAGAAAAGCTCACAGAACGTGAAGTCATTTGTCCCAGACTTCTCGAATTTCTCTCCCTGCCTCTCCGTCCTCCGAGTTTCACTCAGGGACAGGGTCACCCGGCAAGCCTGTAGCGTGGGTCCGTGCTAGGTGTTCAGGGTGAAGCTGGACAGAGCCCCGCGCTTGAAGCCCCAGGACTGTGTCCCGTCACCATAATGACTAGAAACCTTCAAAGAAAAACGTAACGTAACAGGCTCACACTGCGCCCATGAAGGCAAGGGCATGTATTGTACGTTTCGAAAATCGTTCCTTTCAAAATTGTCGAAATAAAAAACACAGGCTTGTCTTCTGCAAGGATAAGCCTCAACACTGGAGAAAATTGCTCATGTGGAACTAGTTCTTTTCCAAACTGGCTCCATCATGGAGTGGTTACCGGGTGGTGCTTTTAAGGGAGGAGTTGAAATGTTCAGTTACAGCACGGGGTTGGGGGGTGGGGTCACGGACCCTCAGTTGGGTCTCGGTGGTGACTTCAGGGTTTAAAACATTTTTTTGCTCAGTTCTAAAGTCTTACGAATTCTGAACAACTCCGAACTGTGCATCAGCTCTCACTCAGGCCTCTGAAACAGAGGTTATCTCTTTATGGGCTGTTTTATTTTTCTATTAAAGTTTCAGAAATATAGTTTGAGCTTTCCCTGGCTCGGAATGAGGTCATAGGACCTCGGAATTGCCATCAGATGCTCTCCTGTTAGGACACGAGCGGGTGGGGAAGTTTTATTAAAGTGATTTTCATGTGCAGAAAAAGATTAGGCGTCTATAAAACCTGCCATGAAAACTACGCGCGTTCTCTGGGGGGAAGGTCCCAGATTGGATTTCAGGATAATGCGTAGATAATGATGGCCTTTAACATACGTGGGTATTTCCCCCTTTTTTGGCTTGGGTTTGTTTTCTGTTTGTCTGGCCTATGTCCCCGCTGTGACTCTAATAATGCCAAAAACCAAACCTGGAAAACCGGCGTTTGAGATTAGGCATAAAATTATGACACTGTATACCTCCAATTTTTTTCATGCACTTTGGATGAAACTGAGGCCTCAGCTCCAATGTTCCTGACGCCAATAATGAGCATGTGCTGAGGGTAATGCAGGTTGTTAAAAGTGCCTGCCAAATGCACTTCTAAAGCCAACCCCATTAGGGGAAAAAAAGAATAGCATTACAGCACATTGGCTCGAAAGCAGTTTACCCAATGGTTGGCCCCCAAATGTTTCTCATTAAGGATCTTCCCCAAGGGCAGGCCTGGGACTTGTTTATTCTGCAAAGTCTCATTCCCGAGCTCAGGGTCGGACGGCGTTAGGTGCTCGGTAGATATTGGCTAAATGGATTCTTTGAAACTGTTGGACACAAATAGGTGTATTAAACGGATGGGTCCCCAGGAGGACGAGCCACGCCTCAAGGTAGAGGACGCTACAGTCTGCCTTTCGTTTTCGATGCAAACTATTGGCACTCTGAGCACACAGACCCCGACATGCTTGGAGGCGGGGAATCCAGAGAAGGGAGGAAGGGAGTTTGATGCTACCAGGTTCCCGGGCAGGGCCTGTCCCTCCCGCAGAACTTGTTGGGGGTGATTGACCCCCAGGAGAAATTCTGGGGAATGCTGAGGAACAGGGAACTTGCCCTCCTGGGGACCCTGGGCTGTGGGGCGGAGGCCATATTGGAGGTCTGTGCAGAGAGGCCTTGCTGGTGGCGTCTGTCTGGACCGTCCTCTGTCTTTCCTCAGTGGTTCTCACTTGGTCATCAGGACTCCAGTCAGATGCTCCGTCTCTGGAAGACTACGCTGCCCCCCGCCCCCCCCCAACGGCTGGGTTACCTGCCTCGTCTCCTCCCTGCCTCCATCCGCCGTGAACAAATCACGTGGTATTACAATCCTCCGTTTCCTTCCCAGCTGTGGGCTCCCTTGGGAAGGACCCCGTCTTTGCGCCTCTGTGATCAGCGCACGGTGTTCTTCTGTTCCCCACCGCTCTTTCAAGGTTCTTGCAAAGATAATGTATTTTCTCTCCCTTGATGCTTACTCCCAGCTGCTTTCAAGATTTTTCTTTGCTAATTGTAGCCATTCCAACAGGTGGGAGGTGGTATCTCTTTGCGGTTTTGATTTGTAGCTCTCTGATGATGAGCGATGTTGAGCATCTTTTCATGTGTCGGTTGGCCATCTGGTTGTCTTCGTTGGGAAAGTGTCTGTTTATGTCTTCTGCCCATTTCTTCACTGGATTATTTGGGGGGGGGGTGTTGAGTTTGATAAGTTCTTTATAGATTTTGGATACTAATCCTTTCTCTGATATGTTATTTGTAAATACCTTCTCCCGTTCTGTTGGTTGCCTTTCAGTTTTGTGGATTATTTCGTTTGCTGTGCAGAAGCTTTTTATCTTAATGAGGTCCCAGTTGTTCATTTTTGCTTTTATTTCCCTTGCCTCTGGAGACGTGTCGAGTAAAAAGTTGCTGCGGCCAAGGTCAAAGAGGTTGCTGCCTGTTTTCTCCTCTAAGGAGGGCACTTGTTAGGATGAGCACTGGGTGCTGTATGTATGAGAGGAATCACTGGGGGTACCTGGGGGGCTAGGAAGTTAAGCGGCCGACTTCAGCTCAGGGCATGATGTCACAGTGTGTGAGTTCGAGCCCCGCGGCGGGCTCTGTGCTGACAGCTCGGAGCCTGGAGCTGCTTCGGATTCTGTGCCTCCCCCTTTCTCTGCCCCTTTCCTGCTTGCTCTCTCTGTCTCTGTCTCTCTCTCTCAAAAATAATAAACATTAAAAAAAATTTAAGAGATGAATCACTGGGTTCTACTCCTAAAACCAATACTACACTGTATGTTAACTAACTTGAATTTAAATAAATTAATTAAAAAAAAAGATTTTTCTTTGTGTGTGTTTTTTTTTTTTTTTTTTTACCAGTTTGATTATTCTGTGCTTAGATTCTTTGTGCTTATCCTGTTTCAGGTAAGCTGAGTTTCTCAAACATGTGGGTTGACGTCTTTTCTTGTTTGAGGGTAATTTTTGGTCACAATCTGAGTATTGCTTTTCCCTTTTTTCTTCTGGAGCTACAATTACATGTATGTTAGATCTTTTTTAAAAAATTATTTTATTTTATTTTATTTTATTTTATTTTAGTTTAGTTTAGTTTAGTTGAGAGAGAGGCCAAGCAGGAGAGGGGCAGAGAGAGAGAGAGAGAGAGAGAGAGAGAATCTTAAGCAGGCTCCACACTCAGTGCAGAGCCCAACGTGGGGCTTGATCCCACAACCCTGGGATCATGACCTGAGCTGAGATCAAGAGTCGGACACTCAACTGACTGAGCCACCCAGGCACCTCTGTATGTTAGACCTTCTGACTGTGTCACATGGGTATTTTATCGTTTGTATTTTTAAAAATCTATTCTTTTTTTTCCTATCTTTTAGTTTACGTATTTTTTACCGACTTGTATATCCACTCATTTTTCCTGTGTTGTGCTGTGCCTAATCTGTTGTTAAACTTTTTCACTGAGTACTTAATTTCTGGCTTTGAGAATGTCAGTTTGGTTATTTGGTTCTTTTTCTCTAAAGATTCCAACTTTTTAAAATGTTTATTTATTTCTGAGAGAGAGAGAGTGCGAGCAGGGGAGGGGCAGAGAGAGACAGAGACACAGAATCTGAAGCAGGCTCCAGGCTCTTAGCTGTCAGAACAGAGCCCAAGGCGGGGCTCAAAATCACTAACCGTGAGATCATGACCTGAGCCGAAGTCAGACGCTTCACCAACTGAGCCCCCCCGGCGCCCCTCATATATGTTCCTTTATTTCCTTTGACATTGTTATTTCAGTCTTGTTGGCTAACTTCAATGTCTACAGCAAGTGTGGTTATACATCCTTTGCCTGTATTTTCCTCTTCATTATTTGTCATATTTTCTTCACTTTTCTTGTGTCTCATAATTTCAACTGAATGCTGGACATCGTGCATGGAAAGCGAGGGGGCTCCAGGTGACTTTATTCCCCCCTCCTAAAAATATTCTTGCTTGACTGAAAACAAAACTATTCCTGTTAGATAAATAGTATGAGGGGCTTTTCAGCCAAATCCAATCAGAAATTGAGCAGGGAAGGGGCTGGGGTGTAGTTTTAGTCACAGCCAGTGTGTCTCTGGGTGTCCCTGTTCCCAGAGCGTGTCCTCCTGAGCTTCCAATTGAGAACCTGATGGGACCTTAGCCCTGAAAAACTCCGGGGAGTCAGCCCTGCCCTGTGAGGGCTCCAGCCCAGCTCTCCCCCTCCCTGCCACGTGCCTTTAACATCTGGCAGATGTGTCGAGCAGGGGGTCGGGCAGCGTGTTCGAGGCAGGTCTTCTCCCCAGCTGGTCTTTTGTGCCCTAAGCCCCGCTCCGCCTTCCAGATGCCCCCTCGCTCCCCAGCGCCCTGCACAGCACCAGAACTCGGCCAAGGCACCGCCGGGAGACATGATTCGTGCATTGGAACCCTCTCAGGCCCCCTCACCCCGCTTTCCACGTGGCCACTCGAATGTTTGCTGGTTTCTCTTCTCTGGCCGAGGCTCCTGACCAGGATCAGCCGGTCCTCAGTCCTCAAAAACAGCCATGGCTGGAGACTGTCAGCTCTCCTCAAGGTCTCCCAACACACTTGAATTTAATCTAACATAAGCCTTAATGCTCCTACAGCTCTTCCTTTCCTTTAAAAAGATGATCTCTCTCTCATTCTCTCTCTCTCCCAGAAAATAATTTAAAAAAGGGGGGGGTATGCCTGGGTGTCTCAGTTGATTGAGCATCTGATTCTTAATTTCACGGGATCAAGCTCCACGTTGGGCTCCACGCTGAGCATGGAGCCTGCTTGGGATTCTCTCTCTCTCTCTCTCTCTCTCTCTCTCTCTCTCTCAAAATAAATAAACTTTTTTTAAAAAAGATGACTTTTTCCATGCATCCAAGTTTTTCTAATTGATGCTTTAGGAATATTGGTCTGTGATATTTACTCCAATTTTTTCCAATTTACTCCAATTGGTCTACTATTTACTCCAATTTTTTAAGGTTTATTTATTTATTTTGAGAGAGAGAGTGAGAGAGAGCAAACAAGAGTGTGGGGGAGGGGCAGAGAGAGAGGGAGAGAGAGAGAGAGAGAGAGAATCCCAAGCAGGCTCCATATGGTCAGTGCAGAGCCTGATGTAGGGATTGAACCCACAAACTGTGAGCTCACGACCTGAGCTGAAACCAAGAACTGGATGCTTAACTGACTGAGCCCCCCCAGGTGCCCCCTACTTACTCCAGTTTTTAAAAAATAGAAAAAGAATGTCTCCTACACAGTTTAATCCACATATTTGCTTAAAAAATCATGCTTATGTGAAAAAAACCCTAAATACGCAATTGTATCTATGCCATGATTCCGACTGCAAAAATCCTCCACGTGAATGAACAGAAACTGGAGAGGACCATGCAAAATGAGCCTAACGGGTTGGGGTGGGGGGCATGTCCACGTTCCTCTGTGCTCGTGATTAACATGTGGTGTATAGAATTTTTTTAAATACTGTTTTAGAAACCAGGCTCGGCGAGGTGGCTCTGCCTGAGGTCTGCTTGCCCGACGGTGTCCCAGGTTCTTGTAAATGGGCCACCGACCCCTGGCCTACGCATCCCGAGTCACCTGCAGTAATGATCCCTGCTCTTCTGGAGAATCCCCAGCCCTCATCTCGCCCTGGCTTCCTGCTCATCGACATTCTTTTAAAAGCTGGGGAAAGGGGCGCCTGGGTGGCTTAGTCGGTTAAGCGTCCGACTTTCGCTTAGGTCATGATCTCGCGGTTCGTGGGTTGGAGCCCCGCGTCGGGCTCTGTGCTGACTGCCAGCTCAGAGCCTGGAGTCTGTTTCAGAGTCTGTGACTCCCTCTCTCTCTGACCCTCCCCTGTTCACGCTGTCTCTCTCTCTCCTAGAAATAAATAAAAACATTAAAAAAAAAAATTTAAAAGCTGGGGAGAATGAACCACACTGACCCATCCGGGTCTTCTGTTCATTCTCTGGTGTTTTAGCGGCCTGAGCTCTGGGCTTGGAGTCAGGAGAGCCAGGCACCGGGCTCGGCCTCTTGCTGGCTGCATGCTACCTGGGCAGCCCCTGGCCTTCCCGTGCCTCTGTTTCTCTTCCTAGAAATTGGGCACAACGTTCCCATCTCACAGGAGCATTTGAGGACTCAGGGCCGTGCTGTGCGAGGCTTGCCGGAGTTCAGCTAAGTCAGCCTCTGTGCCATGAAGTTGGCAGGCGCGGGCAGACAGTGCTTACGGAGGCTCAGGTCACCGGTAGAGGGACACATGCTCTCCGGGGCGTGGGGGGCTGATCCGATTAGACACACGTACCAGTTAGGGCCGTCCATTCATCCTCCATGTTTTCACGGGACACTGAATGTGGCTGAACGCAAGGCCTGAGCTGGAGTCTGAGATGGACAAAAGGCACTTTAGCCCTGTGGTCAGAGAGAGAAGCGCGGTCGGTGCCAGCGTGGGCTGTGAGGCTGAGGGAGCAGGGCCACGGGGACCCAGGAGAGGGTGGTGGGAGAGGACACGCGCATCCCACACTGACCCCACAGGCCACCGGGCTCTGCCCAACGTCAGCCCTGAAGTCCCAGGGCGAGTTAAGGGTGTTTGGCGATCTGAAACATGAGGGTGCGTAAAATGCGGTCAGCAATGAAGTCAGCCTCGTAAACCGTGAAATCCAAAACGCAGGCTGACTCTCCATGTCAGACTAAACGCTGTGCATTTTCTAGGAAGACCGAAACTAAAACCAAACATAAAGTTGGAGCCCCTTCTGTGGCGAGATACACCCCCTGCGTCCGACGTGCCTCCTAGGTCGTGAAGCTTCCTCACGGGGGGGCGGGGGGCAGTGCTGAGGTGCCCCACCTCTGTCATCGGTGCTCCCGAGGAGTCTGGGGACACTTGGGGTGAGAACGATTTGCCAGGAGGGGAAGGGTTTCCCAGGTGAGGGAAACGCAGCCTCAGGTGAAGGCAGGATATTCTAGGTCTGAATGGAAATTCCATCCCTCCCCCCCACCAGCCGCCCCTCCCCCGGGTCAGCTCCAGGGAAGCAGGATTTGTCTGTTCGGTTCACTTCTGCACCCACAACAGTGCCTGGGACATAGTAGTTGTTCAAGAAAATGCTTGTTGAGTGAATAGATAAACGAGCAATTCGCCGAGGACGCAGACAGAAGAGGCTAAAGAAAACAGGCAGGGCAGAGCGTCCCCGGGGCCTCGTGTGACAGTCTGAGGTCCTGGACGGAGTCCTGCAGACAGCACGGGAGCCGGCAGGGGTGCGGCAACAGCCCCTCGGTATTGCCCAACCGTCCCGGGCGCCGGGGGTGGGGGTGGGGCTGTTGCACCCCGGGCAGTGCAACGGCCACAACCACAAACACGGCAACCCTCCAGGCAGCCCGGGGGCTTGGCAGACATCTTGTGTGCGTACAAGGCTCCTCTTGGCTGCACCAGCACGTGGCCACGTGGCAAGAAGGAGCGGGAAGCAAACAGCTGCAAAGCCAAGCGGCCAGAAAGAAGGTGAAGGGCAAGCCAGGCTCTGTGGACAAGCGCAAACCCCGGAGAGGAGACTGCCGTGCGCCCTGGGCAGAGAGCACCCTGGGGTGCAGAGGGACTGCGTCCCCATGCCTACCTCTGTAAAACGGCATCTTCTCAGCCTGCAGGGTTCTAGGAAAACCAAATAAGGTGATGAGCCCAAGTGTGGCATCACGCTGGCCCGTGGTCATGGCTCAGGCCAGGATATGGGGCTCCTGGGTGGCTCAGTCCGTTAAGCATGCCACTCTCTCTCTCTTTTTTTTTTTTTTAAAGAGAGAGAGAGTGCACACAAGTGGGGAGGGGCAGAGAGAGAGAGCACGCGTGAGAGAATCTCAAGCAGGCTCTACGCTCAGTACAAGCCTGATTCGGGGCTTGATCCCATGACCCTGGGATCATGACTTAGGCTGAAATCAAGAGTTGGATGCTCAACGAACAGGTGCCCCAAGCATCGGGCTCCTGATTTCTGCTCAGGTCGTGATCTGATAGTCGTGGGATCAAGCCCCATGTCAGAGCGCAGAGCCTGCTTAAATTCTCTCTCTCCCAGATATTTGTAAATGACATATCAGATAAAGGGTTAGTACCAAAACCTATAAAGAGCTTACCAAACTGCACACCTGAAAAACAAATAATCCAGTGAAGAAATGGGCAAAAGACATGAACAGACACTTTTCGAAAGAAGACGTCGAGAAGGCTAACAGACACATGAAAAAATGCTCAACATCACTCATCACCAGGGAATTACAAATTAAAACCAATGAGATACCACTGCACTCCTGTAGGATGGCTAAAATTACAACTCAGGAAACAACAGGCATTGGCGAGGATGTGGAGAAACGGGCACCCTCCTACACTGTTGGTAGAAATGCAAACTGGTGCAGCCGCTCTGGAAAACAGTGTGGAGGTTCCTCAAAAATAGAATTGCCCTATGAGCCAGCAATTGCACTACTAGGAATTTACCCAAAGGATCCAGGAGTGCTGATTCATAGGGGCACATGGACCCCATGTTTATAGCAGCGCTATCAACAATAGCCAGATTATGGAAAGAGCCCAACGTCTATCAACCGATGAATGGATAAAGAAGATGTGGCCTATACATATACAATGGAGTATTACTCGGTGATGAAAAAGAATGAACTATTACCATTTGCAATAACATGGATGGAACTAGAGTGTGTAACATGGATGGAAATAAGTCAGAGAAAAACAGTTATCACATGATTTCACTCATTTGTGTAATTGGAGAAACTTCAAGATGATCATAGGGGAAGGGAAGGAAAAATAAGATAAAAACAGAGAGGGAGCCAAACCATAAGAGACTCTTAAATACAGAGAACAAACTGAGGGTTGATGGGGGTGGGGGGTTGGGAGGGTGGGGAAAGTGGGTGACAGGCATTAAGGAGGGCACTTGTTGGGATGAGTCCTGGGTGTCATATGTAAGAGATGAGTCACTGGATTCTACTCCTGAAGCCAAGACGACGCTGTATGTTAGCTAACTCGCTCAGCGTTTGTGGCGTGAATGAATCTGGGCCAGCGTCCATTGATCCTGGAGTGGCCCTGAGGACTAGCCTGAGTGTTGGTTTTACTGTTGAATCACCGTGGAATCCCAGGCAAGTCCCGTCTCCCATTTGGACCTCAGTTTTCCCATCTGCAGAATGGGGACAACTTGCGGTAGGGAGAGATGAAGGCACGTGACACACTGAGTTGCGGCATGGTGGTCAGGAGGGGTGCCGGTGGGTCCCAAGCCAGCCCCGGCGGGGTGGGGGGCGCCTGCTCCTCGCTAAGCAAAGCAGACACTTTGCAAGGCTCACAGCTGCCTTGACACAGATTTCATCATGAGTCAACACAAAAGATCGTTGCGTTCCTTTTAGAAAAACGCTACCTACGGAGACTTCTGGCACGGACCATTTAGTTTGGCAGGTTTGCCCTGGTGGCAGAGACCCCAGTGGCTCCCCACCCCCACCCCCCGGCTCCCCCTGCACACAGCTGGAGCCTTTGGGGAAACTTCTAGCCTTTAATTGGAATCATCTGTCCTTCCAGCAAATGGCAGGTGACTCGGCCAGCTTAGAGAGAGATGTTCATTGGAGAAGCATGTGCCCTTTGACCCATTCATCTGACTTCTGGGAATCTGTCCTAAGGCATTAATCCCAAAAATGAAAAGCCTCGTGAACAAATAAACGGTCTCTGCAGTATTTCTTATATCAGCAAAGAAACTAGAATTAACATAAACATCCAATAGGGGAATGAGTTGATGTCTCCTCAACTGGATGGTGTTTATTGCCCACCGAGAAGGAATGGCTACGGGAGCTCTGTAGACACAGGGCACGTTCATGATAGAATGTCAATAAAGAAATTGGGTTCCAAGACTCTGTGCCCTGAGCCGAGCGATGTAAACTATGGGTGTAAAATACCGGCCACAGGCTCAGGGCACTTCTGTTTGCGGCAGGGGGTGGGATTATGGGAGATTTTTTCTCTCCATCTTCCTGATTTTCTGCAGTGTCATCGTTGTGAAAAGTACGATATAAATCTGAGAAGTCAAAAAGAAGAAACAATGGCTGGTCTTCGTGGGGTGGAGATCGAACTCCTGACTTTGTAAAAACAAGTTCTGCAGAAACTGCTGGTGTGGCTTATTTCAGATTTTTAAAGGTGTTTATTAGTTATTTTTGAGAGAGAGAGAGAGAGAGAGAGAGTGAGTAGGGGAGGGAGGGGAGGGTCAGAGAGAGAGGGAGACACAGAATCCAAAACAGGCTCCAGGCTCTGAGCTGTCAGCACAGAGCCCAATGCAGGGCTCTAACCCACAAACTGTGAGATCATGACCTGAGCCGAAGTCGGACACTTAACCGACTCAGCCACCCAAGTGCCCCTAGAGTTTATTTTTCTTTAGTGAGAAAGTCATACGTGTAGAAAGTAAAAAAAAAAAAAATCTTCAGTGCAGAAAGATCTAGGAATGCCACCATTCTAATGAAACAGCATTTTTCTTCCAAAATTTTCTCCCTATTTATATATGTAATATATATTATTTAAAATATATACATTTTAACAAAACCTACAGATATATTTATGACATATATACAATTTTAAGTTCTGCCTTCATTTGTATTTTATTAAAAAACAATTACCATCTTGTTTCACAGTCTTCATGTATACAATTTTGTTTTACTTAATTAAATTAATTAATTTATTTTTGGTGCAAAAAGATGATTTTTATTAAAGCACAGGCACAGGACCCGTGGGCAGGAAGAGCTGCCTTTTATATAATTTTAAAAAGTGACATGATATTCCATAGTGGGGATTTGTCACATCCTTAACTATTCTTTCTACTACACACTGGTGGTTGTTTCCATTTATGCTCATATTCCTATTATAAATCTCATAGCAATGAATATAATTGCACGTGACGCACATATCATTGTACGTATTGGATACATAAGATCTTACAACTTTCTTTTATATCAGTGGCCACAACTTAGAACCACGGTGGAAAACAGACTCCATTCAGAATGTCAATAAAATAGAGAAAGCACTTAGGACTAAGAACGTAAGTGAGATGTAAGATCTGTCCTTGCAAAAACGTGCAACATTTAATAAGCTCAGGAGGGAGCTGGGGCGGGTTAGGATTTCCCAATGGTTCCCATGACATTCCACCATGGGCTGTTCTCAGCACACTCATATACCTCTCTCTGTCTCTCTCTGTCTCTTTGTCTCTCTCTGCCTCTGTCTCTCTCTCTCTCTCTCCCAGGTTTGCTGTTGCTGAACTCAACCCAACAATCTCGCATACAACTACAAAGTCGTTAATTCCTCCCACCAGCGGCAACCGAAGTCATGTTCAGATGCCCCATCCAGACGCCCACCGGAAATCAGAGCCACACTTCTCACTGCCCGCCACCCTTAGGGGAATGTCCTTCCTCCTCTAATTCTGTAACAATCCCAAGGACCAAGCAGGACTCTCAGTGGCAACCAATTCTGGTCGATGCAAATGGAAAGAAGTTCACTGGAAGGGTCCTGGGCAGCGGGTAGAATGATCAGGAAGACAGCAGACCAAGCCCAGAGGGTAGACTCTTCCGGAGTAAAGCCGGGGCCACTGCCAGATTCAGGCCCAGAACCCCCACATTGCTGCTGCTGCTTCGAGCTGCCCACCCAAGGGATCTGCCACCAAGCCTGCCTCTTCCCACTACCGGCTCCCACTACGAAGTCTGGGGCGTGGGTGCACGTGAGCTCCCCTCAGTCACAGGCCAGCACCCTGGTTTGAAGGCAGGGCGGTGTGGGAGAAGTACAAGTTTAGACTCCGGAGGGAAGAAATCAGGGCTCCCTCATGAGGCTTTTCAGTGGAGAATCCCCCCAATATGGGGAGAGAACGAGAAGTGCCTGTTAAAATCCCACTCGATGCTCTGCCACTCAGACAGGAAGTTTCGAGATCACCATTCCAGAGGATTATCTCTGGCAAACAGCCAAAGACCTGCAGATCTGTCCTGGAGCAAACAAAACCCAAACAAAAGGCAGTCTGTTTCCACCACTGCCCCCAAGGCATCGGGGCAGTTTTTCCAGAACTTGACAGATAAGATTCTCTCTCTCTCTCTCTCTCTCTTTTAAAGTAGGCTTCACGCCCAGCCTTGGAGATGGGCCTTTAAAAGGGGGAATTAAGGGGCGCCTGGGTGGCTCAGTCGGTTAAGCTTATGACTTCGGCTCAGGTTATGATCTCCTGGAGACAAACGTGAAGCCCAACGTGGAGCTCGAACTCACGACCCTGAGATCAAGACCTGAGTTGAGATGAAGAGTCGGGTGCTTAACCGACTGAGCCACCCGGGCGCCCCTGGATTCTCTCAGTTTTGTGAAAACACTTACATTTGCTTCAGCACGTAAGGGCTTTCCTGTCGCTTTAACCACACGAGCTCCGTGCTTTTAATCTCTTTGACCATCATCTCTCCCACCTGTGCTGAGCTACTCTTGGGACAATAGTTAGATAACCCAGCTATCACGTCCAGTCTCCCAAAGACACAATCCTGTTGGCTTTTCTGTCACGTCTGCACACGGCCATCCCGGTGTGTGTGCCTGTGTGTGCAAATGCCTGCTAATCTCTTTATTTTATTTATTTATTTATTTATTTATTTATTTATTTAATTTTTTTTAATGTTCTATTTATTCCTAGGAGAGAGAGAGAGACAGCGTGAGCAGGGGAGGGTCAGAGAGAGAGGGAGTCACAGACTGAAACAGGCTCCAGGCTCTGAGCTGGCAGTCAGCACAGAGCCCGACGTGGGGCTCGAACCCACGAACCGCGAGATCATGACCTAAGCGAAAGTCGGACGCTTAACAGACCAAGCCACCCAGGCGCCCCTTCTGCTAATCTCTTTAAAAGTTTTTATTTTGAGATAGATAGAGCATGAGCAAAAGGGAGGGGCAGAGAGAATCTCAAGCAGGCTCCATGCTCAGCACAGAGCCCGACGTGGGGCTCGATCCCACAACCGTGAGATCATGAACCTGTGCTGAAATCAAGAGTCAGACTCTCAACTGACTTAGCCATCCAGGTGCCCCACCTTAATTCCCTTTTTAAAATCTTTTTTTGTTTGTTTGTTTATTTATCTTGAGGGAGAGAGAAAGAGAGAGACAGAAGGTGAGTGGAGGAAGTGCAGAGAGAGAGGAAGACACAGAATCCAGAGCAGGCTCCAGGCTCCCAGCTGTCAGCACAGAGCCCAATGCGGGACTCAAACCCAGGAACCGTGTGATCATGACCTGACCAGAAGTTGTAAGCTTAACCGACTGAGCCACTCAGGTGCCCCTTAATTCCCTTTTGTGAAGGACTGTCTCCCTATAGATGCTGGCTAGGATGTGGAGAAATGTGCACCTTCCTACACTGTTGGTGGGAATGTAAACGGGTGCAGCCCCTCTGGAAAACAGTGCGGAGGTTCCTCAAAAAATTAACACTAGAACTCCCCTAGGACCCAGCCATAGCACTTCTAGGAATTTACCCAAGGGACACTGGAGTGCTGATGCATTGGGGCACATGGACCCCAATGTTCGTAGCAGCACTCTCAACAATAGCCAAATCATGGAAAGAGCCTGAATGGCCATCAACTGATGAAGAGATCAAGAGGGTGCGGTTTGGGGCCCCTGGGTGGCTCAGTTGGTTAAGCGTCCCACTTTGGCTCAGGTCATGATCTCGCAGCTTGTGGGTTCGAGCCCTGCAGCTCCGCATCAGGTTCTGTGCAGACAGCTCAGAGCCTGGAGCCTGTTTCAGATTCTGTGTCTTCCTCTCTGTCTGTCCCTCCCCTGCTCATGCTCTGTCTCAAAAATAAATAAACTATAAAAAAAATTTTAAAAAGAAGATGTGGTTTTTCTATACAATGGAATACTACTTGGCAATGAGAAAGAATGAAATCTGGCCTTTCGTAGCAACCTGTAGCAACGTGGATGGAGCACAAGGGTGTTACACTAAGTGAAATAAGGCAGGCGGAGAAGGCCAGATACCATATGTTTTCACTCATAAGTAGAACAGGAGGAACTTAACGGAGGACCATGGGGGAGAAGGGGGGAAGTGGTGGGGGAGAGGGAGGGAGGCAAAGCATGAGAGACTCTTGAATGCTGAGAACATACTGAGGGCTGATGGGGGAGGGGGAGAGGGGAAGGGGGTGATGGGCACGGAGGAGGGCACTTGTGGGGATGAGCACTGGCGTGTTATATGGAAACCACCTTGACAATAAACTATAAAAGAAAAAAATAAAAGAAAAGCCCGTCTCCAAATACAGTCACAATCCGAGGGGCTGGGAGTTCGGATTTCCACACGGATTCTGGAGAAGCCGAATTCAGCGCCCGAAGATGCTCCTGGGTTGCATCCTGGCCCAGCTGCTGGTCCCCGTGAAGCCGGCAGCTTCCTCCAGGGTCCTGCTTCACTCGCTGGGAACCAGGGTCCCAGAGTTGGGGACACGCCTTCCTCACACCTGGCCGCGAACGCGAAAGAAGGTTGAAGGCCCGAGGCGTGCGATGGGGCTGGACACGTGGAAATCCACAACTTTAGGGTCACGGGGGAGGCAGAAGTGTAAGAAGCCCCCAGCTGGGGATGGAGGGGTGCAGTGGGGGGAGGCAGGGCAGCCACAGCCTGCAGGGTGGGGACCGCAGACAGGGGAACCACAGGGGGCTTGTCCTCCAGAGTTCGGGCAGGCGTCAAAGCCATTTGTTTTCTGACTTGGAGAAAAACAGTCCCCGTGTGCCAACAATGAGCTTTCAAACAAACGGAGAGCTATTTGTTTTGGGGGGCGGGGTGGGGGACGAGGCCCTGCTGCTCTGAGATGGGAGAAAGCTGGGCTGTCACGGTGGGACGTGACAAACGGCTTCCTGCTTGGAGCACGACCCAAGGGGGGGGTGTTGTCTTGCCCCAGCTCCCCTCCCCAGGGTCAGGTTGGGGGGCCTCCCTGGTCCCTCATCTCCCCCCGTGGAAGCTCTCCGAAGACCACTCTCGTCTTCTTCCCATAGAGACCCAGAGGAAAACCGGTTAGAACTTTGTTCCGGAAGAACCACATCTCGCCTGGTGAAAGGGTGCATGATCTTTGCTCAGAAAACAGGAACTGTATCATAAGTCGGTCAAGTTGAGGTGTAGGGATTATACCATGATACCACTCCAGGTTTCTGGTACAATTATTCCTTTCTGTTGCGACTGTTTCTTTAAAAAAAATAAATAACAAAGTTTTCACTAGTAAACAGGATACCAGATTTCTTTTATTTCCCTTTAGATCTTTGAGCTACATGAACAGTTTTTCCAGCGTATAATTGGAGTGTAGACCTATATATTCACACTCAGTTTTGCTTCTTGAGGTTTTTGTTTTGTTTTTTACATACTGGTAGTTCACAAAGATCATGTTTCTACGTAGGAATCCTATTGAGCCTTTTCAACCACGGCACAATATTCCATTAAATCATGGAATATTGGTATACTTGAATCTAATCATAGACACCATAAATAGTCTATTGTTGGACACTGCATTTTTTCTAGGCTGTCCCCTGTAATAAACCATCGGGTTATTACAGAAATAAATGAGCAAAGGTTATGAAAGACATTACAAATAAAGAAATACACATGGTCAATAAGCCCCAGAAACACGTTCAAACTCTGTGGCGCTGTATCAGCTGGTGATTAATGATAACATAGAAACAGAAAGACGCCCTTTCCTTTTGCCTGGGGAAGCAGCCCAAATTAAACACAGATGTGACTCAATGCAGAGGGTGGCGGACAGACCGGGGCGTGGCCGCAGCTCTCTCCGGGGACGTGAATCAGTCCATTACTGGGTGCTGCTATCGCTCTTCGAGGCCATCCCGTTCTCTGCCGGGAGCTGGGCCTTGAACTCGCAGTTTCCACTAACCCCGTCCCCTTTCGAAAGAACCTACATGTCCAGTCCTAGGGGAGTGAGTAGGTAACAGTGTGTGCGATTTTCACACTATTCACCCACTGGACGCGGAATAAGGATTTCTTTTTTATTTTAATTTTAAAAATTTATTTATTTTTGAGAGAGAGAGAGGCAGCCTGAGCAGGGGAGGGTCAGAGAGAGAGTGAGACACAGAATCTGAAATAGGCTCCAGGCTCTGAGCTGGCTGTCAGCACAGAGCCCGACACGGGGCTCAAACCCACGAACCGTGAGATCATGACCTAAGCAAAAGTCGGACGCTTAACCGACTAAGCCACCCAGGTGCCCTGGAATAAAGATTTCTAATAAGACAGGGAAGACAGAGAAATGTTTGTGAGAGCGTTCAGTGAAAACCAGAGCCTGGATACGAGTTGCTCTCAGACGAGCCCAGGACGGGGACTCGGACAGCCTGACTCCAAATCCTCCAGTCTTGACCAGTGACCTCACGTCTCTGAGCCTCGGTGTTCTCATCTGCAGAATGGGGGCACTAAGACCTTCTATGGCTGTTGTATTGGCAAACTAATGTACACGTACATAATATGCAGTGCATGTACCACACCTGCTGTGAACTGTAAACTCTCCCCAGAGTCCCCTTACTGTCCCCTGGCTTAAAACAAAACCAAACAAAAAGCACCAAAGCACAAAGCTGTCTCCAGCTCAGATCTCCCCACCTCCCCCTGTCAGACTGCCTGCCACTTGCATGTGCCTCAGACACCCCCCACCATCCAGTTAAGGGACCAGATGACCTTTGAGTTATCCTGTCCGGGGCAGGAATCACTTAGCACCTGCCCACGGCTCATCTTTCAAGGGCCAATCCCAAGCCACCTTTTTGGGGAAGCGTCCTTAGCCTGGGACTTCTCGTGAGTCCTTCATGAACATCCCTAGGCTCTGCAAACCAGGCATCTTGTGAGGACATGACGGTTTTTTCTTTTTAACTGTTTTAAATCTAACATTCATTTAGAAAAGGGCATGTAGCGTACGTGAACAGCTTGATAAAATTTTCATAAACTGAACCCAGCTCTGTAACCAATATCCAGACCTAAAAACCAGATCCTAACCAGCTCCCCAGAGAGCTCCTGGTGCTCCCCAAGGCCCATCACTCTCCTGACTTCTAAACTGCACCTGTCCTTCACATAGACGGAAGGACGCCGCATGGTCATTAGCGTGTGGCTCCCTGGCCGCATGGCGTCTGTGACAGCCACCCTTGGGCTCCACGAAGCCTGCGGCACCCCCTTTTCAGAGCCGTGGTGCCCTGGGACGTGCCACTGCCCACGATGTTTTCATTGCGTTGCTGGTCCCAGCGGGCAGTTCCTACCGGAAGCTGGAATGTAGGAATAGTGCTGTTACGAACACCCTAGTACCTGACTTTTGGTGTGCGCTCACACGTGTGTGCATTTTTGCTGGGTGTAAACGTAGGTGTGGGACTCCCAGGTGAGGGGGTGGGGACATTCAACTAAATGGTGCTCCTACGGGCCTCCTCTCCGGACTCTGTGTCTTCACCGGCACCAGTTTGGGGCTTTTTCTTTTTAAAACAAATTGATGGGGCCCCTGGGTGGCTCAGTCGGTTAAGCGCCTGACTTCGCTCAGGTCATGATCTAGCTGTTCCTGAGCTCTGTGCTGACAGCCTGGAGCTGCTTCAGAGTCTGTGTCTCCCTCTCTCTCTGCCCCTCCTCCGCTCATGTTCTCTGTCTCAAGATAAAACATTAAAAAAAACGTATTTATGGTTCCCACAGGCTAATCTGCCCTCAGTGAGGCGGGCCTGTACCCCTGAGTTCTGCACCAGGAGGTAGTGGGTGCAGGCCCAGCTTCCTCTCCCGCAAACCCAAGGCTTCCCTCTGCGCCCGGGGTCCTGGGCTCATCACAGGCCGCTGGTGTTGGGGTGTTGGCTCGACTCCGTCTCGCCCGAGTGGCGGTCTCTTGAGGGCAGAGCCAGGTCCCCGGACGCGACGGACGTGCAGGCCCCGGGGTGATCCGCGTGCGCAGGGCGGCGGGAAACGACCAGACCTGCGGGCCGCGTCCTGCGGGGAGCCCCCGCCTCGGCCTCGAAGGCACACCGCGCTTCCTCCCCCTAGAAGGGGCCTCCGACCCTGTGGGACCCCCTCGCCCCCCTCGGGGCCCGTCCCCCGCCCTTTCCGCGGAGGTGGGCGGAGCTAACCTTTGCTACCCGGCCCGCCCCTCGGGCCAGCGGGCGGGGAAGGGATCGGGTTTCACGGGCGCACGGGGGAAGGGGAGACGGCGGGGGAGGGGGTGCGTCCCGCCCGGAGGCGCCCCCTCGGCCCCCGAGGGGGAGACCTTTCGGGGGCCCGCCCCGCCCCGCCCCCAGCCGCGGCCTCTGCGCCCCTCGGGGGGGGCGGCCCGGGGGAGGGCACCGCGCGCCCTGCGGCCCCGCCTCCGCCGCGCCCTCCTCCGGGGCGGGATAATTGAACCGCGCCGCCGGGGCCCAGCGTTGGCTGCGGAGGCTCGGCCGGAGCGTGGAGCCCAGGAGCCGCGCCCCGCGCCCCGCGCCTTTGTCCGCCCGCCGCCCGCCGCCCGCCGGCCCCATGGAGCGCGCCGCGCCGAGGAGGGTCCCGCTGCCGCTGCCGCTGCTGCTGCTCGGCGGCCTCTCGCTGCTGGCGGCCCGAGGTAGGGGCGCCCCGAGGCCACGGGCCCCGCTCCAGTGGCTCCCCTCCCCGCCCCGCACCTCCGGGAAGTCCCGGAGCCGCGGCAGCCGTCGGCGCCCGCGCGCTGCGGCCCCGCGGCGGTCCCGGCAGTGCGCTGGCCGGCGCCCTCCCCGTACCCCACTCCCGCCCGCGTTCTGGTGCTGCCCGCGTTGGCGCGCACCCATCTGCCACCCCCCACCCCCACCCCGGGGGGCCGAGGTTGGGAGGTCGGCGGCGGGAAGCCTTCCCGATGCTTGCGGAGCGCTCAGGGCCGCGCTCTGCGTCCAGAAGGCCCTGGCCTGTCTGTTCTCACTGCCCCACCACCTCTTGGGAGGGGCCCTTGTACCCAACCTGTTGGTGAGAAAACTGAGACGGGACAGTACTCTGCGCAGGAGACAAAGCCAGTCGTGGGTCAGGGGGTGGACGTGAGAAACCAGAAAGGAAGGGAGCAGTCCGGAGAGTTTTAAGGAGACGGGCGAAACCGGCTGGGGAGACCTCCGCCTGCCCCCCTGGCACCTAGAGGGCCCCAAGAGAGGTTCTACGAGGCTGCACACTCAGCGGGATGGGGACAGGCCACTTCCAAACCCACCCACCCTGTGTCGAGGGGGATGAGTGTCCCTTGGCAGACCCCTGGGCCCCGGACCCAAGACACTGAGATGGCTCTTCTTCCTCCCTTAATCCTCAAGGCCTAGCTCCTGGGAGGTGACCCCGGGGCGCTGCGGATTAGAGCAGCTCAGGGTGAGCAGAGCCTCGGCCTCTGACCTCTCTGCTGACCTGTGACTCATCAGTCATTAGATGAGGCCCGCTTGCCTGAAGGCTTTGTTCTTCCTGGGGCCTGGAGCAAAGAGCCACCCTTGGAATCCTAGATTCTTTATCTTTGGCTTAGCTTGGTTTCTTTTCAATTTTCCAGTGACCACCCTCCTTGATCAAAAGGTCTCCTGGGGAGATTGGGGGCAGAGGGCAGAGCTCTGTGGATGTTTCTGGGCCTGCTCACTGGCTGTGACAGATCCTGGAGCTCTGGCTGTGTCCTGGGGTGTGCTGGGGGGGGGTATGCATCATGTGCGGGGGTGGGAGGCATCTTGTGGGGCGAGGGCGTGGGAGGTGCAGGGCACAGTGTTGGCAGCAAGAGCCACCGCCACCACCCCTCCCCCGGACTCAGAGGAGGCTTGGAGGTGATGCTTGGGCAGGAGCTGGCCAGGTGGGCCGAGGGAGGAAGGGCATTTGTCGGAAGATGAGCGCAAGCCCAGAGCGGGGCTCTGATCGGAAATAGGAAGGACCCAGGGCCCCCGTGTAGTTTACAGACAAGGTAACTGAGGCAGAGCCAGAGAGAGAAGGCCTAGGCGGACTCTCCCGAGGCCGGGTGCCCTGTTCCTCCCCCGCCGCTGTGTTCTGCCTCGCGTGTGAGAAAGTTCTCCCGCAGTCTGACTCCGAAAACACACGTAGCCTTGTCAGGCTGGAAGGTCCCACGTCGTCTTTATGGAGAAGGCCTCGACCTCAGGCGCGTGTGCTAAAGCGAACCTGCTCATCACACACGGTGCTGTGGGCCTTAGAGTTGTAACAGGTTTGATAGGGTTTGGGGAGAGGAGAGGTCGCCCCAGCTTCTGCGGTTTCCTTCTGTGGCTGCAAGCTTGGAAGCCGGAGGGTCCCCTGAAGTGGCCCGGTCCCACCCTCCGCAGACCTGTGGGGTCCTCGGGGAAACCTGATTGAAAAGTGATCAGGGTGAGCCCGTTAGCTAAGCTGCTGAAACTGGGCGCAGCCACGGCGGTGCGGGAGGGCGCCGATCTCCGCCAAGGGACAGAGCAGGGCCACGCGCTGTCCTGTGTCTGTCTGTCCTGTTGGGCTTTCCCGACAGCGGGGCAGGAGGAAGGGAGCAGAGAGGAGGAGGGCATTTGGGGAAGACAACTGTGTTCGCTCCAAGACTTTCTTGGCCTCCGGCTCCAGCGAGCAGCGTTTCCCGCTGATTACAGAGCAAGTCGCTGGGAGGGAGAACAAAGACGGGAGAGGGCTTGGCTTGGAAGCACGTGGCCGCGCGGCTGCTGGAACTTTCCCAGGCTGGGGGGGTGGGGGCAGACAGGCTGGGGAGGGGGGCTGCCGGAGCCTTGAATGCATGAAGATGAGACTTGGGGGTGCCCCTGAGGCTCTGGACGACACCCTCTCCTGGTACTGCCGAGGCCCCCCCCAACTCAAGGCTCTATCTGCCCCCCAGACCAGACTGTGGTGTGTGTGGGGGGGGCGGGGGGCGCCACGAGCTTTTGCAGGACAGGAAACGTTATCTGTATCCTGCTGGAAAAGTCCTCTGGATGGTTGGGGGTTTTCTCATTTGTAAAACAGAACAGAAACCCGCTTCTTAGGTTGTCTTGAGAGCTGAGGGACTGACGTGGGGTCGAGGCCTGCCAGGGTCGTCGGGTTAGGATGACTTATTATTTGTGTCACCCCCTCCCCAGGGTAAGACAGTGTCCTTGCCCTCAAGAGTGCTCTGAAAGTCCTACTGATTTCCCCTTCTAGAAGGGCCTCCCAACCGGCAGCTGTCGAGGGAGAGCCAGAGCCGCCAGAACCGTGTTGGGAAAGGTCGGGCAGGGTGGCGTCCGCCCAGCCCCTCGGGCACTCAGTCGTCGGGGCGCTAGGTGTCTGCTCTGTGTCCGGCACTGTTCTGAATCTTGGGGACACGGCGAGGAAGAAGAGAAGCCTGGCCTTTCTGCCCATGGGGTCCCCACCCCCCAGGGGAGCCAGAAGAGCAAACAGGCAATTTCAAACCAGCCCCGATAGGCGGAGAGTCAGGGAGGACCACCTTGTGTGAGGGCCAGCACGCAAGCCGGGGTGTGGAGGGGGAGCTGGCTGTGTTTCTGGGAAGGTCCGGGAGGGTGGTGGGGAGGGGGTGTCCAGGCAGAGGGAGCAGCATGGGAAAAGTCCCGGGAGGCGAGAGAGTACATGGATGGGGCTCCTCTTCCAGTTAGTTCCTTTGGAGGCGAGGCCCTGAGCCATGGGTGCATCGGGCGGGCAGCCCTGCAGATGAAGTTTTATGGACCCGGTTCTAATGGCTTGCAGTCCACCCTGCCGGTGTGTCTTATATACAGTGAAAGACTCCACTTTACAAAACCTCTGATGATAACAGTTTGACCAATAAATGCTCTTGCAGGCTCTGCGTCATTCTGGTTTCCTTGTAATGATCCCAGATGTGACCACATACCCAAATGGGGACACCGGTCATGTCAGCTTTCCTGGGCTCGGACACGCTTCGGGCTGGAGGGAGCTGGGAGCTGAGAGGCTGTGGCTCTGGGAGGCTTGGGAAGTGGGGACTGGGGTGGGGGTGGGGCTGGCTCTCTAGCCTCCTCTGCCCTGAGGCTGGTCTTCACCAGCCCAGGAGGGAGTCAGTCAGGGGCCTGCGTGTCATCAGGAGGTCCAGGAGGTCCTCCGCGGTGGGAGCCAGCACTCAAAGGAGGTTGGGAGACGGGCCCTGATTCTGAAAGCGACCAGTCCCATGCCCTCTGTGCCTCTGTTTCCATAAAATACGCAACAAATACACACACTGCTCTAGGAAGTTATTACAAGTGGCATAGTTTATGTTTAGCCACTAATTTAATCCTCTCAACAGCCCTGTGAAGAGGGCACTGTTGTTGTTTTCCTTTTACAGACATAATACACCAAGGCCCAGAGCGGTTAAGCAACTTGCCTGGAAAACACAGTAGTAAACAGAGGGCCGGGTCACAGCCCAGCGTGCTGACCGCCTGGCCGTCTAGCCTTAAACTTAACGAGGGGGAGAGCAGGTGGGGCAGTGCTAAGTCCCATCACCAATTGCTGCACGTGCGTCCTGGGGAAGAACAGGCGTTTAACATGCACGCGGTGGAGGGCAGAGCCCTGGAGGGCGCGTGGCTGGCTTGCTAGGAAGTGGTCCCCATGGTGATGGCATCTGTCTTGTTTCAGATCAGCCGACCGGCCTGCCCTGTGCTGGGGAGGCCGTGGCCGGGGTGCTGGAGGGGCGTTTGCTCACGTACCCAGCCTGGCCTTGGCCCTGCCTCTCCTTTGGGTGTGGCCCAAATCAGGCCCTCCCTGCTGCCATCTGGGGGTGGGGCTCAGGGACCCCTCAAGGAAGCCGATGTTGGCAGTGCTTGGGAGCGGCGGTGGTGCACGCAGGGACAGATGCCCCTGACCGCAGGACCCTGGGTGAGGTCTAGAACTGTCCGCAGGGTAGAAAGTCGCCCCTTTCCTGGCACTTTAAAAAGGAAAATGTCCTTGGCTGGTCCTGGGTTCCAGACACAACAGGGCGGGCCGGCATCTGGAGAAGACGGCCCTGGAAATTGTTTAGGTCATGTTCCTGCTTAATCTGTCCCCAGCCTTGCCAGGTGACCCTGCCTGAGGGCCGAGGTGACGTGGCCGGCACTGGCAGCAGAGACCCTGGCTTCCTGCCCACCCCGTTGCTGACTTCCTGGGGGCCCAGCCCTCAAGGGCCCCCGCTCCTGCTCCTGAGGCCTTCCTTTCTCCAAGTGGAGGGTCTGTGACCTGTGTGTTACCTGCACTGACACCACATAGTTTGTCAGGGGACACGGATGCCACAGATCAGCTGGTCCGCCCTTTGTGTAGGAGGGGGGGAAACTGAGGCCCCGAGAGAGGAAGTAGGTGATAAGCAGTGTCATTTTAAGCCGTTTCTCAGTTCTGTTGAGCAAGTTTCCCAAGCATCCCTTATGAGCCTGGCCGGGCCCCTCAGGAGCTGTTCGTCTCGAGCCCGTCCTTTGTCAATTTGTCATGTGCTCAGCATGCACGAGGCCCTCGGGACTCGGGGCGGCAAGGTCCCCGCCTCGGAGCTGTGCGCCGAACGAGTCTTCTGCGGCCTGGGACCAGATTGCTGCGGAACGAGCAGTGAGGACAACAGAGGTGTGTCCTCGCGCTGTCCTGGCGGCCGGAAGTCCGATGTCGCGGGGGCTGCAGACCTTCGCTCCCCTCGAAGGCCCGGGGAGGGGGTCCGTTTCCGGGCTCGTGACTGCTCTGTCTTCACGTTGCCTTTTCCTTCCGTGTTTCTCTCCTAACGACACTTGTCTTGGGTTCTAGAGCTCCCTGGGTGCCCCGGAGCCTTTGCACCTGCGAAGAACCTTATCCCAAATAAGGTTGCATTCCGGGGTCCGACGAGGAAAATTCTTTTTAGGGGCTGCTGTTCCCACCACCGCACAGGCTAACAGCGAACACAGGAATAGATGCCCTTAGGAGGGTGTATCAGCAGGGGTCAGTGCCCTAGTGACCGTGAGGTGTCATGATGTGTCATGACGGTGACAGCAGCCCAGGGTGGCTCTCGACTGGGCGGAGGATGCCGGTTTCCTTCGGCGTGTTATGAGGGGAGGGGTGTGTGAGCTCTAGAGTGTGAGCCAGGCTCCAAGGCCACCTCTGTGTTTGCCCTGTGGCCTCTGGACACCTTGTGTAATCTCTCCCTGACGCCCCGCTTCCCAGAGTGGCTGGGATCACAGGAGCTCGTTCTTTCACCGGAACGTACCGAGCGCCTGCTCTGAGGCCGGCGTGGGGCAGGCGCAGAGCTGCCTGCGTGGTACTAAGTACACAGTGCAGTTAATTATTTGTGCGAAGTGCCGGGAAGTTCAAGGTGCAAAGAGCCCGTGGAACTGCCGTGTGTGTGTGTGTGTGTGTGTGTGTGTGTGTGTGTGTGTGGAGGGGGTCCATGAGGGAAGACTTCTGGAGGAGAAGGACCTTTGGGCTGGTGTGGGTGTGAACGGACCGGCCTAGGAGGCCAGTGGACCCGGCACCACCCACCTTGCCAGGTGCACGGGACACATGAAGGTGGCCGGAGAGTTCAGAGGAAAGGCGGGAGAGATAGGTCCCCGCGGGGTGGGATGCTGTAGAGGTGTCAGGAGGTGAGGACGGCCCACGTGTCTGGCCTTGGTTATAGGAGGCTACTGCCCGGAGGGAGCGATCTGAGAGAACCTTCCCCGTTCCTTCCCCAAGATGCGCCTTCTGGTCTTTCTCTCTCGCTGCCTCCCGCCGGCTGGGTCTCTGTGACAGGTGCTGGTGCAGGGGGCGGGGGGTGAGGCACGGGCGGCTCTTGTGGGGAGCCCTGAGAGCTTCCTCCTAGGAGGCCGGGTGCCCTTGAAGGGGAGAGGGTTCTGGCCGTCACCCTAGACCTGCAAGGGATGCGGAGACCCTGTACACCAGACCCCAGTGGCGACTGCGCGGTGCCCCCCTGGGCCATCCCCTCGAGGACGGGGTCCTCCCTTTTCGCCTCGGGAGCCCTTGCCCCAAACCAGAAGCCTGCACCTGGAAGGGCCGTACGAGAGGCTTTTTAAAAAAGATTTTATTTTTTAAGTCATCTCTACACCCAACATGGGGCTCAGACTCACCACCCCGAGGTCCAGAGTCGTGTGCGCCACCAACTGAGCCGGCCGTAGAGGGACCTTTTGAATGTGTGAAGAGCATAGGACAGCTGGCAGGCCAGTCAGGCATTGCCCAGAGCCCCTGGGAGCATTACAGAAGGAAGGCTGACATTCTGGAAGCTTCCATCTAAGGAGCACGATGGAACCCCTCTGCCAGCTGGCATCTGCGGTGTTGGAAAGAACCTGCGTCTTTCTCTTTACCCCTTGATGAGAACACGTAGTCCTCTGGACCGTGAGCTCAGAACCACCACGATTCACAGTCCGCACTCCAACCTTCACGAAGGCGTAATTCACCTGGGAGAAATTTGGTTTTAGCCGCTGTCTCGGGACAAATGGGATCTGATGCCCGTGAACCAGGCTGTCCCTGCTCACCAGTTCCTTCCGGCAGGTGTGTCTCCTTCCCGAGGGAAGGTGGCGGGGTGGCGGCCCCCTGGCGATGGGTCAGTCTGGGGGAGCGTGCGATTTCCCGAAAGAAGGACAGACTCCCTCTCCGTAGTGGTGCGGTAACTTCTGTGACTATTTATAGTCTCTCTGTGGATGGATGGGCACCGATTTAAGCATTTTGCCTGAATTATCACATTGCTTTCCCAGCCCTACACAGTTACTGCCCCATTTGACAGATGGAGAAAAGGAGGCTCAGTGAACTGGAGGCAAATTCGGGGCTTGGCAGATTATTTATTTTTGAGAGAGAGAGAGAGAGAGAGAGCAGGACAGGGGCAGAGAGAGAGGGACAGGGAGAGAGAATCCAAAGCAGGCTCCGTATCACCAGCACAGAGCCCGATGTGGGACTTGAACCCACGAAGTCGTGGGATCATGATCTGAGCCAAAACCAAGAGCCAGACGTCTAACCGACGGAGCCACCCAGGCGCCCCCAGGGCTGGGCAGTTTTAACCCACAACGTCTCACTTCCCCCCTTGGAATGTTTGAGTCCAAAGCTAACAAGATTTTGCAAGAGAGTTTATGCTTCGTTTATATTATGCTTAGTGGATCCAATTCACACAATCAGATTACAGGAACCAGAGGTTAACGGTGCTCAATGGAAGCTTCCTCTCAGAAGGGAGGGAGGCGATCTGCGAGAGGAGACGGCAGGCTGCCTGAGACCCCACTTCTCTCTTAAGAGGCCCTCCTGCCCAGCAGCGGGCATGGTAGGCGTCGATATTGGCATTGCCCCTGGGAGTTAGGGATGGAAGACGCAGAAGTGGGCTCGTTTGGTCCAGGTTGCTGGGGGCCGTGGCGGGGTCTCTGCCTGGAGCTCTGATGCGATGCCCAGCCGTGTGTCCTGTGTCAGAGCGGAGCCTGGGGTCCCCGCCCCCCTTCCGTTCATAGCGCTGAAGCCTTCATTGTGTGCTTGGGGCAGTGGCCTCCCCGTCACCTCCAGAGAGCCTTCCCTAGGCTCTTACTGGGGCTGGGGAGTGAGCGCCACCCTCTGCTTTATTTTGTTACTTAACATGTCACCTGTTCCTGTTTGAAGTCACCTAGCTTGCTCTGTAAAAACACTGTATTCACCACCAACCTGCTATGTGAGGCTGCTCTAGGGTGCAGTTTGCCAAGTGAATCCTTTCTATAGTATTCACATTCGTGCAGTAAAACATCGATTGTGGGGCCCCCTGGGGGGCTTAGTCCGTTGAGCGTCCGACTTTGGCTCAGGTCATGATCTCACGGTTTGTGGGTTTGAGCCCTGTGTCGGGCTCTGTGCTGACGTCTCAGAGCCTGGAGCTGCCTCGGATTCTGTGTCTCCCTCTCTCTCTGCCCCTCCCCTGCTCCTGCTCTGTCTCTCTCTGTCTCTCTCTCTAAAATAAATAAACATTAAAAAAAAAAAAAAGCCACAACATCAGTTGAAAAAGGCAAGTGAGTTAATTAGCAGAAACCCAATACCTCTCCTATTGCAGGGTGGTACAAAATGCCACACAGACACTCATTTAAAAACTTTTTAAAGTGTTTATTATTTTTGAGAGAATGAGTGTGTGCACGAGCAGGGGAGGGGCAGAGAGAGGGGGACTTAAGAGGATCTGAAACAGACTCTACTCTGACAGCACAGAGCCTGATGTGGGGCTTGAACTCAAGAACCACGAGATCATGACCTGAGCCAAAGTCAGAGGCTTAACCAACTGAGCCACCCAGGTGCCCCACGCTCAGTTTTTTTAAATGTACTTTTTTCATTGTGATGAAATACATGTGGCATTGCCCATTTGAACCATTTCTAAGTGCATAGCCGGGGGCATGAAGGGCATTCACGTGTTTTGCCACCGGCACACCGTCCATCTCCAGAACCTTTTCTGTCCCCAGACGGAAGCTCTGTCCCAGGGAAACACGGGTTCCCCGCCTACTTTCCGTCCCCATGACCGTGGCTCCTCTCTGGACCGCTTAAGTGGAATCGTGCAGGGTTTATCTATCCTTTTGTGACCGACTCGTTTCACTGAGCATCACGTCTCCAACCACAAAATTTTAAATGAAGCATTTAGTTCACTATTAGGTGTTCAGCTTTTTTTAAAAAAACACAACCATGGGGGGTGTTCAAGTTAATTTTTTTTTACATTATTTATTATTGAGAGACAGACAGAGCATGGATGGGGGAGGGGCAGAGAGAGAAGGAGACAGAATCCGAAGCAGCTCCAGGCTCTGAGCTGTCAGCACAGAGCCCGACGCAGGGCCTGAACCCACAAACCGTGAGATCATGACCTGAGGTGAAGTCAGATACTCAACCGACTGAGCCACCCAGGCACCCCTCAAGTTAATTTTAACCCAAGGGTGTGTGCACGGCCATTATTCTGTAGGAATGAGGAAAGGCAAGAGGCGCCTGGGTGGTTCTGTGATGAAGCATCTGACTTTGGCTCAGGTCATGATCTCACAGTTCATGAGTTCAAGCCCCACATCGGGCTCTCCACAGTCAACAAGGAGCCTGCTTTGGATTCTCTGTCTCCCTCTCTCTCTGCCCCTGCCTCACTCAAGCACTCTCTCTCTCTCTGTCTCTCTCTCTCTCTCTCAGAATAAACAAATGTTAAAAAAAAAAGGAGTGAGGAAGGGTGAGTAATGGTCCAGACTGTCCTACTCAATGTGGTTTTGGTAGAATAGCACACTGGGGTCCTTAGAATTGGGACACCAGAGGTGATGGCTTTTTGCACTCTCTGTCCAGGTTACAGCAAACGTTTATAGTGACTGCACTTGCCCTCGTGAACACCAGGGACCAAGCAGGGACACAAGCCAGGCTCCCTACCTGCTACGCTTTCCCTGGCCACCTCTCTTTCCAACCTAAAGTGATTTTTCACCACCAGAGTAAAGCTTGTTTATGCCAAGGGGGACACGTATGGAAACACAAAGATGGCTCTGTGTCCCTTTCTAGTTGGGATGTATCTGGGAAGAGGTGTGGCCGGGGGTGGGAGGGGTGTTGGCTTTGTGCTTTGGAGAGGCTGGTCCGGGCCCATCAAAGGAGATGCTTGGGAGGAGCTGGGAGGCTTTATTTGTTCCAGAATTTAAATTAATAACAGGCCCTTCCTGGGACAGAACGCACACGTCTTTTGTAACGACAGACCTACTGCAGATGGTACTTTTGTTGACACCTTGAGCTGTGACGCCAGAACATTCTTCAGGGTGTTCCCCCCCTCCTTTCCCCACAGCTCCGCTTTCCTCCGATGGCTTGGGGGGAACCAACTAACGGCCGAGAAAGTGGTAGTTCTGGAGTCTCAGACCGATGCCCCGGCAGGTCCCGGGCTGTTGGGTGAATTCTCAGCCACCGGGCACTTTGCTAAAGTTGGTTCGAATCAAGTATTGTCCTTCGGGGTCATTGTCTCATCCTGAGGAGACACGTTTGCAGGCAAACCCTATACTTCAGTGACGGTCTTGCTGTTCAGGCCCCTGGTTAAGATGCCAGTGGCCAGTCTGTCCTGCTCGACTAAAACGTCCTGGGCCTTGCCGTTTGTCCTGGGCATGGGCGGGCGCCTGGGGGTCACTGAGAGGAGGAGGGTACCATCCCTGCCCCAGAGGAGTTAACAATTCGCCAGGAGGCAGAGGCTGTCAGAACCAAGCCTGATGCCTGGCTTTGCCCCCTCACTGCTCCGTCTGGCTGTGTGACCTTGAGCTGGTCATTTAACCTCTCTGAGCCGGAATGTTGTTATCTGCAGAACAGGGAACCTATGAACTGGCCTGCCTGAGTCCTTGTGAGAATCAGGAAGCGCTGGTGTTGTGCCTGGCGTATAGCTGGTGCTCGCTGAGGGCTGTGATGGGGGAGGAGGAGGCACGGTGTTGAGGGACATCCCAGTGGAACTGGGGGGGTCTGGAGGTGAGCCGGTGACAGGGCGGGACAGAGAAGGGCCAGAGCCTAGATGGGCCAGAGCCCAGACCAAGGAGCAGTGAGATGCGAGGGTGGCAGGGAAACATGAGGGACTTTGAGTGACACCCACTCAGAGCGCTGAGCTGGCCACCCACTGGTTTGGGGACGCTGATGTGATAGTTGGCTGGCAAGGTACAGAAGGCAGACAATTTAAATACTGTGATGAATGGGGATGGAGGAGGGACAGAAGTAAGAAAATCCTTGCTCCAGGCGCCCACAAGACCCCTGCGATTTGGTGGCCCGTCCCCCATGTCACAGATTGGAACATAGACCTGGGTGCAGACAGCTTCAAGAATTTGCCCAGACGTGTGGGGGCCGGGGGGTGTGGGGACGGTGCCTGGGTGGCTCAGTCAGTTGAGCGTCTGACTTCGGCTCAGGTCATGATCTCGTTCGTGAGTTCAAGCCCCGGGTTGGCTCTGTGCTGACAGCTCAGAGCCTGGAGCCTGTCTTCGGATTCTGTGTCTCCCTCTCTCTCTGACCTTCCCCTGCTCACGCTGTGTCTCTCTTTGTCTCAAAAATAAGTAAACATTAAAAAAATTAAAAAATAAGAAAAAGAATTTGCCCAGGGATGGTGAGCAGCAGAGTGAGGCCCTGGGGCTCAAGCCCAGCTCTGCCTGACGCTGAGCCCCTCCACCACTCTGCACTGCCCCACCCCAAAGGAGCATGATAAATACAGCAGCCGCCATCCTCCCTCAGGTCCCTCCGATGTTGAGCTGCAGCTCTGGGCCCATCCCAGGTCACTACCGCAGCCTTGACCACAAGCCCATGAGCTTTGGCCAGTCAGCCCAGCTCCAGCAGGCCACCCATCGGCCACGGGTGCTGGCTGCAAACGCCCCTGGTCACGGTGCTCTGGCCAAGGGTTGGCGGGGCTGTGTGAGCAGGGGCGCCTCTCGGGACAGCAGCCCACTGGCTGTCTGGCTGTTTATTACGAGCATCTGGTCTGTCCCCTGCACCTCTGCCTCCTCACTGTCCCACCCGGGCGCGGACCCTGGTGGGCTCTCAATGGCCAGTCTGATGGGGCCGTGCAGGAGGCCGATGGGGTGCCTCACGCCCAAGGGGGACGAGCTGACCCCAGACGGCTGTGGAGCACCCAGCTGGCTGCACGCTGCCTCCCATTCACCTCCCAAACCCAGGACACAGCCCCCGGTAGGCTCTGCTTTGCACAAGTCCCAGCTTTGTGGCTGCTCTGGAGCATTCCAGGGACATTCCACATTTTTGAAGTGAGCGAGGACTTAACGTTTTATTGTCCTGCTGAGAATAAGGTTCAAAGTACTCAGGCTCCCCAGGGAGAATTGTTTCCAAATGTTTCCACAGCCCAGGGCACAAAGTTCTCGCCCTGCTGAGCTGGCCTGGGAGTCTGAGCTTTACCAGTGCTTGCGTTTCTGGGGTCGGAGGGAGGCCCTTGAGGCCGCTGCTCATCCCTGGGGCTTCCGCACACCCAGACGGGCCGGGGTCCCCTTTCCTCATGGGCCGCGTCAAGCAAATCCCCTTTGTTCCTTTAACACATAATCGAGGGGCGTCTGGGGCGTCGGGTCGGCTAAGTCTCTGACTTCGGCTCACGGCTTGTGGACTGGAGCCCCGCGTCGGCTCGGAGCCTGGAGCTGCTTCGGATTCTGTGCCTCCCTCTCTCGCTGCCCCTCCCCCCCTCAAAAATAAATGTTAACCAAAAATTTAAAAACCCACATAATCAAGTGCTGTTTACTGAGAACTCATTGTGTGCTCAGAACTTTATAAGCTCACAGGCTTGTTATCTCTGCAAAGATTATTTTGAGCCCCTTTTTACTGTTGAAGCTGCGGCTCAGAGAGGTGAAGTCACTCGCCTGGGGTCACAGAGCAAGAAGGCGCCAGAGCTGTGACCCCAGGGCTCCTGCTCCGCCCTGTAGCCGCTGCTACGTGCCCGCTTTGTGCCGAGGACCGTGAGGAAAGGGGCCGAGCTCGTGAGGGCAAGGCCGTCGGATGTTGGAAAACAGTGAGGCTCCACACGCGGGCGTGGGGTGCGCGCAGGGGGGCACCCAGGCCGGGCTGGGCGGATTGTGACTCTCCCCTGACCACCTTGGACTTGGCTGGGGTGCTGGGGTGGGGCCGGGACGGGGGGCCCTCCTGCATTGTGGGGAGCAGCCCTGGGGATCCCGGAAGGCCTGGCGGCGGGATCTCCCTGACTCGGTTCCGGGCGACACCCCTCTTCCTCCCGGCCCCGGGGAAGGGCGGGCCGTGCACCAGCTCTCCTGGGGTCTCTCTGGAAGCTTCCCTCTTGGTACGCGGTGGCAGCGTGTCCGCCGGTCCGCAGGGTGGTCCAGGGCAGTGTGTCCCACGCCCAGTCTGACCGCGCAGGTGTTTGTGATGGGTGACGGCAGGGTGTCAGAGCTGGTGCCTCAGGACCGCTTGGCCTCATGCCAAGGCTGAGAGTGAGCCTTCCTTCTGGGGCCACCGGAGGGCCCCGCCTTGGAAGGATAATGAACGCCAACTGGACGCCCACGGCTGATGCTGCCAGGAAACACTGCCAAGCCCGGCGGGATCCCCCGTGGGTGCTGGGAAGCCATCAGCGGGAGAGCGCGGTGTTTCTCAAAGCCTGATTGTGCCTTGTCCTGCCACAGTGTGGCCCCCCCCTCAGGCTGCAGAGGCTGGCGGTGCTCTTGGCCTTGCGCATCCCAGGGGCTGAGGGCAGCTCCGTACCCAGCTGCTCCTGCCTTGGGGCAGGTGGGGCCCTTTCCTTCCCCCGAGGCCTGGGCAGCCGTCTGGGGCGAGGCTGAGCCCCAGGCCCGGGACCGGAGGGCCGCTGTCCAGCCGTGAGGCCGTGCGTGGGCTGCTGGCCCCACGGGAGCCCTCCTCCGGTGCTTTGGGTGAGCGGAGACGCCGTCTTGGGCAAATCAAGGGTCAGCCGCTCTATCGTGAGGACTGCCACCTCGCCAACAGGTTGCTGCAGGAATTAACGGAGAGCAGGGACGCGGCTCGCGGCAGCTGCCCTGAAGTGTTGGCTCTTTTCTTGGGTTGTCTCACCAGCTGGGAGCCTCCAGGCCGCCCCCGTTTCTGACCCTCCCAGAGCCCGGTTGCCGGTGCCTGGGCCCCCTCGCTGCTGGGCTGGACGGCACTTGCTCGTGTATCTGCCTTGGTTGCCCTCCCGACCCGTCTGGGCAGGGTCTCCATCTGGGTTTCTGGTGTGTGGCTGGAGCAGGGATTTACCCCGGGTGGGCTTGGATCCTGGGGGCGGAGCCACAGACCCAGCAGAGCTGGGTTCCGAAGGTACTAGTTAAGGTACTGGTTAAGGTACTGGTTAAGGCACTTATTAAGGCATTAGGCCTTTCCAGGAAGGACTGGGTGCATCTTCCTGACCAGGACCCAGTGGATTTTCCGTTCTCGTTGTGGAGTGTCTGAAGTGTGCGGGCCCGTCCGGACCGGCCTGACCTGCGCAGACACCTGAGGAAGCGGGGGTGGGGAGGGTGCATGTCCAAGGGGACCTCGCGTGGGCAAGTGGCGAGCCAGCCCCTCACCAGCACCCTGCTCTGTTCCTCTCGCACAGCGGCCGCGGACGCCCTGATGGAGGCTTGCTGCACAGACGGACATCACATGGCCACGCAGCACAGGGACTGCTCGCTGCCCTACGCCTCGGAGTCCAAGGAGTGCAGGTGCGTTCGCCGGCGGCCGCTCTCTCACCAGCACGGTGTTCCTTTAGCAGGAAGCCGCGTGTGCCCGGAGCCGTGGCAGGGTCTGGGGTGCGGGCCCGGATCCACCCGGGCTGTGGGGGGACGTGGTGGATGACCTGCCTCCTTCCTCTGTGCTCCCAGGTCCCTGTACGGGACGGGGCCCCCCTTCCTGGGCCGCCCTGCGACAGCCCCGGGCCTCTCTCCGCTTCGCTGGGCTGCCGAGCTAGGAAAGCTGGGTTTGCTGCTTCCTCTGCCGCCGCTGGGCACTGTGGCCAAGTCGGTTTCCTCCGAACAAAAAGGGGTCTGTTGTGGGTGCGGCGGGGGAGGGGGGGAGTCCGATGAGGTCACATGACTGGCGAGCCACGGCGCGGCCTGCCTTCAGACCCGAAAACACGCGCGAGCCGGTCCAGCGCGGAGAGTTTCCCCAGACAGTTGTTCCCCTTATGTGGTAGCCAAACCCCGGATCAGCTGTGCTTTTTCTTCCCCTAAATTAACCCAAGCTCCCTCGAAGGCTTGGCCGACTTTAAGCTTAGAGTAAATGACGAAGGTCTGGAATGTCGATCGTCACCGGAAAGGTACTAGTAAGAATAGTAGGCAGCCTGTCCGGAGCGGCTCCGTGCTGGGTGTCTGTTGCGCGTTCACCCCACTTAGCCTCGCTGTCGATCCCAGTTTACAGACCAGGACCCCGAGCTTTGCCCCCTCCGCACAGCCGCTAGGTGACGGCGTTAGGATTCGAACCCAGATCGGCTCAGAGGTCAGGGAGGTGAGGCTCTGAGAGCATTCCCTCATTCTGACAGCCTGCGCTTCCTCCATCTGCTGACTCCCTGTCTCTGCCGTGTGGCCCTCGGAGCCATGGGGGGCCAGGTGGGGAGCTGCCGCGGAAAGAGGGTGCAGGGAAGGTTCCTTCGTGTCATCCTGGGCCTGTGCATTTACGCTGACAGCGAGCGTAGTGCACTCGGCCAGCATTGCCGGGCGACATAAATCTCGATTTAAGAAGTTCTGGAAAAGTCCAAAGCATTGTAGACCAAGCATACCAGGACGGTCGGTGGTTTGAATTGACCGGGAGGGAGGCCACCCACTTGGGGTTTGCGGGCCATCTGAGGAGGGAGAGCTGGGAGCTTGGCTCCCGCGTGTGGCTCTGAGGGGCCGGAGCAAAGCCGGGGGTCAGCACCAAGAGGAGCGGCCCAGCCCTGGGAAGCCCGATGGACCTGGGCTGAGTTTTTGGCTGTGTAACCCGGGCCGGCGCAGAGCCTCGGTTTCCCCAAGTGTAAAAGGGAGGTGGCGATGCCATCTTTCAGGGCTGGGACGATGACGGGGGAGGAAGACGCCAGCACCACAGAGCCAGACAGGGCGAGGGCTGTAGTCTGCCCGGGCCGCCATGACACACACACAGCCTGGGAGGCTTGGACAACACACATTTATTATGCTCCCACAGCTCCGGAGGCCGGAAGTCCGAGATCACAGTGTGGGCAGGGCTGTCTGCTCCCGAGGCCTCCCTCCTGGGCTTGCAGACGGCCGTCTTCCCCTGCGTCCCCACACGGCCGTCCCTCTGCGCGTCTGTGTCCTGACCTCCTCTTCTTAGCAGGACGCAGATCATACTGGATCGGGGCCCCTGTGTCACCTGACTCTACCTTACTCACCTCTGTAAAGGCCCTGTCTCCAAATACAGTTACGTTTGACGTACCGGGGGTGAGGACGTCAATGTGGAATTTGGGGAGGAGGGAACACAATTCCACTCATAACAGGGACCCTCCTTTATCAATACTTATGGACATCACAGACTTTCAAAGTGGAGCGGCTGAACCTCTCGGTATGCAGATGGAGGGACTGAGGTCAGAGACACTCAGAATCCAGGCACCCCTACTTGTGAATTCGGATTTTAGTCACTGCTCCATTTATTAGTGACTTCTACCCACCAAAGCCTTTAATAAGTGCTGGAGTTGTCTTTAGACCTCAATGGAGGCTTCAGTCCCAGACGATGTGGAAAGTACCTCCTTAGCTACGCTGCAGGCATTTATTTTATGATGTTACATTTTGGTCACAGGTAGATTTTGAACATGCATGTAGAGATACCCCGAAATATAGGGAATGTCACCTGAATGGCTGAGCGGGAGTTTCTTCTCTGTGGGAAATGTGGCTGCAAGTCCGGGCTCCCCTTGACCCCCGACTGGCTGCCCTCATGTCCTATCCCAGGGGCCCTGGGAGGTTGTGGCAGGGTGCTGGGCGTTCGCACATTACATCCGGGGCACTACGTACCGGCCACTGCCGGTGTGTTTCACGGAGGCCCCGGGAGGATAATTGGCTTGTTCCGGTGAACTCGGGCCGGCTGTGTGTGTGTCCGAAGCCTCCTGAAGGTCCTTAGCTGTCGGGCCGAGTGGCTCTATCCGTGTCACTGTCTGCCATCCTCCAGGCCTCCGAGCTACATTTTCTGCTTTGCTCAGTGAACGTTGAGGTTCGACCCCCGTGTCCTCTGCAGGGATTAGAGGCCAGGCGTGGGCTGGTGGCTCAAAGAGAGCTGTCACTCATCTAAGAACACAGTTGGTATTTTATTCAAGAAGCAGGCGTTGAGGGGAGCCCGGGGGTCTCGGTCGATGATGTATCCGACTTCGGCTCAGGTCACGACCTCACAGTTTACAGGTTTGAGCCCCGTGTCGGGATCTCTGCGGGGGACCCTCTGTCCCCCTCTCTCTCTCTGCCCCTCCCCTACTCATGCTCTGTCTCTCTCTCGAAAATAAATAAACATTAAAAAATTAAAAAAAAAAAAAAGGACCAGGCATTGAGTGCCGCCATGAGGCACACTCAGAAGACCCCCTCCCGGCCCTCCATGCTTTCTGCTCCTGGGGGTGAGGATGGCAGACGATCGATCATTGTGAGCCCAAAGTCAGGTGTTCAGTGCCCAGATGGGGAGGGCTCTGAGTGCCGGGCCTGACCAGCAGCACAGCGAGGCCCGTTAGCAGGGACTTGCTTATAATACTATCAGTATTCTCCCTGACCACGAAGGTGGGAGAGGGAGAGAGCGGGTCATAAATTAAATCTGGTTCAAGAGGGCCTTTGTGTTAGTACTAGTTACGGGATGCAGGAACCAAAGGCCACCGGCCCCTTGGTAACACAGGCCTCGTGTCATCTGTCTTCTTTGGAAGTGGCATTCGACGCCGCTGGTTTTAAGTAAGATTCTCAGTTTTTGTTTATTCAGCGCCTGCACATTGCCCCTCACTGCTGCTATGAGCTCAGGACGAGGTGGGATGTTGTAATGGGATGTTTGAGCCAGGGCTTGATGGATGTTAGATCGCTGGACCCAAGTCTAGGGCAGGGAGAGGGTGGGAGGGGGAGGGGGGGATCTGAATGAAGGTCTCCAAATGCCCAGCTCGGGCCCCACCGGGGCAGCGCTTGGTGACCGTGGCCGTGGGAGCCCCCTTGTGTTCTCGTCTGCCAGGCCACCCTCCCCGTGTCCCTGAAGCCTCAGCGTGGGCCTGGCACACAGTAGGGATGCAGCCAAATTTCTTTTACTTGCAGTGAAATACACATAGCGTAACTTTTACTATCTTTTTTTCCCTTCAGTTTTACTTCATTTATTTTGAGGGCGGGATAGAGAGCACGAGTGAGGGAGGGGCAGAGAGAGGGATAGAGAGAATCCCAAGCAGGCTCCGCACTGTCAGGGCAGAGCCCGATGGGGGGGCTTGAACTCACGAACTGCGAGATCCTCACCTGAGCTGAAATCACAAGTCTGGTGCTTAACCCGCTGCGCCACCTAGGCGCCCCCTAACTTCATCACCTTTGCGAATTTTAGGCATATGACTCCACGCATTCGCGCTGCTCAGTGGCCATCAGCGCCGTCTAGCCGCAAATGCTTCCACCGGCCCAAAGCGGATCTCCCTCCCAGTGCCTGGTGTGTCTTCTCTCTGATTGTTGACGACTCCAGGCTCTTCATATCAGTGGAAACGTTCGCTATTTGTCCTCCTGTGCCTGGCCTGCCTCACCCAGGACCGTGTCCTCGAGGCCCCCACCCTGGTTGTAGCCCCGGCCGGGCTCCTTCCTCTTTAGGGCTCGACCCTATGCCACCGCAGGGAGGGACCACGTTTTGTTCATCCGTTCCTCAGTGGACGCTCGGGCTGCTGCGAATGATGCTACTGTGGACGTGGGTGTGCAGATACCTCTTCGAGGGCCTGCTGTCAATTCTCGGGGAGGGGCTATATCCCCAGAAGTGGGATTCCTGCATCACGGGATAGTTCCGTTTCCCGTCTTTCCAGGAGCTGCCCTCCTGCTTTGCACAGCAGCTCCACCCTCCCGCGACAGCGCCTGCGTGTCCCAGGCCCCCGCAGGCCGTTTCCCGTTCGGCCAGTATCTTTGGGTGGGTGGGTGCCCATCTGGTTGCTGTTCCTGACCATTTAGGGAGAGGCCTGTTATTTGTAAGCTCACCCAAAGCACGGATGCCATGTGTAGGATCACCAGCCGAGACAGAGCCATCCTGGAGCCCCAGATGGTCCTGGAAGCACGTGGGAAGCCAGGTGCAGAGCCTCAGCCCCGCTGGGTGGAGGGAGGGGGAAGGGCGGGCTGGGGGCTGCCTGGCGGTGGCCACACGGAGAGACTGGGTTAAGCCCATTCTCTCTGGACAAGAGAGGGGCGGCAGCTCCTGTCCAGGCTGGCGACGGCTGGAGCCAGGGTTATTCAGGGTCTGGGGGAAGCCGTACCTATGACTCACATACACCTGCTCCCCCACTGCCTTTGGGCAGCCCCCCACTGCCCTGAACCAAGTCTGGCAGGTGGGGGTCCTCTGCCCACACCAGCCTTTACGCATGGGCCTGCGTCCTCTGGTTTCCAAGGACCTTCTTCCTGGGGGGCCCCCCACGGGGTCAGGAGACAGTGGGCGCCGCAGCCTGGGGTCCCTGTTGCCAGGGTCCCTCCGTCCGTGGCCTTGGGCAAGCCCCTCCGCCTCTCTGGAGCGGTTTCTTCTGAGCCTGAACGACAGGGACGAGGGTTGGAGTCTGGTGAAGGGTCGGGGAGCAGCGGTTGGGTGTGGTCACCAGGTGGGAACGTTTTGTGGCGTGAGGCTCAGAGCCCAGAGATGAAGCGGCTCGGGCGGCGGCGGGATCTCCTGACTGCACCCCCAGACAGCACCCTGCCTTCAGAGTCTCATTCTACACTTACTGAGCACCGTCTGTCTGCGGGCTAGTGTGGGTGTGCGCACGGTGCGGTGCGGGTGGGACTGCGTAGGGAAGCGGAGGCACCCGAGGATGACGGAGCTCCCATCCCTGAGGGGCTGCTGCCCCCGCCCGGGCGACCCGCGGCGGCCCCTCCCCCACAGAGCCCCCGCCTCTGCCCGCAGGATGGTCCGGGAGCAGTGCTGCCACAGCCAGCTGGAGGAGCTGCACTGCGCCACGGGCATCAACCTGGCCAACGAGCGAGACAGCTGCGCCACGACGCACCCCGACAACGCCAGCCTGGAGGCCACGTTCGTGAAGGTGAGGCCCCGCCCCTGCCCGCCCGCAGTCGCAGGGTGGGAGGAAGGAGGAGGAGCCTGGGGGAGGGGCCTCTCATGGCCCCGCCCCTGCCCGCCCGCAGTCGCAGGGTGGGAGGAAGGAGGAGGAGCCTGGGGGAGGGGCCTCTCATGGCCCCGCCCCTGCCCGTCCGCAGTCGCAGAGGTGGGAGGAAGGAGGAGGAGCCTGGGGGAGGGGCCTCTCATGGCCCCGCCCCTGCCCGCCCGCAGTCGCAGGGTGGGAGGAAGGAGGAGGAGCCTGGGGGAGGGGCCTCTCATGGCCCCGCCCCTGCCCGTCCGCAGCCTCCGGGAGGGAGGAGAAGCCTGGAGGGAGGGGCGTCTCAGGGCCCTTCAGTTTGGTCATGAGCCCTGGACCACTCTGAGGAGACAGGGATGAAGGGACCCAGGTTGCTGGGAGGACCTCCAGTCCCTGGGCCTCTGGCAGGGGTGCAGAGATCAGAGCAGAGGTGGCCTGGGCTCAGGGCCTTCAGAGCCCTCTTCACCGCTCACGGAAGGCCCCCCCGCCCAGGACGCCCCTCAGGCTTTCCTGCCCACCAGGAAAGTGGTCAGAGCCCCGAGCTCAGAATGGGACCCCAGCGGGCCCCACACGTGACGTCCATAGCTACCCTAGAAGAGAAAAGTGAGGTTCAGAGTGGCCCACTGTCAAAGTGGCCCAGCAGGCAGGGGTCTGTGGAGGCAGAGCTGGGTCCACTGGGTCCTGGGGGGCTGAGCTCCGAGCGGGTGACTTCACCCGTCCTGGGGCTCCAGGTCGGGTCTGGTCCCTGAGGGCCTCTGTCCCTGTGGAAGATCTCTGCCTCTTCACGGGGATGGGGATGGGGGGTGGACAAGTTCCTGAGAGCTTTCTGGTGGGGGCTGTCCCTCCCTCCCCACCCACCGAGAGAGGAAACAACCCGAGGGAGGCTGGCCCTTAACCTGGTCAGCGGGGTTCCTGGTGGACGGGCAGGTCCAGAAGGAGGGGCTCCCGTTCCCAGTCAGGAAGGCCAGGAAGCAACTTCGAGGAGCGCGAATCGGAACCAAGTCTGGATTCCGGGAGGGGGTGTGGGGGTTCCTTTCTGAGGGTTCTGTCTCCACACAGATTGGGGCGTGGGTGGAGTCGTTGGGGGGTCGGAAGCCCCTCCGCCCACCCTCAGCCTTCATGGGCCTTCGTGGGGGAGGCTTCTGGCTGGAGGGAGCTGGGTGGGCGAGGGAGGCAGACCTGGGCGAGGGGGGCCCTGGTCAAGGAGCTGGGGCGTCCGGTGACTGCCTCCCCAGGCAGGGCTGGCGCTCCGATGACGCTGTCTGCCCAGCAGACAGCTCTGCCCTTGTCCCCAGACTAGAGAGAAAGGGGGCGGGGCTGTGGAAAAGGCACGGAACATTCTAACGGGAGTGGGAACAGGCCACTTTGGCAGACGGGTGATTGGTGTTTCCGGGAAGGGTGACTCACGCCCTGGACGGTGGAGGAGGTAAGGCCTCCCTCCTTCTGGCGCGGGGATTGTAGAGTAGCGGGATGGAAGACCCATCAACCTCCACGGAAACTCGGGCAGAGCCCCGCTTCCTGGCGCCTGCTCTGGACCTTCTGGAAAGTTCTGTGCCTTTCTTAGGATACTAGGGGCTGAAATGGGGCTGCTCACGCGTCAGGCTGAATGCCAGCCCCAGGTTTCAGGTGTGACTTTCAGGAACCCCGGGGTCCAGGTGACCAGGGGGTGACTCTGCCCCTCCCTTGACGACTTGCCTTGAGGTGCCCGTGCCTTTCGAACGCACAGTGCGCTTCCTGCTGCCCCAACCACCTGAGCTCCGAGGGAGAGACAAGGGCGTATTCATTTTCCTGGGTGTGGATGGGAAACCTTAGACCACACGTGAGGACCCTCGGAGCTCTTGTGTGACCTGTAGAAGGTCCCTGTCACAGCTGATTCCTCCCGGAGATGGAGGAGCCAGGCGGGCCAGGGATGTCGAGGGGGACATCTGATGTCGCGGGGCATGTGCTGGGTGCAGCCCCCTTTCCCCCCCGCCCCCGTGAGATTGGGTGATGGGTGTGCTTCGGCCTCGGCTTGCCAAGCTCCACTTCGCGCCCACATTTGGAAGAGAGGGCTGCGCCAGCCTTTGTCGTTGCCGTCCGGGCGCCGGGGCCGCAGGGATCCGGGAGGCCTGGGGGCCCTGCGGTGTCGTGTGGCTTCTCCACCGGAGTCTCTGTGTTCGCAGAGATGCTGCCACTGCTGCCTGCTGGGGAGGGCGGCCCAGGCCCAGGGCCAGAGCTGCGAGTACACCCTCATGGTTGGCTACCAGTGCGGGCTGGTCTTCCGGGCGTGCTGTGTCAAGGGCCAGGAGACCGCGGACTTTGCCCCCAGGGACATTGGGGACCTCCAAGAAGCAGGTAATTTCCTCCTTCTTTTCCCTTTTCCGGTACTGCATCAGCCAGGGTTATCCAAGGAAATAAAACCAATAAGACATGTGCGTGCACATATACAGAGAGAGATTTATTTTAAGGAATTGGCACCCTCGGGTCTGAAACCTGCAGGTTGGGCCAGCAGGCCGGAGACCCAAGGGGGAACTTATGTTGCAGCTTCAGTCCAAATGCCGTCTGCTGGCAGACTTCCTTCTTGCTTGGAGGAGGTCAGTCTTTCTCTTGAGGCCTTCACCTGATTAGATGAGGCCCACCCACACTACAGAGGGCGTCTGTTCTACTCAAAGTCCGTTGATTTAAATGTTAATCTCCTCTAAATAATACTGTCCCGGCAGCCACGGACTGGCATTTGACCAAATCTCTGGGTACCGTGGCCTGACCGAGTTAACACATAAAATTAACGATCACAGGCAGGCCAGGCACGCACATTCACGGTCGCCTGAACTCAGCACAGACTGAGTCCTGTGGTCAGAACACTGTCATGTTTGTCACCTGCGCTGAGAGCCACTGCCCTGGAGTTGGGACCGAAGGCTTGGGATCTGGGATCTGACAAATCTGGGTGTGTGTCCCTGTTCTAACCTGTATTTTAGGTAAACTGATCTATCCAGACCTCAGTTCCCTCATCGGTGAGATGGGGAGAATTGCGGTCCTGCTTGACAAGGTGTCTGGGAGGCTGTAGCGACCGGCGCGGCGCCTGCCTCCATGAACGGTTACCATCAGGGCTCGTCCCCGTGTCTCCAACAGCCCTGGGCAGGGTGGTGGGCAGCTTGCTGTCGGTTCACAGATGAGGGCCTGATGCTCAAGGTCACATGCACACACAGGGGAGAACGCCGGCCTCCTGCGGCCTGGCCAGTGCCCTTTCTCTCTCCATCGGGTGTAATGGCGGGTGGGGGTCCCGCTCATCACTACGTGCCTCGGCTCTTTCAACTCGTAGATGCTTATTCGGCAAAGGGGCGCGTGACCCCAAAAACAGTTTCCAAGGAGCTCCCTCCATTGACGGCTTGGTTACAGGGTTCAGGAACCTTCTTGTTTGTCTGATGATCTCTTTCATTGGTTCAGGAGTTCCTGGGCCATCATGGAAATAAGCCTGGAAACTTCCAGGAGCTTGCAGGGCCCCAGGCTTGCTGTGTGACTTTAGGCTCCTTTCCTCTTGACTCTGAGGCCGCATCCCCTTCTCACCGTGGCGGGTGAGGGGCGCGAGGCAGGAGGAGCTCTCGCACCCGTGGTCCCTCAGTCGGGCTTCCTGTCCCCGTGGCCGCCTGACCTTGGTGGCTGCGTGGTCCTGCGTCACATGGCCCAGTCCCTCCTTGTGATTTCTCAAGGATGGCCGTGGGGCTGGTTTCAGATTGTCCAAGAGAAGGGCTGGAACCCCATTCTGGCTCCTTCCTTGACTTTTGAAACCAGAGATGACATCTTCACTCTAAACAAACCCAAACTATTTGTGCTGGTGGAGAATCCTCCCGTGTCTCTGGGGAGGACTTTTGTTGATTTATGTCTTGTTTCCATAACGATCTCTGGGCTTCTCTCTGCTCCAGATGTCTTATTTCTCTCCTGTCTTTTATCTGCCTCAGTTCTTGCCCCAGACTTTCCCCAGAGTCTCTGTGAGGACGCCCTGCCCTTCCTCCTCGCGGACACAGACGTGCCTTCCTGCCGTCCACTCACGTGTACCGCGGGCCTACTGTGTGCTGTCAAGGGGCCACACGGAGGGCCCAGACCACCGCTGGCCACTAACAAAGTTACAGAAATTGAGAGGAAGCTTTTGGAAACTTTAAAGCATTCAATAGCGTAACTTATGTCTGTTTAATTTCATGGGGACTTCTGTGTCTGCTTTCTTAACTTCTTTCTGGTGATTCGTTTATATTACATGTTATCCAAGAATTGGCCTAAAACAGGGGAAAGAGCCCTGTCCCTTTACCACAGAGGATGTGGACAGAGCACTGCTAGGAGATGTGTTGATTATCCCCATTCTACAGGCTGGGATATTGAGGCCGGGGACGCCCAGGTTCTGGATTTGTTTTCTGCTGGAAAGGGCGGTTCTGTCTGTGCCGGACTCGCTCCCATGGGACACCACGCACACCTTGATGGCCTCCTCACTTGGGCAAGGAGTAGCTCTTCACGGGGTCCTCCTAGCGGATATCCCGGCCTGGGCCTTGGGGGCACTGAATGCCACCCCCCACTGCGAGCCAAGAGTCCCCAGATTGCAAAGGTCCCTAGCCCCCTCACCTAGAAGAGATGATTCTCACTCAAAAGGTCTTTTTCTGGGGCACCTGGGGGGCTCAGTCGGTTAAGTGTCCGGCTTCTACTCAGGTCATGATCTCACGGTTTGTGGGTTTGAGCCCCGCGTCGGGCTCTGTGCTGACAGCTCAGAGCCTGGAGCCTGTTTCAGATTCTGTGTCTCCCTCTCTCTCTGACCCTCCCCTGCTCACGCTGCCTCTCTCTCTCAGAAATAAAGAAGGAAAAGAAAGGTCTTTTTCTCAGTTCTTCGAGGAGTGAGAAGTTTCTTTAGGGACCCTTCCCGTGTTTCAACAGCCCCGAGAAAAGAGCGCCTTGTGCATAGTTAGTGTAGGTAAGTTATGCTGTATTGGATTTCCTGGCGGAATTGCTAAACCGTCTCTCCGTAATGATGTTTATTTTTCTGGCTGATGTTTATTTTTCTGGCGTGCATGTGTTACGCCCTCACTGTGGGCAGTTTAGAAGATGCAGCAAGCAGAAGGAAGGGGAAATTGACCCAGAGAGAAATTCTGTTTCCCTGAGGTCACATTTTCTTTCTTGGTTTTTCCCGCGTGTGACTCTTGATGCGGGAAACGATGCAGAAGGAAATGGCAGACAGAACTCCATTTCCCTGTAACCTACAGCCCGTGGGCAGCAGAGTAAAGCTTCCCCGGGAGCCCCCTGCTGCCTAAGTGCTGATGCTCTGCTGGAGGGAAGGACAACCTCAGCGTGACCACAGCCAGGTGTCCAGGGAGTCTTCAGCACATGGGAATCTCTCCGGAAACTTCCCCTGGACCTTACCTCCCCAGCTCCGTAGTACATAAGCAGTTTCTCTTCATGGACCCGGCAGCTCTGCCTGCCCACGGGGATTTAATAAAATCCCCTCTTTGCACCAAAGACATCTTCAAGAATTCTTTCTTGGTCATTGGCTCCAGACCCCACGGACCCCACCATCACCCCCAAAACCTCGTCATCGCTCATACCGGTGTAGTTGTGCTGTGGGTGCACTTTGATTTATGCTCCCCGCCCCCACCCGACACTGTAACAATGCTCTTGACTTTTGATTGCATTGGGTTCCCCGTCACCCTGTCTTGTGGAAGGGTCCATGGCTTTAGAGCCCTTGGTCTTCGAGGATTTTTTTTAAAATGTTTGTGTATTTTTGAGAGAGAGAGACAGAGCATGAACAAGGGAGGGGCAGAAAGAGAGGGAGACACAGAATCGGAAACAGTCTCCAGGCTCTGTGTCAGCCTCTGTGTCCAGTGTCCGCGTTTTACAAGGGCCCAGACCACCCTGATCCACCTTGACACGATCATCTGTGAAGACTCTTCTCCAAAGTAGGGTCACCTTCTCAGGTCCTGAGGGTTAGGGCTACGACATGTCCTGGCGGGGGTGGGGGACACGGCTCATCCTGTAACAGGAAGCCTTGGCCAGGTGCGCGACTTGGGGGCCGCGACTGCGTTTGCTGACACAGACGAGTAATTTGGACGGCCTGAGCTCCCGCCGCGCTCGGCTGAGACACTGGGCTGACGAGACTGGCGTGATTGCCTGACGTTGGTACGGAGGTGAAACGTTCCACGTTGCTGCTGAGATAAGGCAGGACGCTGTGTGTGGGCACGTGACCAAGCTGCCTCTCTTTCCCCAGCCAAGATTTCGGAGATGGAGGAGCAGGAGGACCCCTACCTGAATGACCGCTGCAGAGGTGAGGACGAAGGGGAGGCCGGGCCGATCTGGGGAGCCTGACCCGTGGGCTGAGGCTCCGCAGTGCACCCCCTGCACTCCTGGGCCCCCTCCTCCTTCCCTGCGGGCTGGGACCTGGAGGGGGCGGGGCAGGGGGGCTTATAGGAAGGGGCCGTGTGGGAAGCGGGCATTAAAAGCTCCCAGCACAGTGCCTGCCCAGAGTGCAGGCTCTGAGGGGTGGACCCCAGGGGGCTGTCACTCGCCTTGGGTCCCTGAGCCCCAGCTGCCCCGCGGGCGACATCATGTGCCTCGCAAGGGAGACGTTTGCCAAGTTGCAGGGACTAGGGCCTGGCGGGTTTGTTTTCCCTACGATAAAACCTTATTTCTCTTGCATGGAACATTCCCACATGTCTAGACTGGCAGGTCTGCTCAGGGCTTCATTAGGAAGCTTGCCCTGGGGTCAGAGCGCTAATTGGGAGCCAGGGTCATCGTACAATGATGTGGCCAGGGCACAGTGACGGGCAGCACCGAGGTGGGGGGGACGGGGGGGAGGGCAGAGAGCCCAGAAAGCTCTCTGGGGGTGTGTGGGGGGCCTTCCCGGGGAAGGGAGTGGCTGCTTTGCAATGGGTGAGGGTGGGTTAGGCAAGGAGGCCACACCAGACACGCAGCGTGGGAGACGCCAGACCCGCACAGCGCGGGGGAGGGGCGCCAGGCTGGAGGCAGAGGCTGGAGGGTGGGCAGGGGTCCTGCAGAGCCTGGCCAGCGGTCAGAACTTGGGTAGAACGTTCAGCTGGCTGGGGGAGGTCTGTCCCCATGAGACTTGCTCCTTGAGCACCACTCAGCCACCCTGCAGGAAGCGTGGTTGGAGGGGAGGCCCCAGGGTGGCACGGGGAGTGAGCCCTGGGGACCGGTGGGCCTCGGGGGCTCCCTTGTGGGCAGGTCCTGGGGGTCTCCCTGGGGAAGGGAGGCGTGCGATGCTGGAGAGGGTGGGCCCCGACCCGGGGAGCCCGTCTGTTGTGTGTTGTCCCCCCTGGGCCTCCCCTCCCCGGGCCTCCCTCCCCCCGTCTCCCGCCCCCCCCCCCGGCGGTGGTGGTCCTGGCCCCGTCCACGCGGAACCGGAAACCGGGACGGCTGTGGCGTGTGCTCGGCGCCCGGCTCACGTGAGCCCCGTCTGCTCTGGCCCCAGGCGGCGGCCCCTGCAAGCAGCAGTGCCGGGACACGGGGGAGGGCGTCGTCTGCTCCTGCTTCGTGGGCTACCAGCTGCTGCCCGATGGCGTCTCCTGCGAAGGTAACCGTCGGGGGCTCCTTTGTCGGCAGGGCGCCTGGCCATGGCCCTCCCCCGAGCGTACAAACACCACGCTGGCAAGGAGGGTTGGCTTTGGGGTCTGACCAGGCTCTGAATCCAGGATGTGTGAGTGGCCCTGGGCACACTCTGAGCCCCTCTCACCTCTCCTCTGTGAGGTGGGGGAGATGGAGGACAGTGACAGCCCCTTAGAGGGGTCTTGAGGATCATGTGACTCCAGTTCAGGGCCTGGCACTGCTTGGCGGGTTCTCAAAATGAGCGGTGGGGGCGTCTGGGTGGCTCAGTCCCTTAAGCGTCCAACTTCGGCTCAGGTCATGATCTCGTGGTTTGTGGGTTCAAGCCCCACGCTGGGCTCTGTGCTGACAGCTCAGAGCCTGGAACCTGCTTCAGATTCTGTGTCTCCCTCCCTCTCTGCCCCTCTCCTGCTTGTACTCTGTCTCTCTCTCTCAAAAATAAACATTAAAAAAATTTTATGGGGCAGCTGGGTGGTTCAGTCCAATAAGTGTCTGACTTCAGTTCAGGTCACGATTTCCCAGTTCGTGAGTTCAAGTCCACGTTGGACTCGCTGCTGTCAGCACAGAGTCCTCTTTGGACCTTCTGCCTCCTTTCTTTCTGACCCTCTCCTGATCCTTCTCTCTCTCTCTCTCTCTCTCTCTCAAAAATAAATAGAATATTAAGAGAAATGAGCAGTCCCTCTGAAACTTAGCAGGGGAAAGAAACCATTGCTTTTGATGGGGTGCGGAGCACCCGGGACCCCTCGTGGGAACCGGAGCAATGCTGGGAACCGGTTTACGGTGCCCTTCCGGCATATTCCTTTTGGGAAAGCGCCGGGCAGGCTCCCTTGTTCTTGCTGGTTACTCCCGCGTTGCCTCCACCTCCCCTAGACATCAACGAATGCATCACCGGAAGCCACAATTGCCGGCTTGGAGAGTCCTGCGTCAATACCGTGGGCTCTTTCCGCTGCCAGCGTGACAGCAGCTGTGGGACTGGCTATGAGCTCACAGAGGACAATGACTGCAAAGGTAAAACACGCCCGAGTGCACACACCTCAGCTCCCTGGGAGTAGATAGGACGAGAGTGTAAAGGCAGCACTGGGCTCCTGGGGGAGGGGGGGAAGGGAGTGCCCTGTGGGAGAGGGGGTGCGCCCCCCCACGACTGCCTGGGGCACTGGCCCGTTCTGTCCTTAGTAAAGATTTCCCTTCTTATGACCATGGTTGAGGTTGGACTTCTGAAAAGGCTCAGAGCATGATCGTTTCAAAGCAAGACCAGAAGTAAATTTCAGGTGCTCACATGTACTTCCTAAAAAAAAAAAAAAAAAAAATCTGGACAACAGCTGCCTTCCATCTGATTCCAGGCTTCCTTGAAGTTCAAAGCTTATTCTCTTCCGCTGCCTAAAAACATGACATTTCTGGCTGTTGGCCTTTCCCCGCCAAGCCGTAGATGTTATTTGGCAGATAAGGCTTTTTGATGAGGCTCTATTAGAACATAGTTATCTGCTGAGGGTTTCCAGCCCTTCAGGATGAAGGAACCCACTCTGTGAAACTTTTGGTTGAATGACGAGGGCAGCTCCAAAGGCAGGCACACCCTCCGGATGTCTCCGAGCCTTTGGGCAAAGCTCCGTTCACTCCACCCTTGCAGCCTCGCTGGGCGGTTTGTACCCTGAGAGCCCAGGGGCCGAGCCAGCTGAGTATACGCTTTTGAACATTTGACAGCCATGAACTTCAGAGGAAGGGCAGCCAACATGCCAATCACGACAATCACCATTGTTCATATTGGGAGTATTGTGACGCCTTCACATAGGGACAGTGTTTATACCCCCTAAGATCATTGCTTTATGATCCAAACCAAGCATGCACTTAGCCTAAAGTAAAAAAAAAAAATCCACATACTGCCAGGAAAATGCCTGGGTTATTTGGTATATAACAGAAAGTTTGCCTCATAAGAGCCTTGGGGGAAAAAAAAAGAACTTTCGATCTTTAGCAGTGTGAGCACTCTTTGGCTAGCTAAGGCTCTTTTTTTTTTTTTTTTTATGTGACTGCTCGATTGGAATGTTTTGGGTTGTAGTCTGAGTAATGAGCATTAAAAAAAAAAAGCTTTCTTGTGATTTTTGAATGTTGTAAGATGTTTCTGGCAGGACTCTTGCTAACAATTTCCTTTTTTTATGATGTACCAGATATTGACGAGTGTGAGAATGGTATTCATAACTGCCTCCCCGATTTTATCTGTCAGAATACTCTGGGATCCTTCCGCTGCAGACCCAAGCTACAATGCAAGAGTGGCTTTATTCAAGATGCTCTAGGCAACTGTATTGGTAAGACTCTGCCGCCAGGGCCGCCAGGGCCGCCAGGGCGGGCCGAGCGCTCAAGCAGCGGGCCAGTTCTCTAGAACGCAGAGGCGGGGGGCTGCCGAGCAGAGGTCGGCAGGCATATCCTAGGAAGGGCCGGGAAGCAAATATGTTAGCCACACGGTCTCCATTGCAGAAACTTGGCTCTGTTGACAGAAAGCAGCTGCAGATGCGTGAACAGATGTGCGGTGCTGTGTCCCCATGAAACTTTATTTACAAAAACAGGTGTAGGCGGAGTGTGGCCCCGGGGCTATAGGTTAGCAACCCCTCCGAGGCTTAGTTCTGGAGTCCGAGACACCTGGTTCAGAACCGAATGACGTCAGGTGGTTTACTTCCTTCCTCTGAGTCTGAATTTCCTCCTCTATAGAATGGGAATAATCATACTCTCTGGCTTAGCGGCTTGAGGCAGGGATCGAACAGTTTAATTGCGAAGTGCCTGGTGTATTAAAGTTTTGTTTTAGAAAATACTCTGTATCAGTAGTTGATTTCACAGAGGTGGAGAGGAGAATGGGGGGCGCCAGGGGCAGGGAAAGTGGGGAGTTCGTGTCCCCAGTTGGGGACAATTAAAAAGTTGTGCGGCTGGAAGGCTGTGGTGCCTGCACGGTCATAGGAACGAATTTAGGCCACCTGTCTGTATGCTGAAACATAGTTAAAATGGCATATTTTATGGCACATGTATTTCACCACAAAACAAGTCTACCTATTGCCTGATATAGAGCAGGACTGATGTGGAATTAGAGGAAATCCCGTGTGAACTTAGTAAGCGCAGGCTTGGTGAGACTCTCAGGCTGGAGAAGCCGCGTGGGGAGGGGACAGGGAGCTGAGGCGCGAGTTACCTGTGCTGCAAAGGGAAGGTGACCCCCTCCCCCTTCCTGGAGTTCACCCAGCCTAACCACTTGGCTCGGCCACTGTTTGCTGTTGGCATTTGCGTCCAGCCCTGCTGGCCTGGCCTTGGTCTCTGCCCCGCAGAAGCTTCTGGGTCCTGCCTTTGAGGACGGGAACACCCCCCTCCCCCACACCCCTGCCGGAGAGCTGCAGACACCACCAATTAGAACCCTCCTTAAAGGGCCCCTCCGGGAGCTTGGCTGGCTTCTCTTTGGGTTTGGCTCCCCTCTCTCAGATAAATCTGTATTGATCTTTGATCTGAAATGGTAGTTTGGACTGAAAGCTCTCCTCGCTTGTTTTTTTCAAACCACGCCAGGGTACTTAGAGACAAACAGCAGTGACCCCTTGGGACAGAGGCCTCCTTGGAACCCTACCCCAGACTTCTTCTCTTAAAGCTCCTCTGTCATCCGTGCCGGGAGGGTGGGAGGCGTCGGAGCTGTGGGGGCCTCAGCCTGGCCGGGGTTGGCCCCCCGCCAGCCTCCTGACAGCCGGGCTGTCGTCACCCAGCGCAGGAGGCTGATGGCTCTCCCCGGGCCAGCAGGGGGTAGGTCCTGCCCAGACTTGCAGGGCGCTGGGAGGGGGCTCGCCCGAGGAAGCCGGCATCTGCTTGGGGCGGAAACCCTGACCTGACAGAGTCGGCCCCGATTTCCACAAAGAGGAAGCATTTGCGGGTTTTGGTATAGCCTCATCGTCCCCTCTCCGGGGTGCAGACACCATCCCCTCCACATCCTTCCCTAGATGCAGGGAGAGCCTGGGTGAATGGAGCAAAGCCCCGAAGGAGCCCCGCCCACCGGTCCCTAGTTGCTTGGACGGTTTGCAAACCACCCATGAGGCATCTGTCAGCTGAGGTTCAGGCAGGTGCCCCTTTCATGTGCCCACAGTCCTTGCAACCAAACTCAGGACTCTTTAAAAAATTTTTTTATTTAGTATAATATAATATTAATATAATATTTTTTAGTTTATTCAGTCTGAGAGAGAACGAGTGCAGAGGTGAGGGGGTCAGAGAGTGAAAGAGAGCAAGCAGGGGAGGGGCAGAGAGAGAGAGAATCCCAACCAGGCTCCAGGCTGTCAGTGCAGAGCCCAAAGCGAGGCTTGAACTCACAAACCGTGAGATCATGACCTGGGCCTAAGTCAAGAGTCGGACACTTTACCGCCAGGGCGCTCCAGGCGCCCCCCATGCCCCGACCCACTCCCTCCTGGGGGACTCGCAACTGTCCCGCCAGGGCTTCCGTTGTTATTGGGCTGAAGTGAGTGAGGTGCTTTTCAGCTGGGACCTCCCCGCGTGAGCCCGTAAGAGACAGAGATTGTACAGCGTGTTCCCAAACTGCTTGGGCCTTTCCTGTTAGTTTGTTCTTTGTTTTCCCGGTGTCCCACTCGTGCATTCACGCATTGATTGCCTGGCCCTTCCTTAGCTTGTGGCGCTCACAGGTGGGGGGACCCCCCCGCCCCCGGAGCACACCATGTCTCAAGGAGTACTCGTGTCCCTTGGAACACAGTTTGGGAACCGTAGATCTGATCGGCAAGCGCAAGGCTTCGAGGGAAGGCCGCGATGCCGTTGCCAGACGCTGCATTTACTCCCGATACAGGGCAGAGGACACATTTTATTCTGTGAAAGGCTAGATAGTAAGGACCAGCTTCATGTGGTCTATGTTGCAGCTGGTGAAAACAGCCCTAGATGATATGTAAAAGAATGTACATAGCTGTGTTCCAATAAAGCTTTATTGACAGAAACAGGCAGTGAGCTGGATTTGGCCGGCCGACTGTAGCTTGTCAACCCCTGGTTTTAGGCCTGGGAGGCAGGACACCCTGGTTGTAGAGCTGAGTGGGGTGGGCCCTAGCCTCCGCCTTATGCTGGGGGAGTCCTGTTTATAAAATGCGGATGTTGATCCTGGCCCTGCCTGACTTGCAGGCGAGCTGTGGTGGTCGAGAGCAGTGTGGCCCTAAGAGCTTTTGTAAACTGTCAAGTGCTGCACAGCCGTATGAAGGTCGCCTCCAGGGGAGGACCTGGGTCCTTCCCATGACTGTCTTGGTCACTGACTGTCCGAGGAGCATGGGGCTTGGCCAGGGCGGGAGAAATACGCTGATTTCTCTGTCTTTGACTTTGGCTCAGGGGTCTTCTACTGTCACTCCCCTCCCTGTCCCCTGGGTGCTCTGTAACTATCGGAACAAGGGGATTCTTAAAAACCTAGGTCCCTGTAGAAGTCTGCCCCTCATAAGAACTTCAGCCTCTGTGGTTTTGCACCGAATTCGAGCCGGAGGAGTGAACGGTTATCTGTGTCCAATTACTGGTTTGCACTCGCCAGGCGTGTGTCCGGCAGAGGTGAAGGCCCCGCACAGGCGCGTGCGGTCAAGGAGGGAGACCACAGTGCGGTGAACTGGGAGCCGGCAGCCCCTCCCAGCTGGGCACACGTCAGCTCAGGCCCGAGGAGCCCAGATGGGGGACAGGCAGGAGGGGGCATCAAGGAGGTGGCTCTCAAGCTGTGAGAGTGTTTCCCAGGCAGACAGGGCAGGTGACTTCCCCGGCAGGGACCGTGTGAATAAAGCCACAGAGGTGAGAGTCTGTCCAGGAGCCATCAGTGTGTTGTAAGGGCTCAACCCTGGCTGTAGGAACCCCGGGCCAGGGTGGGGCTGAAGCCGGGCAGGGCCGGGCCCTTCATCTGAGGAGCCTAGAGCCTCAGAGGGGCAAGAGTGTTGGCCCCGAGGGCACTTAGCCGCGCACCCCGTGTGGAGCGAGTGAATTCAAGATGGCGCCTGAAGGGCCAACTCCGTGGTGGGGACTGTGAGTCCTGTAGGATTTGGAAGGGACCGAGCCGCGTGATCGCGGGCACCCCTGAGAGCCAGGCAGGCAGCCTCAGATTCGGTGCAGGGAAGGATGGAGGGCTTGAAGCTTTTGGGGCAGGGAGATGCCACGGAAGTGGAATGTAAGGTGGCGCGTGCTGGTGAAATCCGGGAGCCAGCTGGGAGGCTCCCGCGTGCTTGACGGTGGGGGCCGCATAGGACTCTGTTTGTGGTGTTGTAGTAAGGAAGGAAGTGGGGGTTTTTCTGGAGACCTAGTTGGGTTTTTGGAAGCCCCCCACAGTTGACCCCATTGTCTCTGTCTTTCCCGCTGTAGATATCAATGAATGTTTAAGTATCAGTGCCCCGTGCCCTGTGGGGCAGACATGCATCAACACGGAGGGCTCCTACACATGCCAGAAGAACGTGCCCAACTGTGGCCGTGGCTACCATCTCAACGAGGAGGGAACTCGCTGTGTTGGTAGGTGTTGAAAAAAGAGAACCAATCTGAAATCAACTTTTCTGTCTGCTCGTAGCACCCTCCACTTCCCTGGAAGGGGAGGAGGAGAGCCCCAGGTGCACTTGTCCATCCGATGACTTGCTCATCTCCAAGCCTAGACCTTTATCATCTATTGCCTGGACCATTGCAGTAGCATGCCAGGCTACCCCTGCCCCCAGTTTTATGCCTTTCAGTCTGTCCTGGTTAGGACAGCTGAGCTGAAAGCTCTCTTGTGCCTTCCCGCTCACAGCCCCCATTGGTGACAGAGAGGACAGATGCCCCTGCTTACAATCCAGTGCCCCTGAGGTGGCCCCACCTTCATGAGCCTTATAATTCAGATGAAATAGGCCTTGCAGCTCCCTAAAGAAGCCCCTCCCTTTCCTCTTTCCTTTCAAATACCTTCAAATTTCCAAAATACCTTTCCTGTGGTATTTTGCTCTTCCATTATTCCCTCTGCCTACCTGCTGCTACATTCCTTTGGATCCAGACCCCTGCCAGCCGGGAGGAGTCTTACTCTGTACAACTCCCAGAATACTTCCCCGGCGTCTCCCCGGGTCCCTGGGCCCTTCCCGCCTCAGCCAGAGCAGGAAGCCCTGAGGGTAGGGGCGGCATCTGGGTCCGCTGCATGCCCACTACGGGACCCAGCACGTGGCAGGTGCTCTGGGACATGGTGGTGAAGAGTGAACCGTACTGCTTTGTCAGTGTACATTTTAGTTTGCTGCCGCCTCGCCTTCCTTTCTGACCACCCCCAGGAAAAGCCCGCGCTTAACGTTTTTCAACGTGTCCTTCTCTTTTACAAGATGTGGATGAGTGTGAGGCGCCCTCTGAGCCCTGTGGGCCGGGGCACCTGTGCATCAACTCCCCTGGAAGTTTCCGCTGCGAGTGCAAAGCTGGATACTATTTTGACGGCATCAGCAGGACGTGTGTGGGTACGTGGGGGTCCCTGAAGGCCTCAGGAGGGGGGCCAGCCAGGTGGCCGCAGTCTGCACCTCACCTCCGAGAGTCCCGGTGCAGCAATCCCTGAGAAAAGACCCTGAGTCAGAAGCCCGCCCCCCCGCTGCAGTCCTGGGTCCGGTGCTGCCTGCCCCTCACCCCCCTCCCCCGGGTGGGAGCCGGTCTCCCCGCCCACAGAACAGGCGCACCGCTTGAGCCAAGACCTCCAAGGGTCCGTGAGACTCCAGCCCAGTCTGCAAATGCACGGAAGCATTAGTGATTCTTTCCCTGAGTCGCCGCCCTGCTGGCGGGCTGCGGGGCTGCGTGCATAGCCCGACGGCACGGGGGCTCAGTGCCGGGAATGGGGACAGGCCCCGCTGGCCAAGCACCCGCCATTTGCAGACCAGGGTGCTCCGGGGAGGCTGACCCCGTGTCAGATCGGTGGAGCCTCATTCAGGGCCCTGGGGTGGGTGGGGACCTGGCAGGTGGGCGCATCTCCAGGTGCGCGTCACGGAGGGAGCGCCAGACTTGCCCAGTGAGCGGACAGGCAGGGGTGGCCCCGGGGCCCCCTCTGACTCGTGCCGTGGGTTGGACTCATTGGACGAGTCGCTTTGCCTCTGTCCTCTGAGCAGAGAGGCTGTGGGAGGTGGGGGATGAGGTCGCCAGCGGCGGCGGCGGCACTGAGGGGGCCCACCTGCTCCATTTCAGACATCAACGAGTGTCGGCGCTACCCCGGGCGCCTGTGTGGCCACAAGTGCGAGAACACGCCGGGCTCCTACTACTGCAGCTGCACCGTGGGCTTCCGGCTTTCTGCCGACGGCCGGTCGTGTGAAGGTGAGCGGGCTCCGGGCGGGCTGCTCTGGCCCCCTTCCCGGGGAGCGCCACCGCTGCACCCACAGACTCTGCAGTGGGGCAGACTCGAGTCTCGTATCTCCCAAGCACATATTATGGGCGGCGTCCGTGGGGGACCCCTGGGAAAAATGACTTGGCAGAGATGACTGGGCCTCCTGGGCCCTGGAGGGCTTGGTGGCATCTGCCCAGGGCCGTGCACGTGGGGATGGATAAGCTGCTTTAAGAACATGGGACGTGGCTGAGACTGTGGGATTTGGAGGCCTCCAACCCACCTGGATTCACGTGACCTCAGGGCGTGGCTGCCTCTGTCCTGCCAGGAGCCGGGGGCGCAGTAGGTCAGATTTTGGAGGAAACTGGTTTTTCTTTATTAAAAATTTTCTTTTAGTGTTTTATTTATTTTTGAGAGGGAGACACAGAGCACAAGCAGGGGAGGGTCAGAGAGAGAGGGAGACACAGAATCCAAAGCAGCTCTAGGCTCTGAGCTGTCAGCAGGGAGCCTGACGTGGGGCTCGAACCCACAAACTGCGAGATCTGACCTGAGCCGAGCTTGGATGCTTAACCAACAGAGCCCCCCAGGCGCCCCAAAGGACAGAAGGATTTTTTTAAAATCTTTTTGTTTTAATTTATTTATGAGAGAGAGAGAGACAGAGCATGAGCAGGGAAGGGTCAGAGAGAGAGGGAGACACAGAATCCAAAACAGGCTCCAGGCTCTGAGCTGTCAGCACAGAGCCCGATGCAGGACTCGAACCCATGAACCGCGAGATCTGACCTGAGCCGAGCTTGGACGCTTAACCAACGGAGCCCCCCGGGCGCCCGAAAGGGCAGAAGGATTTTTAAATGCTGGGGTGCGCTAAAGACAAGTACTGCAGGATGTAACGTGGGGGGTCAGCATGTTGAGGGCTCCTGCCCTCCCACAGAGACTGGGGGGTGGGGGGACCTACCCTTCTCAGTGATCACACTTCAGAGGCAAGGTTCCCATGTCCTGGGTTACGGGGGATACACCTCAGAGGGACAGAGAAAGGATTTACAGTTGCAAGTTTTCTAAAGTCACTACTTTTAAGAAAACGGGGGGTCAGGATCGAGTATCTTCTGTTGGCTGCTCTGAGCTTTCTCAAGCAGGTATTTTAAGGGTCTGGGGTCGTCCTCCTAAGCGCCCCGCGTTGGGCTGGTAGAAGCCACGCTAAGGTGTGGTCAGGGCCCTTAGTCTGCTGGGCGGAGGTTGGAGGGAGTTGTTAGTGCTGAGCCTGTCGGCGCTCACATAACACCAGCCTCCTCCGGGCCTGGACCGAGACGGCGTGACGAGCATTGAGCGCAGGGCCTGGCACACCGCAGGCGCTCAGCAGGCATCCCGTCTTCTCTGGGGACTAGGTTCTGAGGTCAGCAAAGTCCAGAGCTCTTGCGGCGCTTGGCGATCCCCTCCCGTCGCCGGGCAAGCCCGTTGGGTGCAGGGCAGGCCCGGGAGCAGCGCATGACGGGACGGTCACAAAAGCCGGACGTGCCCAGATGCGCCCAGTGTGCGCAGGTCTCCGACTGGAGGGTGGAGGTGTGATGGGATCCTGGGTCCTCGGGTCCCCCTGAGAACCAGACGCAATGCACGCGTGCCGGCGAGGAAGAAGATGGGCGCGCGGGGGTCCCTTGAGCTTGGGTTCAAATCCCAGCTGTACTGTGTTACGGCCTCGAAGCAGTAGCTCGGCATTCCTGGGACCCCTTGTCCTCGTCTGCGCAAGAGGGGGAGCCGGAGGCGCCGCAGCAGGGGTCCTGAGGATGAAGCACGTGGGCAGCGTAGCCCAGGGTCCTGCGTGAGGCCAGGCGCCCGCGGTGGGGACCGCGGGCGTCACTGCTGTTAGCATTCATGCCTCAGCGCGGCTCCTCATCACTCCCAAGTGGCTGGAGAGGAGATATTCGCGTCTACATTAGCAGCAACACTGCGGACAGAAGACCGGGGCCCAGCTGCCTTGGCCCTGTCGTTCCGCTAAGCATTTGTAAGACAACCCTGGTAAGGCATGTGGCAACGTGGCTCCCGCCTTCGAGGAATCTCTAGAATTTAATGAGAAACCTCACCGGGCAGAGGGGAGCAGGTGACGGCCAGGCAGCACGGGGAGAGAGGCCGAGGGACGTTCTCAGCTGCCCGCCCTGCCTGCCCTGCTAGGAATTAGCAGCAAATAAATGGGAGAAGGGATTTGTAGGCCAGAGGTTGGCAACATTTTTTTTCCCCCCTAAAAGCCACATAGTAAATGTTTTAGGCTCCACCCGCCATAGTCTATTGCAGGTTCCCACTTCTTGTCAGGGCGAAGGCGGCCGTGCACTGGGGTAAATGAGTGAGCGTGGCTGTGTGCCAGTAAAACTTTCTTTACAAAAACAAGCGGAGGGCCAGACGTGTGCTGACCCCTTCTCTCAGGGACGGGGACAGATGAGCAGGAGCCCAGAGTCTCTGAGTGAGGTGGTGAAGGTCAAGTTCGCGATATGGGCGTATCAGACGTATCACTCAGGCCTCCCTGTCTGCAGAGGGCATCGTCTTGGAGGTGAAATGGGGAGGGCTGTGATCGCATCTCCATCTGAGGACTAGAACTGACCCCGGGAGCCTGAGGGGGGACCCGCCGGACGGAGCCGAGGCTGGAGGCTTTCCTGTCGTCCTGATGAGAGATTCCAGATCCATCAGCCGTGGGGGATGGAGTGGGAGCCCCTCTCCCTCGGGGCGACCCCGGGCCGCAGACAGACCGCAGACGGACCGCAGACTTGTGGCCCTCCACCTGTGTTAACTTGAGGGGGGTGCTGTGTTTACAGCCCCGCCGGGGACCAGGGGCGCGTGGGGCCGCTCCAAGCGGGGTGACCTCCGGGGACCCTCTCTCTTCCAGACGTGAACGAGTGTAACAGCAGCCCATGCAGCCAGGAGTGCGCCAACGTGTACGGCTCCTACCAGTGCTACTGCCGGCGAGGCTACCAGCTCAGCGATGTGGACGGGGTCACCTGCGAAGGTGAGGGGGGTGCCCCGCCCGGCCGAGGGGAGAGCGCCCCATCCCTTTTTCCTTAATGCCCTTTCAGGCTGGTGGGTGGTGTGATTTTTTCCCCCCCTGAAACTGACACTTGTTTGGATACAAGTAAGTCCTTGAGAGGGAGGTTTGGAAAGTGGCAAACCCACTCCTCGGATTTGTCTTTAAGAAACATGTGGTTGGGGATCGCCGAGTGGGGACCTTGGACCACATGTGGCAGGAACTGCGGGTGCCAGGGCTTGGTGGCATGTGACCTCGGGGCAAGGAGGGGGCTCGGGGGCCATACACCCCCTGCAGTCCGAGGGCTGACCCCAGACCCACCAGGCTGTCAGAGGGTTAAAGGTGACTCAGAAGTGCTTGGTGCAGTGCCTGGCACAATGTAGGTGCTTAAAGGCCGGCTACTATCAGGATTATTACTGTTTCCGTGGAAGATCTATTTCTTATGAGCACGTGGATAACCCTCAGCATTAGGATGTGCTTGCAGCCGCAGGTCATCTATACCGGGTGTTGTTCTGAAGACCTTAGCCTTTCCCTGCCGCTTAGGCCCGGTACTGTCTCCTTCCCCCATGCGCACACACTTTACACTGTGGACTTGCTGTGTGACGCCAGGCTAGGCTCTTGCCCTCTCTGGGTCTTGCTTTCCCCTCTGATGTAATGGTTTCTGAGGCCGCCCCAGCCCTCTGAGGCTTCCTGTGTCCCGATGTCCCCCCGTGGCTGCCCTCCCGGGCGCCATCCTGGCCCGCCGTTGGGAACGGAGCCCTGCCGGGTGCCCCTCGGGATGCTGAGGCCGGGGTTTGCCTTCACAGACATTGACGAGTGCGCCCTGCCCACCGGGGGACACATCTGCTCCTATCGCTGCATCAACATCCCTGGAAGCTTCCAGTGCAGCTGCCCTTCGTCCGGATACAGGCTGGCCCCCAACGGCCGCAACTGCCAAGGTGAGCGTCGGGCAGTCCCCTGAGGTGGTCCAGGCTGTGCACGGGGCCGTGTGGTGCCGGGCAGCTGAGCCCAGGGGGGTGCATCTGGGAGAGGGAGGGGAGGCCTCTGCATCCAAGGTGTGTCCGGGGTCCAGGTGCACCGTGCTCTCCCACGCCCGGCATGCCTGTCTCCAGGGGGCTCTGACCCTCCCGCCCTGCCCTCGGCACCCCCGAGGGGGCCAGAACAGGGGCTGACAGCCTTGAGGAAGTGGGAACTCGGTGCCCAGAAGACCCCATCCCATAGCAGGGGGCTACTTGTTCAGCCTTTCAGCCACTGATTCGACAAACCGTTGCCAAGAGTTAAGGGCAGAGCAGTGAGTGGGTGGTGGGGGAGCTCTCTGGCCTAAGGTGCCTGTGACCACCCCGGGCAGGGTGGGCGTGATCCGCTGTGTCACAGCCCTGAGGCCTCTGTGTTCGTGAGCATTATGGCTGTGAGGGTCCCGCCGGGGCGGGGGGGGTCAGCTCCAGCATGCACCGAATGAGGGGGCTGACGGCGCCCATCTGCACTCAGCTCCCACATCTAAGAACACTCTAGACGCTCCGTAACTGAGCCATTTGGTGACCAGGAGGGGGTGTTGAGTAGATTTTTGTGAATGGACAGTCCCAGAAGAGACCCAGGGACAGGCCCAGGAGCTGAATCACAGAGGCTCAGAGGCCCCGGGCTGCACATGTCAGCTCTGGTCGTGAGGAAGGTGCCCTTGGTCAGAGGCAGGCGGGAGCGGTGGCCTTTCCTGGGAGGGACCCGCCCAGCTCGGCCACAGCCCTGGGTGGAAGTCACTTTGTTTTCGCCTCTCTGGTGGAGCGGATGACTTTCTTGCTCCTGGCCAGCCTCCCTCGCCGCAGCCTGGGGTCCTGCCAGACACAGCAAAAACACATTCCTGAGCCTGGCTTTTGAGATTAGGAGTGTTGTTTTCACAACCAAGATCAGGCATTTGGCACCTCCTCCCAGACGCCTCTCAGGCTTGGGGGCGTCCCCTGGACCCCACCATTCTGCTGCTCCCGAGAACAGTGGGGAAGAAGACCGTCCCCCCCCACCCCCCCACCGTGTCCAGGGACCTCGCGGGACAGTGCCCCAGGCATCACTGACCCCGGGCCCTGGGCACGACGTAGAATTCCCGTAAGCCCTGCTTTCCCCATCTGTCACATTCAGCCACTGGCTTCTGCCGTTTCCTGCGGGTGGGTCACAAGTCCCCCGTGAGGTGAGGGCACTGAGCCTCAGGAACCTGGGACAGTTTCTGGCCAGTCAGAACCTTGGCTCCGGCGTTTGTGGGTCCCAAGCTCAAGTCTGCCGCGCACAAAACGTGTGACCGTAGGCAAGTCACGGAGGCCCTGTGAGCGCCTGGCTACGCTGAGGGTCATAACGGTTCTTGCCCAGTGAGCTGTCGGGAGAACAGACAGAAGGCTCGAAGCTCTTCCCGGGAACTGTGAATAATAAGTGACAGCCCCATAAATACCGATTATCCTCTAAGAGAAAGGCTGGCAGGGCACCGCCACAGAGAGCAGCCCGTGGAGGGCGAGGCTGGCCCCCTCCCCACCCTCAGTCCTGCCTGGGGGGAGGCCCCGGCACCCCCGTTTGCGGATGGGGCCGGCTTGGGTGGCCTCTGCCTTCAGCCGGGGCCTTGGGCTCTCTCACAGACATCGATGAGTGTGTGACCGGCATCCACAACTGCTCCGTCAACGAGAGCTGCTTCAACATCCAGGGTGGCTTCCGCTGCCTGGCCTTCGAGTGCCCCAAGAACTACCGCCGCTCAGCAGACACGTAAGTCCCTCGGGATCCGCGTTATCCGTCTGCGTCGGCCTTCCTGGGGGGCCCGGCTCCTGGCCTGGGTGGGCGGTTCGTGAACCATGCCCTCCCACCGGGGACCTGGGGAACTTGAGGCCCTCGATTCTCAAGCCCCTGAATGCCAGGACACTGGTGGCAGAGAGCCTAGGCAGTGACTTTGAGGTGGCTTTGGGGAGCCTGTGCGAGGAGTCACCAGGCACCAGACCTTGGGCCCCGGGCAGCTCGCTGGGTCTCAGCTTCATTATCTGTAAGATGCAAAGGTCAGAACGTACTCTGACCCAGACAAAGGCAGTGATGCTTCTGGGTGAGCCCATGTGATTTTGGGGGCATCAACACCACCTCCTGAAAGCCGGATTCCATTCAGCCCGGTGGCTGTGTGGGAACAGCGTGGAAATTTCTGTGCTCCAAACTTGAAGCCGTATGTTCCTATGTTACTCTAAGCTCCCTCCTACCCGGGCCACAGGGATGTCAGCTTGGGGGGTCCAGAAACCCCGTTCCTCAGGGCGGAGCAAGGACCGCTGATCTCCCTGCACACCACCCCACCCCTTATTTTACTCAGCGAGTTTCGTTTCGTGCCACTGTCGGTAATTTCAGAAAGAACTGTCTAGTGGGGCCAGATTCGGGAGCACGGGTGCGTGACCCTTCCCTCCAGCCCCCGGAAATGCTCAGAGCCGGCGCCCAGCTAGGCTGACCTCAAGTCGGCCTTTTGACCTTGAGCCTGCTCCTCCCGCCGGAGGGTCAGGGCCTCCTTGGCTGGCGCACCAGCCCCCGCGTCCCCTTGCTCAGCCTGAAGGGCGGCTGCCCTGGCTTGCAGTTCTGGCCTGGCCCCCAGCTTGCTGAATGCCGGAACAGGGGACGCTCAGACAGCCATCTCCCCGCAGCGGCGCTTTGGGCTCTTCCCTGGGCGCTCACCCTCCGGTCTCGCCACCTCCACGGCTTGCTCTGTCCCCCCAGCATGAGTATGGTCGTCTGCCCAGAGACCCAATGCCTCGTGCCCCCACTTGTCCTGGTTAGGGAGGAAGCACTCCGGAACTGGGTTGGCGCGGGTGCGGCATTCCAAAGACCTCGTGGGGTAGCGAGGGCGTTCCTCAGACCCCTAAGAAAATTCTGTGTCCTCAGTTGGAGGCTGGGCTGTTGTTTGTGGGATTAAGTTCCTGCTCCCCCAGTTCTTTGTGTCTGGGCTTGGGGGTTCTGGACGACTGGCTGGCGCTGGGCACGAACTTCCCACACAGGCAGCCATGAAGCCCAACCCAGAGGCCGCTGCCCTGTGGGCGTGTGCATGCTTCCCAAGCCCAAGGGTGGACAGGTGGGCGCCGTGAGCTGAGGTTGTGGCTGAAATCGGCAGACCCAGTTCCTCCCCGTGTGTTGCCACTTGCCGTGGAAGCCTTTGTCCCACCTCGGTGCTGGAGAAAGTCACTTGTTTGGGGACCGCGGGCATCCTGGGTGCAGGCGCCCGGGCGGACAGCGGTCTCGCAAAAGCCCCCATCCCCGCACCTCGCCTGCTAAGAGCACATTCCAGAGCAGCGACGGCCACGGGGTGCGGCAGGGCCAGCCACCCCGTGGCTTGGATGGGAGGGTGCCTGGAATGGGTGCTTGGATGGGAGGGTGCGTTGGTGGAATGAATGGGGAGGGGGAAACTGAGTCAGGCAAAGAGGGAGGGAATGGCAGGCAGGAGTGGAGTAGGGCTGGGGGCGGGTCGAAGGGCTCCCAGCCCTGACATGCGTGCTCAGTGGGGAACCTGGACGGGCATTCTACTCACTGGGGGGTTGGTGCTCCAGGGCTCCGTCTGTCCCACCCCATGGATTCATCAGCACGTCCAGGGGTTTGATAAAGAGGGGCTTGTGGGTCAGGGTAGGAAGCAGGGCCCCACCCACAGTCCAAGCAAAAGAGGGAAGATTTGGCTCCAAGCTGCCCCTCCAGGGAAGAAGGCTCAGATTAACTCACATTCCTGCTCCCCAGCGCCACCCAGCTGCGGGCGCAGAGGGGGAGGAGAAAGAAGCGGGGGGTGGTGGGGGTGGGGGCTGGGGGGAGCGTGGGGGTGGGGTAGAGGCCCAGCCGGAGGAGAGCCAGGCCAAGCCCTCCGTGACTGAGTTCTCAAGCTTCGTGGGGATGCTGTGGCATTCCGGAAAGATGCCAGCTTGGAGTTCGGCTCCCTTGGGTTCGCCTCCCAGCTCACTCCATTCCAGGTCGCTGGGGCTCCTGGGAGCCTCTGTACCCTCGGCTGGGAGGTGGGTGGTGATGCCACCCTGCTGGGTTCCCGAGTCCTCTCCATAAAGCTCATGCTGGGTTCAGCCCCCATGGGGGGCGGGTAGGCACCCCAAAGGCCTGCTTTACTGCCAGTGTTTATGGGAGGTACCCTGGCGTCCAGGGCAGGGCAGCGCCTCGGAGGACGGAGAACCAGGCCGGGATTCCGGACTCCCAGACCCCGCTCTCCGGTTCCTTGGAGCTGTGGCCTCAGGTCACTCTCCTGGCCACCCAGGGGCCCTTCCGTGTCCTCAACACCTGCTTGGCAAGGCCTGGGGGATTAGCAAGGAGTAGCAGTAACGAGCTCCAGGCAGCAGCCCGGCGCCCGGGTAGTTGGTGCTTGGACAGAAGCGGGGGCGAGGACGGTGCTATGGCACATCCGCCACAGAGGTTCCTGCGGTCACTCTGCTGTTCCTCGCCACCCGTACGACCCGGGGAGCTCGCGGCTTCAGATGGGAGACGAGCGGGGCGCCTGAGGGGCTGCGGGGCCGGGGCCGTCACTGCTGCACACAGAACTCCATCTGGTTCCGGTTTTCTCCTTTGTTGGCCCCTGCGGGGAATCACGGGCCAGCCGGGAGCCCAGCGTAGGAACGGGGGGCTGGGGCTGGACCCCCAAGTTGAGGGACCCCCGGGGGGTCTTATCCTGGGCGTCCCCTCCTAGAGAGGGGAGTTACCGCAAGACCACGGGGGCTTGGAGCTTCGTGTGAGCATTGCGACAAGCCGCTGACCAGTCGTAGACCGACTCAGGCAGGACGCAGGCCAGAGCTCCAAGCAAGGGTGGCCCATCTTCTCCGCACCGCGAGCTCCTCCGGCCGGCGTTGCTAGTTTTATAGCTGCTTTTCCTCCTCCTCAAAAATCCGCCTAAAGAATTTATTATCTGACCTTCAGAAAGCAATTTATAAAATTTGAAAGAGGTAGATCAGGAAGGACCCAGTAGGAAGCACTCCTGTGGTTAACGTTTAAGGAATCTTGCTAGGGAAGATTTAAGGCGTGCTCGCTCTCTCTCTCTCTCTCTGGGCCTCAGCCTTCTCTTTCTCTCTGCACAGTCTCCTTCTGGGCAGTGTCCCTGGCGGCCGAGGGGTGGTAACTGGAGCATGACCCAGCAGGCTGGGCCACAAACCGCAGGGCTGGGCCTCCTGGATCTCTCGGCTGTTAAGATCCGGACCACACGATTCCCTCCTACCCACAGGAGGAAAGTCAGCGCGTTCCAGCGCCTGGGATGGGACTGAAAACATCCTCTTCTCCCCCCACAGGACCGACCCCTGAGACACGTGGTCGGCTGGCACAGCTCCGGGCCCGAGGGGGTAACGCGGGTGGACAGGGGTGAGGGGAGCGGAGCCCCGCCTTGGCCTGTTCCCAGGGCTTCTGTCCAGAATGAGCGTGAAAGTCAGGAAGGTGCCCTCAGGGAAGGCTGTAAGCGTGAGATGGCCGAGGGTGGCATGAGGTGGGTCCCTCTCAGGACAAGGGACCGGGGTCCTGGACGACCTTCTCTCTCTGGTGTGTGGCGACTTGCAGTAATCGCATTTCCACAGAAAGTAGGGTGTTCTGATCAAATCTGCGGGGCTGTAAAACTGGGGCGTGGTGTCCTTGCCTGCATGACAAGATGGAAACCGAGGCGTGTGGTCCCGGGGACCTGGCTCTTCTCTGTGTGACGACAGCCCTGCAGACACACTGGCGAGCAGAGGCTTTTGTGTCCGGCCCAGCGAGGCGGGCCGCTCGCCAGGCGCGGTGGTGGAGGTTGCTGTGATGATTCCGTAAGCTCAGGGTAGAGCAGGACACGCCATCGGAGTTGGAACCGACCAGGAAAATCGGGGCCGTGCTCTGTATCTGTGCACACTCACTGAGGCGCGTAGTAGGTGTCAGGTCTGTCCGTGCTGGGTCCGGGAGTTAAAGCCAGAGGGCCGTCGCCCGGCCCTCGGGGAGCGAGTGGCCCACGTGGAGCCAGGCCGAGAAACGCGTCGTGCGAGAAAGGCCGAGGGTCTCTGGTTAATGACTCTTTGGGGTGCGTGGTGGGGGATGTGGGGACCCTCCAGTTCTCTGGCGCAGGGTTACTGCGGGGGCTTGAACATCACGCACACTTCACCCCTCCTCCCACACGTGCTGGGTTAATGCCTCCATCTTATAAATCACAACCCTGTCCTCAGACGGGGTACAGGCCACACAGAAGTGGGACAGCTTAAGGCACATGAAGGAGACTCTAGTGCCACCTGCTGGCCAGACCCACCAGGCCCTTCCTGAAGCAGCTGGTACGTGTGTGTGCACACGTGTGCGTGCGCACGCACATGAAGACTTTGAAGTGAGACAGGCCAACCTAATACAGACTGTGGGGTCACAAACATGTGACCTCACTGAGCTGTGATCTTCCCATCAGTGGGACAGGAGAACAATGGGGGACAATGAAATGCGCTAATGGAAGGAGAGACCCTAATTGACCCGCACGATGCGGGGCACCAGCCCTCGGGGTCACCTGGGGCCTTACCGTTTGGCCCGGAGCTAGGCGTCTCTGGGGGTAGGCCGCCCCTCAACAGCACCCTTCTTCTGCTTTCCTTCTGTCCTGTCTGTCCCCTCTGCCTCCGGGCCCCTCCCGTGCATGACTCCCCCGCGGTGTTCCTGATCCTCACCTAACATGGAGGATCATCCCCACGGAGCACCATGGAGCTCGCTCCCCAGGCCGGCCTCGCTAAGCCTGCTCGGAACGCTAAATGGCCACGTAAATGAAATGATTCCCATCAGTCCTGATGAAGAGCTGGGAACAGGATGTACAAAGAGACCACACTCACAGTAAATGGCACACGTAAAATAAGGCCAAGCACCCAACACGAGGCATAGAAATGTAAAGAGCTGAAAGGGAGACGTGATGGAAGGCCAGGACGGTTCGTGCCCCTGGCCAGAGAATCCAGAGTCAAGATGGCGGGACTTCCTGGGGCATGCTCTGCCAGGTCCCATGGGGCTCTGCACTTGGGCTCCGCTTCCAAAGGCAGCTGCCATCAGAGTGTGATGGCCTGATGTTCAGGAGGCAGAAGGCTGCCCCTGTCCCCAACCTCTCACAGGAAGTTAGAACCTGTCTCCATCTCCATCACAGGGAGTTGGGAGCTCTCACCATCCTGTCACAGAAAGTTAGAGCCTGTAACAGGAAGTCAAAATCTCTTTCCACCCTGTCACAGGAAGTTAGGACCTCTTTCTATCCTATCACAAGAATTAGGAGCTATCACCAGCCCATCACAGGAAGTTAGAATTGCTCTCCATTCTGTCTCAGGAATTAGGGGCTCCCACTATCCTGTCACAGGAAGTTAGCATGTGCCACAGGGAATCAGAACTTTCCATCCTGTCGCAGGAAGTTAGGAACTAGCACCATCCTGTCACAGGAAGTTAGGACCTCTTTCCATCCTGTCACAGGAAGTTAGGAGCCATCACCATCCTGCCACAGGAAGTTGGAACCTATAATATGAAGTTAGAACCTCTTTCCATCCTGTCGCAGGAAGTTAGGTGCTAGCACCATCCTGTCACGGGAAGTTAGGAGCTATCACCATCCTGCCACAGGAAGTCAGAACCTCTTTCCATCCTGGCACAGGAAGTTAGGAGCTCTCACCATCCTGTCACAGGAAGTTAGGAGCTCTCACCATCCTGTCGCAGGAAGTTAGGAGCTCTCACCATCCTGTCGCAGGAAGTTAGAACCTCTTTCCATCCTGTTGCAGGAAGTTAGGAGCTCTCACCATCCTGTCACAGGAAGTTCGGAGCTAGCACCATCCTGCCACAGGAAGTTAGAACCTCTTTCCATCCTGTCGCAGGAAGTTAGGAACTAGCACCATCCTGCCACAGGAAGTTAGGAGCTATCACCATCCTGCCACAGGAAGTCAGAATCTCTTTCCATCCTGGCACAGGAAGTTAGGAGCTCTCACCATCCTGTCACAGGAAGTTAGGAGCTAGCACCATCCTGTCACAGGAAGTTAGGAGCTATCACCATCCTGCCACAGGAAGTTAGGAGCTATCACCATCCTGCCACAGGAAGTCAGAATCTCTTTCCATCCTGGCACAGGAAGTTAGGAGCTCTCACCATCCTGTCACAGGAAGTTAGGAGCTAGCACCATCCTGTCACAGGAAGTTAGGAGCTATCACCATCCTGCCACAGGAAGTAAGAACCTCTTTCCATCCTGTCACAGGAAGTTAGGAGCTCTCACCATCCTGTCACAGGAAGTTAGGAGCTAGCGGCATCCTGCCACAGGAAGTTAGAACCTCTTTCCATCCTGGCACAGGAAGTTAGGAGCTCTCACCATCCTGTCACAGGAAGTTAGGAGCTCTCACCATCCTGTCACAGGAAGTTAGGAGCTCTCACCATCCTGCCACAGGAAGTTAGAACCTCTTTCCATCCTGGCACAGGAAGTTAGGAGCTCTCACCATCCCTGTCACAGGAGGGTGAGAACTCTCACCATCCTGTCACAGGAAGTTAGAGCTCTCACCATCCTGTCACAGGAAGTTAGAACCTCTTTCCATCCTGTCGCAAGGAAGTTAGGAGCTCTCACCATCCTGTCACAGGAAGTTGAACTCTGCATCCTGTCGCAGGAAGTTAGGAGCTCTCACCATCCCAGCAGGAGTTGGGAGCTCTCACCATCTCGCAGGGTCAGGAGCTAGCACCATCCTGTCTGGGAGTTAGAACCTCTTTCCATCCTGTCACAGGAAGTTAGGAGCTCTCACCATCCTGTCACAGGAAGTTAGGAGCTCGCACCATCCTGTCACAGGAAGTTAGGAGCTAGCACCATCCTGCCACAGGAAGTTAGAACCTCTTTCCATCCTGTCGCAGGAAGTTAGGAGCTCGCACCATCCTGTCACAGGAAGTTAGGAGCTAACATCCTGTGGGAAGTTAGAACCTCTTTCCATCCTGTCGCAGGAAGTGGGGACCTATGGCATCCTGCCACAGGAGTTCAGAACCTCTTTCCGTCACCAATGCAGTGAACTCTCACCATCCTGTCACAGGGAGTTGAGCTCGCACCATCCTGTCTGGGAAGTTGGGAGCTAGCACCATCCCTGTCACAGGAAGTTAGAACCTCTTTCCATCCTAGCAGGAAGTGAGGAGGCTTCTTTGACATCCTGTCACAGGAAGTTAGGAGCTCTCACCATCCTGTCACAGGAAGTTAGGAGCTAGCACCATCCTGTCACAGGAAGTTAGGAGCTCTCACCATCCTGTCACAGGAAGTTAGAACCTCTTTCCATCCTGTCACAGGAAGTTAGAACCTCTTTCCATCCTGTCGCAGGAAGTGAGGAGCTAGCGGCATCCTGCCACAGGAAGTTAGAACCTCTTTCCATCCTGTCACAGGAAGTGAGGAGCTAGCACCATCCTGCCACAGGAAGTTAACAGGTAGCACCGTCCTGTTACAGGATGTTAGAACCCGTCTCCATCTCCCTTCCAAGCCCCGGCTGTCCCTGTGGACACACAGGAAACTGGGCCTGGAGTTCAAGACTCAGTGAGGTGGTTGAGCAACAGACCTCACTGCCTGAGCACCAATCTGGCTTCCTCGCTCTGGGACCTGGGGAAGGCCCCCAGCTCTTCCCGGCTCAGTTTCCTCATCTGAAGATTGGCACTCAACCCACTCCCACAGTGCAGTGACAGTGACACACTGGAGAATGCCAAGCATTAGGTAGATGGCAGCAGCCATGACCGCTAGTGGTGGAGATGATCGCTCCCGGGGCCATCTCCGGGCCCCACCCCAGAGCCTGCGTAGCCCTGGCCGCCGCCTGGGTGAGGGGCCGGGCGCCTGGACGACACTCAGAGGGCAGGGCGCGCCTGGCGAGTGTGGCCCGGCCGGGGGGGTGTTCCGCCAGTGAGAGGGGCCACCCCTCGCTCCCGGCACAGCCCCGGGCCCCAGCCGCCCAGCGCCCCCTGAGGGTGTTGGAAGAGGCCCGGTGCCTGAGTCAGCGGCCCCGGAGGTCCACGGCCCCTCCCGCAGGTGAGTGGGGACGCTCCTCCCGTCAGCTGAAGCGGCCAGAGGGGTGGCGGGAGGCCCTGGCCGGCGAGCCCCCGCTTTCCCTCGCGCCTCTGCCACCCCTCCGCTTGCTGGAGTCGCTCTAATCCTCTCCTTGTCTCTGTCCACTTTTCTTGCAGCCGCTGCGAGCGCTTGCCTTGCCATGAGAATCAGGAGTGCCCCAAGCTGCCTCTGAGAATTACCTACTACCACCTCTCTTTCCCCACCAACATCCAGGTGCCCGCGGTGGTTTTCCGCATGGGCCCCTCCAGTGCCGTCCCGGGGGACAGCATGCAGCTGGCTATCACCAGCGGCAACGAGGAGGGCTTTTTCACCACCCGGAAGGTGAGCCACCACAGCGGGGTGGTGGCCCTCACCAAGCCCGTCCCCGAGCCCCGGGACTTGCTTCTGACCGTCAAGATGGACCTCTATCGCCATGGCACCGTCAGCTCCTTTGTGGCCAAGCTTTTCATCTTTGTGTCCGCAGAGCTCTGAGCACTTGCTTTGGGCCGCCCGGGGGCTCCCTCTTGTTGCTTTCCTAACTCCTCACCCCCCGGGATTTTAATAAAGTTTCAGCAGGCGATCCTACCCAGCATGCCTCACGTGCCTTGGTTTTATTGCGCTTGGTTGGGATTCTATGCTGTTCGTCACCCGGGGTGACCCAGGCACCTGCCACGGCCTTACGGCCTGGTGCCCCCCACTCCCCCCGCGCGGCGACTGAGGAGTGTTTTCCATACGCTCGTATGTACCTGGCGGTCCCTGTTGATGGAGGTCACTGTCGACACCGCCAGGGAGCCCAGGGGCGGGGAGAAGGAGGTGTGTGTGCATCACCCCCTCAAAATGAGCTCTTCTCATTTTGTGTTGAGCCCAAAGGATGAGGCCGTCATTGAAAAGAGGCCATCGGACTCCTTCTCTCTCATTCTCTAAATGGGGAAACTGAGGCCCAGAGAAGGGGAAAGGCCAGGGGTCTGTGGCCTCTTTGTAGCTGAGCCGGGCCTTCTGGCCTTGCTGTATCGCGTGGAGCTGACCCTTTAATGGAGCCCAAAAAACTATCCTGAGACTCAAGCCCCTCTTTCTGTTTATCTTGATGAGAGGCCCGAACTGGGCGGAGAAAATGCCAGAACACAGTTGCAGGATCTTGGCCGCAGCTCTTGCCCGAATCAGGTTAGTTGCCTCCATCGGGATTCTGCCCCGACCCCTCCCCCCACCCCGGCCAGGAGGGGGAGGCAAAGGCGCCGCGGTAGATGTGCCACCCGTGGGAACCACTGAGTGAGCTTCGGGGCCTTCGGGCGCATTACCGCAGTGCGCAAGGCCAGCCTCTCTTCCCCGTGGAGACCCAGAGCGAGCGAGCGGTTCGCCCAGGGCCGCACAGCAGGTATCTGATCCCTAGCTTGCTAACTCCATGGCTCGGACTCTTCCGTTCTCACAACACCTCCGACGTGGGCCTCGACCCTCCCCCCTCTCTTCGTTTCCTCCACCGTGACTCCAGCCAGCCGTCCTCACCAGTGCCCAGAGCGCCTTTCCAGGCCCTGTATGATTTGGTCCTTGCGTGCGTCCCCAGCCTGCCTTCAGATTGTCCTCCCCTTGCTCACTTCCCTTGAGCCACATCGCTGAGTTCTTTGCTGCCTCAGGCCCTTTGCACATGCTTCGCACCCTTGGCTCCAGTGTTGGTTAAAGCTCAGCGCAAGTGCTCCTTTCGCAGCGAGGCCTTCCTGGACACCCTGGGGTCGGCCCCTCTGTCAGCTTTTCTCAGAACACTTCCTTTGTCATGCTTATCCCAGTTCATCCGTGTTTCACGTCTGTCTTCTCCACCACCCAGGGAGCTCTGGGTGGGCGGAGATCGGCCGCGTCCCATTCAGCGATGTGTCCCTAGCTCCTGGCGAGGGCGCC